>CM076580.1:47329606-47708448 GCA_034641835.2 Pinus albicaulis
ATTTATAAAAAAATATTGATTTAGTCTAGATATTGGTGCATAATTAAAATATTATTAACCAAATCTAGATCCAACTTTTATGGAATATGTTATTATATTTGTTGGAGGGAAAAAGAATTTGATTTTGGTCAAATCCCTTTATTTGTAAATAATAAACAAATAAATGATTTATTTATTATTTTAAGGACGTGGTTGAGTAATAATCAAATAAATAATGATTAATTCAATTATTTATAAATGGTTTAGTCAAATTTAACAAACAATATTATTTAAATAAGGTTTAAATAGTTATTCCTAGAAAATAATAAGATAAATAATGATTTATCTAATTAATTTTCCTATTTTGGGTTAAATATGACCAGGAATATTAATTAAACTATTGTTTAACTAATTATTCCTTGAGGAAAATCAAACAAATGTGGATTTATTTAATATTTCCTCATGGTTTTTCTTGTTTAGACCACAAACAACTTAATAAATTTGGTTAGTAAGTTATTTTTCATGGTGAAAGAAACTTTACTTAGGGTAAAATTGGTCTTACATGGTGTACTTTGGTCCATCTAATAGTAACAGGTTAGATGACCAAAAAATGGTGTAACAAATTGCCCCCCAGCATGTGAGCATTAGGAGCTAATCGTATGACCAAATTACGTTGTAAGAACTCAATCACTAGACACCAAAGGGGAAGTCAGAGAGAGAGAAATATAATGTAGACCAAAGCACTAGAGGAATAGACCCTGAGGAGGAAGAATTACGGGTGCGAAAAGTCTCTTTTATGAATGAGTACCTGTGTTATAGGCAGGGGGGAGGCATACCTATGCCCGCTGAGACAAAGTACAAAGAATAATGTGTCTAGTAAACAAGGGACTGAACTATATAGTACATGCCGGCATAAACATGAGCCAAATAAAAACATGATAATGAATCCCATATACATACTGTGCCTAGGATAACAACCAGGACTTATGCAATAATATCTGAGTACATGAGATATAAGTACAACCAAAGAGCCCCTATAAATAGGAAAGGGCTCTGAAAATCTAATTGATACATGCAAACTAAAAGTTTTTGCAAGCGACTAAGGCCGACATCATCAAATCGATGGAGCTACATCAAAGGAGGTAATGAAGAGGTCATCTGGGCATGTGGGGGGATACCTGAAGGGCCACCCCCTCATGAGGTCTGAAAACATCTCACACACCCAGGAATCACCGATATAAACTTCTGCATCATTGAACCATCAAGTATACAGATCTCGATCATGATGTAAGGAGATAAAAATGAGAAAAAATCAAGTCAAAGGGCAGTAAGGAGTCCCTTTCCCTGATCCAAGGCACCGAACAAGAGTGGAAGTTGGAACCAAGGTACACCACCCTTTAGACCTGTCTTTTGTAATGAATGATCTGATGTTGATAGAAGGAGGTCTACCATAGGTAAGGCAATAAGGGATCCTCAACTAAGGCACGAGAGAAAATAGTAGAGCGACCGATAGACTGACACTAGGGATGATGATGAAATGGGGGGTACTGAGTAGCGGACGGACGAATTCCCTTGTTAGAGCATAAAGGGAATGGATGACCTGGCAGCGACTGACACAATATCAAAGGGGATAGGGGACAGTAGGACTGAAGGCCATAATGTGTGACACGAGAGAGGAACCAAGCAATGAAGGATGGAGGACTATAATAGGATACAAAGGGACTCGGATAGACTCCATGGATGCGATGATGAATCAACTCAGATGCTCTAAACAAGGGCGACTCGATGATGCCGCCACATAGAAAAGGTCCAATGGGGACCATAAATACATGAGTACAAGATGCTTACTCATGACGAAAATCGACATGAGCATGGAAAAGTATGAAGGAAAAGTGGTGCCCCATATACAGGTGTTGCAAGTGAAGACATTTGATTTTGAGCAGTGGTGAAGTGACATTTCTTGGACAAAATTTGTCCTAGTGAAGTATCAAATCATAAAAAACTAACAAATAACCATTTGAGAGCTCGGTGAGAGATTTCCAACAGTACAGATGGTTTGTCACACTGAGCTACGGTTTGGCCGCAGAAGGCTAAAGAAAAATCAGGGGTTTCTCTTTTTATAAGGCATGTTCCCTCCAAATTCGCTCATTTGCAAGTGTAGATGTGGTGAATGTAGAGAGGAAAGAAGGCTCTAAATCTTGTGGTGATCGCAGCGAACAAACTCACCGTTGGAATCGAGATCCGTCAGTTGCAGGTAAGAGGCCTAACCATACTATTTCATTTTAGTGGATTGAAAGTTCAGTTTGGGTACCCAAAGCTCATGAACAGGCTAGGTCGTACTTTTTGGGGTCTGTTCTATGACTTGGGTAGCAGGTACTGGGCAGAAAACTACGACCTGTCCCGGGAAATGAATTGAAAAGTGCGACCTGTCAGAGAAAGGGGTTTTCAATGCTATTTTTGGCTGATAGCTGGGATTGTTTATGGTTAAGGGGCATAGGTTCCCCTAGGCATGTTGTGGTCATGACAAAATGTATTTAGAAAGAGGGAATATAAACACATTTTTATGATGTGGTGCACCATTTGTTTTCTTTATGGTTATGCAGTTTGAGAAAGGGAATGGAGGATTACCAATATATGTGGGTACTTCATATATGAAGCAAATGGAATTAATTTTATGGGTTGGCATACATGGTGTCACTATCCCAAAGAGTGGATTTGGAGATAATGAACTGGTTCTCTCTTAGAAAACCCACAGGTTTTTCAACAACAATGTCTAGGGGACTGGGTTGTTGATGTAAGTTGAAGGAATGATGAGGGGTATCATCCCTATAGTGATCCGAAGTGATATGGGACTCTAGAGGTTCTTCTGAATGGGGAAGAATAATGGTACTAGATTCAACACGACCAGATACACTAGGAGAGTTGTGGAGAATTGCTTCTCCTGGACTCTCAAATATGGGTGCCCCCTTACCCAAACATTGGGTGTCAATGTAATGGCCACAAGGTGTATGTGGTTCAATTGCATGGGTTTGATGTAAGGGGGGATAGATAAAGTCAGGGGTGGTGACTACTTCCATAATGTCATCATCGTAATAGAAGATGGGGTGATTGGTGGAAGAAATACCACCTGACGTGGCGAAGCGATCTGGCTCATCATCATGAGAAAAGAGGTTCACATGTGCATCGTCACAAGGGGTGACAAAAAAAAATTAGATGCAGGATCCACTGATGTTGAGCCCAAGGTGATCACTGAAGGAAGGTCAGGAAAAACAGAAGGGGAAGGCCCAGGGGGGTCTTCCACCAAGGATCTCATAGATGATGACAGGTAGTGGATAGTGGCTAAAGACTCTGTCATTTCGACATCCAGAGGGGGAATGTTAATAGGAGTGGATGTGGCCTCTGGTTCTGCTGAAGAAAAACACACAAATAAGGGAGTGGTGGACTCATTGCGCTTGGCCTCGAATTGGCGGACCGCTTCCAAAGAGGAGCGGTACTCTTCAAGGTAGGGACATAGGTGATTTGTGTGCAAATTCTTGAGTTTCTTGGCTGAATCAGGTAAAGTAACATGGAATTCTGGGATATCAGACTCAAGAAATGCTTCGTTGACCATGGGCTTGAGATGAGGCAATTCAGGACAATTATGGGTGGCATGACCGACAACATCACACAAAGCACATGAAGGTGTATGCTTTGGAGGCTGAGGAGGAGCAAGGTTTGTCGGGGTGACCTTGTCTTTAGGTGCCTTCTTACCAGCTTTGTCCCCTTTACTCAAAGCTATCGCAACAGGAGGAGGTTCCTGTTGAGGTGGCTGAGGCACTGTAGCAGAGAGAGGGGCCATGGGGACCGGTTGGACCGCAGTCAAAGGAAGATAAGGTTTGGGCTGACCAGGCAGAATAGCGGCAGGGGGATCAATGTACCAGACTGGGATCCCCAGGGTCAAGTTAGGAAGGGATAAGGTAGTCATAACATGTACCAAAAACACTCTAGGAGGGGGAGATAAGAATGGTATCTGACCACAGGGGTAATGTCCAGGTGGGACAACTCCGAGATGGTTAAGGCCAGGTGGAGCTATCCTAGGAGGGTAGAGAGGCTCATGGATACTAGCTGTAGATGAAGGGCCCAAAGGAGGGGGTCCTGAAGGCTGAGTCAAATTTCTAGGAGTAGGTTACGGAGGGTAGGGCTGCTGACTAGCCGAAGCAGGCCACTTAAGGGAAGCCTGAGACGATTGCATCATGCAAACATTCGATGAGCTAGGATCAGAGATAAGAGGAGGAAGACCAGGGAATGAACCAAGTAGAGAGGAGTATTTTTAGACTCCGAGTGAGACACTGGTCAAGGGGTCAATGGTTTTCTTATTGGCCACCAGTGATATGATGGACTCAGGGGATGTCTGAGACTTCGATTCGTAATATGTCAACTAGTCAATAGTGACTATCTTTCCATTATGGGGAAAATACATCTTGCGGTGAACTACATATGGTACAGAATACATCGCATAGGTGTAGCTATGAACTAATAGAATGTTGTATTCTAAGGGGGCATCAATGACTTCTACGTCGACGCAAACAATCTTGCCCACAAGAATAATAGGACAATTGCGAAACAGGCCAATGGGCTAGGAAGAGTGGCCATCCCACACTCGGAGGGTGATAGTGGAAGGGTCCAACTAGGTGATCCGAGTTGCTTCCAAATTGAAGCAGAAATCACACAGGTGGATGCCCCCTCATCAATGATAGAATCAGAAATTTTGGTGTTCTGGATCTTGACGGGGATTTGGAAGGCGACGAAAGAAAGAAGAGGACGATTTTCTTACCGGTCAACATCGAAGATGATCAATCCATCATCTGAAGGATCTACAGCACCCATCTAGAGAGATTTTCGTTGTGAAGGGCATGACTAGAGGAGTTCCAACGTTGAGATGACAGCAGGAGATTGCGCCAAGTCATCTACTAAACTATACGAATGGGCAGCTTTTCTAGAAGCAACGTTTTGGTGTAATGGTCCCTTAGGGATCTTGGTATGAACCTCCACCTTAGGCTGAGGGACCTGCAAAGGACCATTGGTCTTCAAAAGAGGCTCTGTAGAACTTGAAGAAGGGGGCTCGGGGGCAGACGTAGCGGGAGGCTTGTTGTACTAACGGGACTGAGTCTAGAGGTTGAGGTCAATGGTAATGGGTTGGTCATAGTTCATCATGAGAATATTGTAATCAAAGGTACCAGATGGAGGAGGTTGAGTGGCTGCCTGACCTTCAGGTGGTTGGGTAGCCACAAATTCTTGCTGATGGAAAGGATTAGTAAACACAGCCAGCTGACTAGGCACAGCATGGGGAGGGACAAAAGGGGAGGCTTGTTGTCCTCACTATGCTACTTGAGTCTCCCACATCTGCCGCATTTGTGGTAAAAGAGGAAAATCATGTGTGTAATGACCATAAACACCACAACAAGAACAAGGCTTATTTGCGAAAACATGCATGTCCTGCTTGGGCTAAGTTTCCTGTTGCTCGTTAGCAGTGTTAGGTGCATTATTTTGATGATTAGGTCCAGGATTACTGGGGGAAGATTGATTTTGAGTGTCTTTCCTCATCTTTTTGGAAGTAGGAGGATTAGTCGCGCCTTGTTATGCATACACCTACCCCTGAGGGGGCGGTGACTACTGTTGCGGGGGTTGAGAAGGCAAGGGATATGGGGGTGCTAATGCTTGAGGAGATGGAGCACCAGTCTGCGAATATAGATAATAAGGAGGTTGGGTAACATTGTGGTAAATAGGTTGGGAAAAAGGAGGAGGCATGCTGTATCCTGGATACATGCTACCAGGAGGGAGAAAAGTGCTGGAGGTGCTGGCCCCTCACTGAGGGAAACCATAGCCCATGGGAGGCTGAGCGTATGGATGAGAAATATCTCCAACGATACCATCGGTGGCATGAAATTTCCCCGGTGCATTGGCACCACCGGGTCTTGGGAGATCAGGTAAGACGGTATAAACATAACCTGACTGAGCATAGACTAGGTCATATTTTAATGCAATTTGGAGAGCAGCTTCTTCAGTTTGAGGGAAATTCGATGCGACATCTTGGCCTATAGCAGGCAAAAGGGATCTAAGGAACCAGTCCATGTAGACACGGTCTTTGAAGATAGGGGCTCAACATAGGCTCTTTCTTCTTCACCATTCCTGGACATGATCGGATAGGTGGGTCATAGACGATTGATGGAAAGAAGTCAAAATTTATGTACCAGAGTCATAATAGAGGGGAAGCTGGAAATAAGACAAAAAAGCCCGGGCGAGAGTCGCAAAGGTGGTATGAGAGAATGAGGCCTGATCAGCATACCACTTAGAAGCTTTGCCATTAAGCATATGTTGGAACAACCGAAGATGGACAAAGTCATCGGTAAAGAAGTTAGACGAACACCACATGTGGAAAGATCGAACATGATTTGTAGGATATTCTCCAACAAGACCTTCAAACTTGGGGATGTTGGAAGGGATCTTGGTTGGCATAGCAGGCCAACCAGAATCATGGTGTATAGGCTCATTGATCAACTGGTTAAAATCAGGAAGATTGAGGCCTACCATATAGGGGAGGAAGGGAGCAGCCGGGGTAGTTCCTGTTGCGGTCCCACTAGTAGTATTCCTAGCATTAGGGTCGGGGCTACCACCAGCGTGAAGTCTTGAACAAAAAATTGTGAAGGTGAGAGGAGGAGAACTGGGGGCATAACCAGAAGGGGAACCCAATGAACTAGAAGAGGATTCAGAGTGCAGACTTGGTGGAGGACTAACTCAAATCCTACGTGGAGGAGTAAGTCTTCCTACCAGAAACTAAGGATGAAGGCCAAGAAGTCTCCGGGATAAACGCCTTGGGCATGCAATGATGAAGGCACAAACACGGCACAAAGGGAAGAGAGACCAAAAAGGGAGAAGAGGTGTAGGATCAACTGGTTACAATGTCGAAACAAGGGTAGAGAGGTGCAGGATCAATTGATTACAATATTAAAGTCTTTGCTTGGTGGTGTTAACTAAGCTCTTCTTCGCTCAGGGTGTGTGTGTTAAGTGTGTAAATTTTAATTTTTAAACCCAGACGTTTGTAGAGAAGAAAAAAGTTTGTTGTATAACTGTAAATAACCTTGTAGATAACAGTATATGAAACTGAAATAATAGAAAATAAACAGCTAATTATGCATTAATCTAAACCCAAGGAGGCAGGCCTCTCAACAAGTAGTCTGTAGGTGGGAAAAAATATAATCAAAACACACCAAAATAGCCAATAAATCTAAAGTCAGGAGGGACAAAGATCTAAAGGTCAGATCTATTGGAAATAGGTGCAGAAAAACAACAAGAAATCAGAGGAAAAATTACTATAATGAGGTGGAAAAAGACTATAACCTGGAGGGAAGCGGAGGGGACCCTAGAGGAAAACCCAAACAAAAATAATAGGAGGTGCTTTGGATGGATAAATAACCAATCTGAAGTGGATATGAAGGTAAGGGATCAAATCTGAAAAATGGTTGAACACACTAAAAGTTCAGACGACTTGCAACAGCTAAAACTCTTCCAAGAAAGGTGGAGGGTATTGAAGCCCTAGGGGGCCAGGTTCCCACTTTGATGAGTAAAATAGAGAAATTACGGGTCCAAAACGGGCAGAGACGGAGGTTAGACAACCTTGAACAGAGGCCCAGACAAACCCAGAAAATCTTAGAAAAATTCCCGCAAAAAGTTCAGGTCGCAGTTTTTAACTTGTTTTTTGTAGAGGTCGCAGGTTTTGGCCTGTTTGTTGTGTCTTGGAGGTTCAGGTCGTAGGTTTTGGCCCAAAAAGTGTGACCTACACTTCCGACACTCTCGGGAGCAAGTTTCAGAAAAAAATTTCGTCTCAGCTGTGGCTGATGCCTGTCACTTGCGCAATAGGTCCGAAAACACACGTAAGTTGGAATATTTATTTTTTAGGGTTTTATAGGTTAAAAAAAACATCAAGAAAATAAAAACAAGAAGCTGAAGATAAATTATAGGGTGTGAAGCAGCTGGATATGTAGGGATCTGAAAAACGACTCCTTTACCTATCATCAACTGTCTGCAAATGTCGTTAAAAGGCACATCCCCATATGACTCCTTCACCTGGCATACTTCAAAATCAAGATGAAAAGACATCATGTACAACTGCTACAATGCCATGTCTGAAAATGCACATCCCTTGAAGACTCCTTCACCTCTTGTACTTAGAAATCCAGATGCAAATCCATCATCTGCAACTGCAGAAATGAAAATTTCTGAAAAGGCACATCCATTGAAGACTCCTTCACCTCACGTACTTCAGAATCGAGATGCAAAGACAACACCTGCAACTGCAGAAATGAAAATGTCTAGAAAGGCACATCCCTTGAAGACTCCTTCACTTCTCATACTTCGAAATCAAGATGCAAAGCCAACACCTGCAAGTGCAGAAATGCAAATGTCTAAAAAGGCACATCCCTTGAAAACTCCTTCACTTCTCGTACTTCAGAATCAAGATGCAAAGCCAACACCTATAACTGCAGAAATACAAATGTATGAAAAGGCACATCCCTTGAAAACTCCTCCACCTCACGTACTTCAGAATCAAGATGCCAACACCTGCCTAAAGCTGCAATGAAAATTACATTCTCCATGTGACCAACAATGACCCAAATATTTCCATACTTGCCATGAGTTTATAACATGTACTCGGTGGTCAAGCTTACAACAAAATGGAAATCATACCTCAAAAAAATTACAAGACCATACCGCATTGTCGCATTTTGAAGTGATTAAAAAACTCCTCATCACTTTTACATGAAAGAAATGCATCAGACGACTCATAGAACATGACCAAAACATAAACTTCGCATCTCGAAGTGATGGCAACACATCATCACTTTTAGATGAAAGAGATCCAACACATGACTTATAAAACAAGGCCAAAAAAAATATCATGGTTGCTTAAACAAGTGATGGAAACACATCATCACTTTCATAATAAAAATGTGACAAATGATTTACAAATATGGCCATGAAAAGCTTAACATCTCTAAAAAAAAACAATCTAGAAGAACCACTTCTCACTTATTAAAGCGAGTGGATCATTTCCCTTTGGCGAACTTGCTTGCCGATCAGCTCTTTCGACTTGTGTATGCACGGGCGCTTTGTCTTTAAGGTGCTGCTCTGGATGAATTTTCCAGCATGTGCCTCTTTTGTGGCCACTTCGGTCACAATGGGTGCAAAAGTTCTTTTTCTTCCAAACCTACTTAACCGATTTCTTTTCTTGTTGGGGAGAAGAATTTTCATGCCTCTTCCTCATTTGTGCTGCCATCCTCTTCCAACACTCAGAAATCACATGGTTATTTAAACCAAAAAATAAAAAAGTTTTACGATGCCATATTTTACGACCATGGTTATCGAAATTCTTATAATTAAAACGCACTCTAGAATAATGAGACTTAGTATACCTTATGGGGTGGTCTCTGGTGCGATCATGATGATGGGAACTCACCTTAGTTACTTCACTGAAACGTGCACTGCCATGGAACAATGGCGAAGTGTCCCCATCATTCCTCTTCTTTGGAGAGTTGATCATTCTCTGTTTGCCTTTGATGTGCTTTGAACATCCTTCGTCAGTGTACCCCAAACCTACATATCGAGGTCATTGCACAACCTCCAATGGTTTGGTTATGCCTTGGCCATGAATGCCAATTCCTCCTCCTCTATACCCTATTTTGGTGAGGAGTTTCATGCCAGCAATTGTGATGGGTATCTCCACACTGCCAACTGAAATTATATTATGTGAAGAAATTGAAGCAAAATCAAAACTGTTTACCTTAGGTGTTAATTGCGAAATAGATGAAGAAAGTTGTTGCAAGCCCTCATTGCACTTCACTTCCGTTAATGCCTCTGACACGGCTTGTAGCTGAAGCTGCAACTACTGCGTCTCCTCCTTACCTTTATGTAGGAATTATTTTAAGGCATCATGATCTCTCTGAAAAGTTTCATTGTTGTGTTTCAAATCTTCCCACGCCTCTGTCATGGCTTGCAACTGAAGCTGCAACTATTGCTTCTCCTCCTTCTCTTCCTGTAGGAGGGTCTTCAACATATTGTGATCTTCTTGAAGAATTTCATTGTTGCGCTTCCAATCTTCCCATGCTTTTGTTGTGGCTTGAAACTGATGTTTGTCCTCCTTCTCTTCGTGTAGGAGGGTCTTGAATTCTTCGTTCTTTGCTGCCTATTTTTCATAAGCCTCGTACAACATGTCTGCTTTCTTGGACACCCCGAGCATGGTTTCGTACATGTCCTTGACATTCTCCATGGCTCAACTTAGCAAACATTCATTTTTCATGCCTGCAATCCAATCAACAAGAACACCTGCTTTGATACCACTTGTAGCTAAGGGTAAAATCTTGATACCCTTAACCAAGACCTTTTACTTCGGATGATAATTAGAATTGCATTTAATTAATACATTAAAGAACATAAATTAATAAGTGTATGTTGTAAATAAGAGGAACATAAGCCAACTGGAAGAAGACATCCTTTGAGATAGGGCCACCAGGAGGAATACGTCTAGAGCCAGGAACAACACATTTATACCTACGGACCAACATGCCGCACACAACCTGCCCAAAGCCAACATCCGCCGATACAGAAGAAGGAAGGAATCACAAAAATCTTCTTATTTTAGATAGTTACGGAACTATATTTATAAACTTGTACACCACACTAACAATAATCTACGAGGAGAATCTATACTAACGATCAAACACCCATGGAATTATGAACTATTACCTGCTCACAACACCCAGAATAGGACAATGGATCGGATGAATGACAAGATAAAAAATCATAAGAACACTTCATTTAATGACAGATTTTATCCAGGAGGGACTACATCTCTGGGCCTCAGTGTCAAGATGGTGTAGGCCACTGCATTATGTGTTGTAAGAAGAATATGTACATGGATGTGTTTCCCTATGACATACACAGGAGTGGATTGACTTCTTTAAGAGATATTGCACTTCGGAACTCTTATACATAAAGAATGACTCCTATCAGTATGACCATAGTTGACATGTAATAAATAAGAGTATCCTGCCAATCCTGGAAAACAAGGGATCTCAACAATACACATATGAAAACGAGCATCCCGCCAATGAGGCATAAAGGAGATCTCATACATGACAAAAATCCATAGCTGAAAATACATCAATAACAACACAAGGCAAGATCCCACAACTCATGTATCAACTGGGATCTCCAAGACATAATGCATCTCAAAGAGAAATAAATGAAGAAGTGCATGGAATCCACATCATATACCTCATGCTGCCATTTGCTGAAGGCTGAGCCGCCCTGCGGCTGAATCCGAAAACACCATTAATATTGTGGCGTTGAAAAGGGTGAAAACGACTGCTCACTTGTGGAAATCTGACACCTACATAACCCACTTCCAAAAGTGGCTAAAAAATCAAAAACTTAGATGAAGAAAATAAGCACGCCATCAGACTCGTGGCGTCGAGTAGTGTAGAAACGACATAAAATTTGTCCCATTTGGAAAAAGTCAAAATTTCACCCTCCTGAAAGTTGGCCTCAATCAAGGTTCCGCCTGCCTCTTTTCTGGCTCATGGTTCCACATGACCTGCAATAAAAGATCATAAAAAAAACTTTGATTTGTGTGCACGCTCTCCGCTCCTCCATCGCCTTCCCGCACTGGTAAAAATGAGGTTTAAATAATTTTTTTGCATTCGGATTAACCAACGAACACCGTTGGTGTGTTGGTAAAAATTTGCAATTGGTTGAGGAGAGGTCGGGGGGTCAAATCCCACCCCTCCCAACTTAGCATGAGATCTTTAAAAAAAAATGGGCGTGCTTTTCTGTTTTTGAACCCAAACAGTAATTTTAATGGGGGGCTAGACCCGCATTGGGCAGCCCTCCCCCAAACTCTGCGGAATTTCCATTACATATACCATATATTGTATGGTTTTTGTTGGGCGGTTAGGGCCCGTGGGGGTCACGGCCCGCTGGGCCTTAACAATATCATATGGTTGCGTGTAAGGTGCGATGGGGGTGGTGGGAGTCATGACCCCCACCCTCATTTTTTTTAATTATTTTCTTGTTTTTTAAAACGACTTATACGAAATTGAAAATTCGTTTTTGGACCGTAGGAGTAAATTTTAGTACTCCACAATTTCCCCTGGAAAATTTCTGGAGCTGGCCGGAACCTAGTGGCCGGAAAAGTACGAATTTGTGCCTTACTTAAGGCTGCCCACTCACCAAGTCAACCTGAAACTTTGACCAGCTCTATCTTTCGCATATAGGCTCAGCTTGACGAACCGTTCACACCGTTGCGATCAGGGCGATGAGATATTCAACCTAAACCTAGTTTGAGAGCAATCCAAACACTTTGATTTTTGAGCCCTATGTGCTGAGCCACTTCTACTTGTACCTGTTTAATCCACCTGGATCAACTCTTTAACTAATTATTCCTTGAGGAAAATAAAAAAAATGTGGATTTATTTAATATTTCCTCATGGGGTTTCCTATTTAGACCATAAACAACTTAATAAATGTGGTTTACTAAGTTATTTTTCATAGTGAAAGCAATTTTACTTAGGGTAAAATTGGTCTTACATGGTGTACTTTGGTCCATCTAATAGTAAAAATTTAGATGACGAAAAAATGGTGTAACAAGTGTCATGGATTGAGTCTTGTGGCTTGTTGAAAATTATATGAATGGCCATGATATTACCCCTAGCCATCCTCTCATTCATTATCACTATTTTTCAACACTTAGAGATGTTGTTAGTGTTGTGAAATGTTAACTAGACTTGAGTAGCGTTTAGAAAATATCTCTTCAATGAATTCTAATAATGAAATAGCAGATTGGGCATGAAATGCTAGTTGAATTTTTGGTTCAGTAGCAAGTGTTGTTCAAGGCATTGTCAAATATGTAATTTGAAATAGTATTTCCAATAGTACAATGATGAAGATGTGTATTCTTCTGAACTTGGTATTCCATTTCTATGGAGTAGTTTTGATCTCAGCCTAGGAGGTGGTGCTACAAATATGATTGGTTATTCCTATTGACAAATAATTCAAAGGTGAATTTAGAATAAAGAAACTCCCATCATTAAAATGCCAATGTGAGAAGCTTCTAGCAGCTAAACAAGGATGGTTGATGAGGTGCAAAGCATGTTGTTTTCATGTAAATCAGGCATGGGAGGAAGATCTATGGTGTCAGGGATTGAACCTCGTGACTAGTTGACGACTGTATGAATGGCCATGCTATTACCCCTATCCATCTTGTCATTAATTATCACTATTTTGATACAATTAGAGATGTTGTTAGTGCTATGAAATGTTAACTAGACTTGAGTAATGCTCATAAAATAACTCTTCAATGACTTCTAATAATGCAATAGGAGATTTGGCATGAAATGCTACTTGAATTCTGGGTTTAGTAGAAAGTGTTGTTCAAGGCATTGTCAAATGTGCAATTTGAGATAGTCTTTCCAGCAGTACAATGATGAAGATGTGTATTCTTCTGAACTTCGTATTTAATATTTATGGAGTAGTTTTGATTTCATCCTAGGAGGTGGTGCTACAAATATGATCGGTTATTCATGTTGACAAAGAATTAAAAGTCCCATTTAAAAAAAATAAACTCCCATCATTAAAATTCCAAATTGAGAAGCTTCTAGTAGCTAAACAAGGATGGTTGATGAAGTGTAGAGTATGCTTTCTTCACATAGAGAAGGCATGGGAGGAATATCTATTGGTTTTAGGGATTTAATTTTGTGGCTTGTTTACAATTATATGAATGACCATGTTATTACCCCTTGCCATCTATTGGGCGGCTTAATTGTCGGATTAAACCTCTCAATATTAATTATCAATCTGGGAGTCGTAAATGTGAGTTGTACTACGTATCGGCTCAGCTTAATGGTCAGAGTATAAATATATTCCTTTGTAATGATAAACTAGGTACTGGAATGAAACACACATTTGCTGGCAAACAAGAAATCTTGAAAAGGAAACCTACTTAACCAATTTCGTTCAGTGCAAACTCCATAATGCAATTAAACTACAAATCAATCCTCAATCATATAACATTCTTGCAGTCACATTCTACTTTTAAATCTCCTATGATAACTTGAAAACCTTAATCTATTAACTCCTCTCACTAACTTGAAACTATCACTTGAAAACTAAACTTGAGATAAGTAAAAGACACACAAGTTATTCTAATGACAACCTCACAAATTAAACTAACTATAACTACTATTCCTAATAAATTCAAGACTCCAAATTAACAAAAGACAATTCTAACTATTGCTAAAAGAAACCATTTCACTTCATGTAAAATAACACTTAAAAATCCTATTAAAAATCACATTACAAATAAGCTATGATAACCTTGAATTTAAAGATTTTAATCTAGGTGAAACAAATTATTCAAAAACAACTCACTCTTCAAAAGCATGTAACTCATAATGAAAACTAAATCAAACTCATGCCACTCAATAATGAAAACTTTAAATCACCTCTACATGCACAATTAAATCCATGCTCAAACTTGCTCTTATAAAGAAGTGATTATACTAAGAAAACAAGGATAATTCTAATTTAAAAGAGATTAATTCTTAAGAGAAATCCCGCTATGCATGAACAAATCAAACCTTGAATTACACTCTAAATGGTAGTGTTACTTATTCAAAATTAAAGCATTACAATATATTCTCACTACTGAATCAAACTCAAAAATTGGAAAATAAAATAATAATCTTAGTGTTGAATTAAGAAATATTAGATACTATTTAAAAACAATTTAAAACAAAATATAATTCTACAAATTGCACAAATCATAAATCTATGAAGAGTGAGGGACTTGGCTCCAGGTTGCGGTGGATCCTTGCCACTCCCTGGAGCAAGTCGTAAACTAACTCAACGTTAAAAATAAAAATTACAATGCTTACATAAAAAAAAACAAATGTAGAAGCCAAAATTTATTAAATTAAATCAGAACATCGAATCAAGTATTAATCAACAAAATACATCATCTATTGCTGCATTACAACTATTGTGCTGGAAAATTCGATGTCGTATCTGCAAATCAGAAGAG
This sequence comes from Pinus albicaulis, assembly GCA_034641835.2. Classification (NCBI taxonomy): domain Eukaryota; kingdom Viridiplantae; phylum Streptophyta; class Pinopsida; order Pinales; family Pinaceae; genus Pinus; species Pinus albicaulis. Next base: position 47,344,698 of record CM076580.1, read on the forward strand.
ATTCATTTAATTCTATGTCTGAGAAAGTCGACTTTTAGATCTGATAAATTCCCTCTGTCTAATTGATCGACTCACACTCTACGCCCTCTCTACATCTGAGAAATCGATTTTGTAGATGAGAAATTCTACTCTCTGAATGATGGACTTACTGCTTCATCTGTGCTTTTTCTAATTGATGGATGAACTCCCCTAATTACATTTCTGCTTTCAACAATAGATTAACTTCCTCTATCTAATGGGCCGACTCCTCCCTATCACTCCATATCATCCATCGACTCCGGAAATTGTTATATATACATTTTTAATTACAAACTTGGGCTTCAACCAAGAAAAATATAGAAGATTATTGGTTTTACAAATTGTCAGAATGAGAATTGGTTTTGAACAGAATGCCAATTCAGGAAGACGTTCCTCTTTTTGTGGGTTGTTGTTGCTGGAAGGTGAAATCTTGGCTTCTAGAAGAAACTGAACTTCGTATAGCTGGTGGAAGTAAGGCGTAGCTGGCTGAGGCATCGCACAAATGGATGAGATATGGCACACAATAAGTGACTCCTCGAAGCATCATCTAGCACCATCCCCTTCCTTGACTTCAATTCTGATCTTGGAGTGCTCCTGTCTGTTGTCAATTTCATAGTGGAAGTTTGATCTCCATCACCTAGGGGATTTGGAGCAAGATTAAAATGAGCCATCTCCAACAGCTCAGGATTGTTTACAAATGAGCATATTTTCTTTCATCTCCATCGTTTAAGTTTTTTTCTACTTCAATATATAAGAAAGTTGTGTGCTTTTGTATTAGAGTGTTTCCAATTCATAGAATTTGATTGAAGTAGATTTTCTAGTGATTTGGCCTACCCGTTTCGTGCTCTGCCAGCTTCCTTCAAGAGTTCTGCTAGCCTTTTCTTTTCATCATCTATATCTGGGCTTGTTGTGACAAGTTTCTCTTCTCTCATTCCAACAACATATTCCAAAACCCCAATAGCATCCTCCAATCTCCCCATTGCATCATAAGTTCTGGCCAGATTGCTATATACCACAAGAGTATCTGAATGATAAGGACCACAAAATTCTTCGAAGATACTCCTGGCTTCTTCAAATAAATCTGCATCTTCATTTAGGGCATAACGTTGGACACATGCCAGTCCCATTTGATTTAAGACGACTCCAAAGAAGGAATATTTCCTCTCTCCACTTGCCCTTAGCTTTTCTACTGCACTCTTGAATGAAGCATACGACTCACCATACTTTCCTAAAATATAATAAATCACTCCCATCTGTGCTTTAATGCCTGCTATTGCACTCTTCTTACCAGGAGCATCATCCAAAATCTTGAGAGCCTTTTGGAGAAGGTGAAGGGCTTGTTCAGGTTCACTCATCGCTAAATTCTCTTCATGCACACATGACTCTACCATCTCCATATTTTTTGAAAAACTCCATATGCCAATAACGCTTAAGCAGCAATACATGCACCAAAATGACAATAGTCATTCATAGTTAATAATCATAACCAGGTTGATATGAATGCACCCCTTAGATCTCTTGTTGAATGAATTCAAAGTTGATTGTATGAATCTTCCAGGATATATGCTCTTAGAACAAATATATGAACATCACTGTGATTTTGGTGATCCTTGTCGAGAGCTCGAGATTTGCAACCATGCTTCCATGAACCATAAGCTGCATCTGCCATGTCCATATCAAGTTTAGCATGGTTAAATTGACTGGCCCAAATATGTTATGAAGCTTTCATATCATCAACCCAATTTCCATTCTTAATAATGTTTGGAAATATTTTTGTCAAATAAACTGATGTTGAACTGGAAGAATGTGACAATGTTGATGCTGAAAATGAGACAGTAGGTGTAACAGGGGACTTTTGTTTTGTAAGAAGGCTTTTAGCAACATGTTCTTGTTCAAGATTCCATAAATTTGAGAGTAAACTGAGATTCATTTTTAATCCCCAAACATAACCAGAGTAGCAATATTCATAGAGACCCAATACGTTCATGTTCAGAAATGGTTTTCAGTGGGATATTCCCCTGAAGATAACTCCTTCATGAAGCCGAATTTTTCCAAACGGTTTCTGGGTTATATGAAACACGGTGCCTTGAACACAAATCATGTCTTGGAATTTAGATATTTTGCTCCATTTGGTCGCAAATTTGATATTTTCACCTACAGCAATTCAACTACCTAGCTGCTGCTTTTATGCATTTGGGGAATTGTACTCAAATGCATTCCTTCACCGAACCTTCCTGCAACCAAGAAGCAATTTATTAAAAACACTCATCAAATTAACTAAAAACAAGAATTTATAAATTAATATCTATTGTTTCTAAATTCCTCTAATTAACAACATAATGGATTAATAATGATTAAAAACACTAGGTACAAGTATGTATTTATTTGATAAAAAACATAAAAATTTGCATAAAGATGCAACTCAACATTCCCCCACGCTGAACTTCTTGCACATCCTCGTGCAAGCCAAAATTATAAGATGATAAAATAAGGTAGGGAAAATGTCAGCAAAGAGTTTAGCAAGTAAGGACGAAGATGCCTAATAATGCATCCTGCAACATGACTATTATAGTGCCAGCTAAAACCATGTCAAATGATAAAACAAGATCAGGTACCGAAAGTAGACATGATGGCGAAAATAGTATCGCACATACCTATTACCTTGTCTGAGATGGATTCCATATTTTGTTTCTGCTGAAAGTCTTATGATAAAAATCAAATTTCACTGAAGAGGTGCAATTTTACAAATACTACCACATGTTTCATGCACCTACTATAGCAATCTCATACCTAGGTCATTCAGCACATATTTAGAGGCAACTACAATCAATATGCATTGTTGGAAACCAACACCTTGTGAGTAGTCATCATTAAGTAATTCATCACTTTGAACACCATGAAAATTAAAGTGAGTTATGATACCAATCAACAACCTCTTTATTTGAACAATCTAAATTTTGTTGTTATCTGAATTCAAAAATAAATTTCCTCTTAATCTAGTACAAAGAATTACCTTCACTAAGGGTACCACATCATTCAAAGATCCTTGATTTTTTGAAAGATAGAACTCAAAGCATCATCTTCAAATCGTCTTAAAACCATTGCCCAAGAAAAATGATGAGTCTTAGGGAAAGAGAAGGATAACCAAGCAAATCATAGTATGCAGTTAACTTTAATACCACAGACATGGCCCTGCTACCCACAGGTGTCCATAACCTCGACAGGGATGTCTTTTAACCTAGAAAAATTTCAGTATCCCACTTACTAGATACAGATTCAGAGTTATCTTATTTGGCTTTTTAGATGAATGCCACTGTCCTGGCTTGGTAACCAGCTGATGGCAGTGCCTCTCACAAGAAGTAACATGGATGAACATGTCGGCTCATGATGAGACCTCCTGTCTTCTAGATTTTTGGCTGAAATACATTACTCTTAATTGGTGACCAGTAGCAGTAATGTCATGCATGCTAGGTCTCATGATCGTGGTAGGTCGGCTCATCATGAGACCTCCTATCCTTCCCTAAATCTTTGTAAGCTTTGATTATTATTAACCTTAAGGTTACTTAATAAGTGGGGAGACAGATCTACTCCTTAAGAGTACATGATGGCGTGAAAAGTTTTTAATGACTAATCATTGCTGGTTAATTCCTCTACCCTAAAGACTTGTTAAAGATATCCCAGACAATGACTGAAAGATTCTTTCAGTTAAGAATGCTAGTGTTCTCGTAAATAGCTCATTATGATCTTTGCAAGAGTGGTCCACCATAGGGGTTTTCCAATAGTACCTTCTAAGGGAAACTGAAAATATATATCCGAGATGAAAACTTATTAGAGTGATTAATCATGGTTAATTTTGCAAAATCATGAGGTATTAGAGTGAATTGTACTCAACAAGATCTGTCACAGATGTGTGTGTTCACAACTAATGTGGATCAATAGTAGTTTTAACACGCATTATTTAAAATTCAAAACCCTAATAGCATTGTAACTACTTTATTCATTTATTCTCCTGCCCTACTTTACCCTAAGAGGCGAAAAAATCTCGTTTAAGTATAGGAGTACTTCCAATGAAGCCATGTGCGTAACAAAATGCTGATTATACTCACACTTAGTTTTAAAGAATAGACTTCAAGACATATGAAAGCATGAGAAACTAGTTGCCTTAATTGATATGCTACACAGATTTTCTGAATGCTGAGGAAATAAGATGGCTTAATGACTGCTTGAAACCAAGATTCAATGGAATCCACATATTTATGATTTTCCAACTGATGCAAGTCTTCCACAGTTTGATAGTCACCCTCCTGGAGGTATAAGGGATCTGGTAAAAGAGAAAAGATAAATCCCTCAAGTTCAGGATCAAATATCTTCTTTTCAAACTGACAAGAATGGTTGAGAGAGATTCTAGGGTTTTGAGTTTCAACAACATTTTTACAACATGTTCCAATGAAAGATTGCTCCTCTTGTGTTATTTGAATTATATCCTCCCGGGGTGGATGCTCTGTAGTAATGGGGGAAGTTTCCAGATTCATTCCCTTTACCAACATGAAAGATGTAGCATTTTATTCAATAGGGGAATCAACAGAAAGAATAGGTGGTTCAAACTACTGTGCAATTGGATGGTTTAGATTAGGGTTTAGGGTGTGGTTTGGCCTAGGGTTTTGGTTAATTATTGGACTAAGGTTTGGATTTGGATTGCGATTAGGTTTAGGGTTTGAGTTAAGGCTAGGGTTTGAATGAGGGCTAGGTTTAGGGTTTGGACTAGGGTTAGGGTATTGATTAGGGTTAGGTTTAGGGTTAGGATAAGGGCTAGGATATGGATTAAGGCTAGGTCTAGGGTATGGAATAGGGTATGGACTAGGGTATGAACTAGGGTTAGGGTAAGGTTTCACATGCGGCTACGACCATGGAGGAGGATAAATTAATGGTGCGTTGGAAATATATTGTGGTTGTTGTTGGTGCTCATATGATTGAATTTGCATGGGATATTTCCCTAGAGATAAGGATCCAAACGATTCTTGAGGCCATGGAGATATTTGTCTCAAGGATGAGGGCCAAGGAGGGGGCCACTGCATCCATGAAGTAGGATATTCAATTGGAGGAGGATTAAAAGTTTTCCATGAAATTCCAAGATTATAAACATGCTGAGGAACCTACTCAGGAAAATAATAATTATTCCAAGTATCAAATGGTGTTGGGTTTTGAGTTATACCTGGCGGTTGATTTGATTCCTTACTTGATTCCCTAAGTACCTTTCATAATCATGGTAGTGATGGACAATGTTCGGTTGCATGACCATCCTCGCAAATTTTGCAGACTTCCAGACTGCTAAGTGGACACTTTCGAAGGTAATGTTTCTTTTGACAGTTGGCGCAAAGGATAAGCAGTGGTTCTTCATCCTTCTCTTGTTCTTGCAAATCATCCAATTTTGAAATCAACGATTTAATAATATTGAATTTATGTTCAAGAAAGACATTAAATTATGCACTTGTGAACCCTTCACTGAATGAATTATGCTTCTCTATAGCAGCATAAAAGCTCCTCATTGAATGATTCCTCAAAATACCATCTTCTTGTTCTCAACAAGTCAACTGGCACATTCTATCATCACATGGATTAGTACAGAAGGTTTCTTACAGTGCCCCAAAAATGATATATCGTTGAAGACTGGATTATGAAGATAAATGAATTTTATAAGATTTTGACTGAAATACAACTCACCACACTTGCATGAAAGGAAAATTCCGAATCAAAGTGTTATTTAATCTATTAAAAAAAAGGCAATTTGGAAATTAACTGTATAAAGCCTGCTTCTACTTCTACACATAAGCAAGATAAGGAAATAAAAGTTCAAGAGATAAGCAAGATGGCCAGACTATGGAGAAACCCCACAATAGTGGATGCGTGGCTCTTCACTCAAGTATTACCGTACACTCTCCACTCTCTGACTGCCCTGCAACATCCTTGAAACTCTGTAAGAAAATTTACCTGAGCCAAAATAAAACTCCCCGACAACGGCGCCAAAATGTTGGGTGGCTTAGTTGTTGGATTAAACCTCTCAATATTAATTATCAATCCAGGAGTCGTAAATGCGAGTTGTACTTCGTATTAGCTTAGCTTAATGGTCAGAGTATAAATATATTCCTTTGTAATGATAAACTAGGTACTGGAATGAAACGCACATTTGTTGGCAAACAAGCAATCTTGAAAAGGAAACCTACTTAACCAATTTCGTTCAATGAAAACTCAATAATGAAATTAAACTACAAATCAATCCTCAATCATGTAACATTCTCGCACTCACATTCTACTTTTAATCTCCTATGATAACTTGAAAACTTTAATCTATTAACTCCTCTCACTAACTTGAAACTATCACTTGAAAACTAAACTTGAGATAAGTAAAAGACACACACGTTATTCTAATGACAACCTCACAAATTAAACTAACTATAACTACTCTTCCTAATAAATTCAAGACTCCAAATTAACAAAAGAAAATTCTAACTATTGCTAAAAGAAACCATTTCACTTCATGTAAAATAACACTTAAAAATCACATTACCTTGAATTTAAAGATTTTAATCTAGGTGAAAAAAATTATTCAAAAACAACTCACTCTTCGAAAGCATGCAACTCATAATGAAAACTAAATCAAACTCATGCCACTCGATAATGAAAACTTTAAATCACCTCTACATGCACAATTAAATCCACGCTCAAACTTTCTCTTATAAAGAAGTGATTATACTACAAAAACAAGGATAATTCTAATTTAAAAGAGATTTAATTCTTAAGAGAAATCTCGCTATGCATGAACAAATCAAACCTTGAATTACACTCTAAATGGCAGTGTTACTTATTCAAAATTGAAGCATTACAATCTATTCTCACTACTGAATCAAACTCAAGAATTGGAAAATAAAATAATAATCTAAGTGCTGAATTAAGAAATATTAGATATTATTTAAAAACAATTTAAAACAAAATATAATTCTACAAATTGCACAAATCCTAAATCTATGAAGAATGAGGGACTCGACTCCAGGCTGCGGTGGATCCTTGCCACTCCCTACAACAAGTCCTAAACTAACTCAACGTTAAAAACAAAAATTACAATGCTTACATAAAAAAAAAACCAAATGCAAAAGCAAAAATTTATTAAATTAAATCAGAACATCAAATCAAATATTAATCGACAAAATACATCATCTATTGTTGCATTACAACTATTGTGCTGGAAAATTTGATGCCGGATCTGCAAATCAGAAGAGATTTATTTAATTCTACATCTGAGAAAGTCGACTTTTAGATCTGAGAAATTCCCTCTGTCTAATTGATCGACTCACACTCTACGCACTCTCTACATCTGAGAAATCGATTTTGCAGATGAGAAATTTTTCTCTCCGAATGACAGGCTCACTGCTTCATCTGCGATTTTTCTAATTGATGGATGAACTCCCCTAATTTCATTTCTGCTTTCAACGATAGATTAACTTCCTCTATCTAATGGGCCGACTCCTCCCTATCACTCCATATCATCCATCAACTCCGGCAACTGTTATATATACATTTTTAATTACAAACTTGGGCTTCAACCAAGAAAAATATAGAATATTATTGGTTTTACAAATTTCTGAAATGAGAATTGGTTTTGAACAGAATGCCAATTCAAGAATACGTTCCTCTTTTTGTGGGTTGTTGTTGCTGGAAGGTGAAATCTTGGCTTCTAGAAGAAATTGAAATTCGTATAGCTGGTGGAAGCAAGGCATAGCTGGCTGAGGCATCACACAACTGGATGAGATATGGCACGCAATAAGTGACTCCTCGAAGCATCAGCTAGCACCGTCCCCTTCCTCGACTTCAATTCTGATCCTGGAGTGCTCTCGTCTGTTGTCAATTTCATAGTGGAAGTTTGATCTCCATCACCCGGGGGATTTGGAGAAAGATTAAAATGAGCCATGTCCTATAGCTCAGGATTGTTTACAAATGAGCCTATCTGCTTTCATCTCCGTCGTTTAAGTTGTTTTCTACTTCAATATATAATAAAGTTGTGCGCTTTCATATTAGAGTGTTTCCAATTCATAGAATTTGATTGAAGTAGAGTTTCTAGTGATTTGGCCTTCATGTTTCGTGCTCTGCCAGCTTCCTTCAAGAGTTCTGCCAGCCTTTTCTTTTCATCATCTATATCTGGGTTTTTTGTGCCAAGTTTCTCTCCTCTCATTCCAACAACATATTCCAAAACCCCAATGGCATCCTCCAACCTCCCCATTGTATCATAAGTTCCAACTAGATTGCTATATACTGCAAGAGTATCTGGATGATAAGGACCACAAACTTCTTCGAAGATACTCCTGGCTTCTTCAAATAAATCTGCAGCTTCATTTAGGGCATAACGTTGGATACATGCCAGTCCCATTTGATTCAAGATGACTCCAAATAAGGAAGATTTCCTCTCTCCACTTGCCCTCAGCTTTCCCACTACACTCTTGAATGAAGAATAAGACTCACCATACTTTCCTAAAATATAATAAATCACTCCCATCTATGCTTCAATGCCTGCTATTACACTCTGCTGACTAGGAACATCATCCAAAATCTTGAGAGCCTTTTGGAGAAGGAAAAGGGATTGTTCAGGTTCACTCATCGTTAAATTCTCTTCATGCACACATGACTCTACCATCTCCAAATTTTTTGAAAAACTCCATATGCCAATAACACTTAAGCAGCAATACATGCACCAAAATGACAATAGTCATTCACAGCTAATAATCATAACTAGGTTGATATGAATGCACCCCTTAGATCTCTTGTTGAGCGCATTCAAAGTTGATTGTATGACTCTTCCAGGATATATGCTCTTAGAAAAAATATATGAACATAACCATGATTTTGGTGATCCTTGCCGAGAGCTCGAGATTTGCAACCACGCTTCCATGAACCATAAGATGCATCTGCCATGTCCATATCAAGTTTAGCATGGTTAAATTGACTTCCCCATATATGTTCTGAAGCTTTCATATCGTCAACCTAGTTGCCATTCTTAATATTGTTTGGAAATATTTTTGTCAAATAAACTGATGTTGAACTAGAAGAATGTGACAATGTTGATGCTGAAAATGAGACAGTAGGTGTAACAGGGGACTTTTGTTTTGTAAGCAGGCTTTTGGCAACATGTTCTTTGTCAAGATTCCACAAATTTGAGAGTAAACTGGGATTCGTTTTTAATCCCCAAACATAACCATAGTAGCAATATTCATAGAGACCCAATACGTTCACGTTCAGAAATGGTTTTCAATGGGATATTCCCCTAACGATAACTCCTTCATGAAGCCGAATTTTTCCAAACGGTTTCTAGGTTATATGAAACACGATGCCTTGAACAAAAATCATGTCTTGGAATTTAGATATTTTGCTCCATTTGGTCGCAAATTTGATATTTTCACCTACAGCAATTCAACTACCCAGCTTCTACTTTTATGCATTTGGTGAATTGTACTCAAATGCATTCCTGCACCGAACCTTCCTGCAACTGAGAAGCAATTTATTAAAAACACTCATCAAATTACCTAAAAACAAGAATTTATAAATTAATAGCTATTGTTTCTAAATTCCTCTAATTAACAACATAATGTATTAATAATGATTAAAAACACCAGGTACAAGTATGTATTTATTTGATAAAAATCATAAAAATTTTCACAAAGATGCAGCTCAACACCATCCTGCCATTCACTATCACTATTTTGCTACAAGTAGAGATGTTTTTAGTGTTGTGAAATGTTAACTAGGCTTAAGTAATGCTCAGAAAATAGCTCTATAGGGACTTCTAATAATGCAATAGTAGATTGGGCATGAAATTCTACTTGAATTCTGGGTTCAGTAGGAACTGTTGTTCAAGGAATTCTAAAATGTTGGATGAATTTGACTAAAATCCTCTAAGCATAAAAATACTGGCCACTGTGAGAAAGGTGAGCACATAAAGAAGCCAAATGGAATCATATTGTACCTATTTGTTTGATTGATAACGAAACAACAACACACAAATAATTTTATGAATTGACACCTTCAAACAACTAACCTTCTCAATTATTCCTCCTCAGTAGGAATGTATTCACATTGGCCTTCTTGAACTCAAGTTGATCCAAGCTACCTCAACAACATTGTATTCACATGGACCTACCTGTACCCAGGCCAATCCAATATCCATGTTGTTGAAACCCCTACAATGAATTCTACAACTATGGATCTGTATTTTCCCATGAAGATCTACTCCTACAAAATCCAAGAGAACCATGGTTTCTTCAAATCAGAATATCCACCATTTATTATTGTTTCTATTATTGTAATTGATGCATTTTCAAAATTTTAAACCCCATCACATGACATAAATAGTTTTATCAATTATCCTTCCTCTACACCAATCATCCCTGATCATTCCCAGTCCCGATATTATTATTTCTTCTAAATAAAATGTTTTCCCAACATTGGCAGTAGATACCAATGGGGACATTTGAATAAAATTGCACAGAGCTGGCCGAAGAAGACCAAACATATCAGTGTGGTGATCATAGTAGTTTCATCCACCCTGGGATTGTGAGTCATGGCCAGTCTAGTCCTCCTGTAGAAGTTATACTCTCTCGTGGGTCTGGTAGGCCAATTATCCATGGACACATATATTGTGAAATTTTTCACTTAATATTGATGATGAAAACGCTTATACTCATGATTATTGATGTTCGACTTCACAACCGTAGGAGAAGTTGTAACGGAGAATAGGGTTCCTTGAACATGAGCTCTCACATGGCTTCTAGGTGCACTGGTAGCAAGGCCTGGTCTTGGGATTATTCCGTTGAATTTACCAATGCCCTTTTGTTTTGCAAATGCTTCGATGCCTCCTCCATTATGAATAATTTTAGGGTTTCTAGGGTTTTTGAAAAATGTTGTGAACCATGATGCCACAGACAAAATAAATTTCTTCATGCACATCATATTTCCAACTTCCATGACCACAGACATGGCCGCAACTATTGGAAAGGCCAATTTTTTAACCCATATCGCACTCAAACCCAAAACCCCAAAATTCGTAGTCCTGAAAATCTGAGACCATGGCATGATCAAGCTACGGTTTCTCGCATCGAACACAGAAATTGAAGTACTCTTAGACAATCCATTAATATGATTTTCTGCATCCTTTTTCCTCAATTCCCCGCCATTCTATACATTATTGTTCACAACAACTCCTAGGATCGAAACCCCAGTAGCACCTGCGCGCCTGATTTTCTTCCCAATTAACACTTTTCCTCTCATCACAACCGGGATCCATCCATTTTTTGAATAAGTGAACCTCGCCATAGCCTCCAGTGCACTGATCTTTCTCACAATATATTCTCTTCTGTCAAAGAGTTCGGCGAAGACACTCTTGAACTTGTCAAGTGATGTAGAAGAATAATTGTTCAAACTTTACTGCGATCCATCCATTTTTTGAATAAGCGAACCTCATGAGGTCCTCCGATGCACCGCTCTTTCTCACAATATATTATCTTCTGTTAGAGAGCTCAGTGAAGACACTCTTGAACTTGTCAAGCCCTCTATAAGAACAATGGTTTGACCTTTTCCCATGTCTTTGTCGGGAACTAGCCTTTGGAGAGACAACAATTTCTTATGCTTTTCCTTCCACTGATATCTTTCCACAGCGCATTGATCTCTTCTATGTTACATACACACTGAATATACACCCATTTTAAATACACACTAAATATACACCTAGATATTGATCGATCCTGTAACAAAAAATTTGAAAACCCAACTCAAAAAACTACTGAATTCCCATGTTCCCAGCCTTAACCGGCAGCTGAAAGCTTATGCAACCCACCATATTCCCATTCATGACAGAATTGGATTCTTGGAATTTCTCATGAATAGGAAAATGAAACCAACTGACAAATTAATGACCAATAGTAAATTTTGATCCAGTATCGATGTGTGAAAAGTGGTACACATAGAGGATTTAGGATATTCATCTAGTAGTGATCAATTAATAAATTTACTAGTGGTGACGAGAACCCAACGAGAAATTCGCATAAGAACAAGATGATTATTGACTAGGTTGGTTAGATTTCCTCATTTTCTAAAATATTAGGTTCATCGTTACAATCCCAAAGTCAACCATCCACTATACTCAAATCCTCAAGGTGACACATCCTCAACCATTGTGGCAATCCTTATCCCTCGATCTTCATCATTGTTGAAAATATTGTAGAGTTTTCTTCAATTATGAAATGGAGAGAGGAAATTCTAACTGCTCCAATAATGTAACTTTGAACCTGTCAAAAAAGTAATCTTGATTGCGATCCTCTCTGCTATTGCAGATATTAGAAACTCATAACAAACTACAGAAGAGAATGAGAATTGAGGAATTGTGCAATTACTCTACAAGGAATAGCTCCAAACTATTATAAGTGAATCACTCTTGAAAAAATTGTAGAGTCTTCTTCAATTATGAAATGGAGACAGGAAATTCCAACTGTGCAATTACTCTACAAGAAATAGATCCCAACTATTAGAACCGAATCACTGTGGAAAAAAATGTAGAGTTTGCTTCAATTATGAAATGAAGACAGGAAATTCCAAGTGCTCCAATAATGTAACTTTGAAATAGTCGAAATAATAATCTTGAATTCAATCCTCTTCGCTATTGCAGATATCACAAACTCATAACAAACTATAGAAGAGAATGAGAACTGAGGAATTGTGCAATTACTCTGCAAGCAATAAATCCCCACTATTAGAAATGATTGTATGAGACCATGATAGAAATAGATGAAAAAATATCCCTGCTATTAGCACTGCCCTTCTTGACTTCTTTTCCTACTGAGGTCTCGAACCCTTGTCCATTATGAACAAATTGATTCAACAACCCAATCAAGAAACTATGTCCATGATCCACACTCCTAAATTCTAAAGCAGAGTCTAATACATGATTATGCGTAGAGGAAGAGCATCGAAACATATCCAAACCTGGGAAGGAAGAAGAGTAGTGAGAAATTAAATGATTACATTTTAACAATTTGTCAATTGAATAGGGGAAATTAAATTTTAATGGGTCAATTTTTATTTTTATTTTAGAGTAATATTATATTTTAAAAATTTGTCATTTTACGGTAAGATTAGATTTTATTTTATTTTTAAATCTTTATGTTGCCACTATTGAGTTAATATTTTTTTCATTTGACTAAAAGGAGGTCACTTCACATAGAGGGCTATATATTTAATATTATTTAAGGTTCAAAGACTGATAATTTTGACTCGAGAGGGTATCAATAAAAACTATAAAAACCCTTATTTTGAAAAATGTTTTCAAGATCCATCACATGAGAGTATAAAATACATTTCTAAGCAAGTATCTTCACATAAAGAGGGAAATAGGACATGAAGTTTACACATAAGGGGAATACCAACTAACCCTTAAGAAGGTGAAAAATACACCTAATTCTATGAATAATGTTATTAATAAACTCAAATAGTCTTAGGTATCTCATTATTTTTGGGGAATAATATTATTAATAAACTTCAAGTAGTTGTAGGTAGCTCAAAAATACCCTATTAGAAGTTAGTCATTCAAATGATTCATTTTTAGTTGTATTACTTATTAGTTAGTCATATATTTTAACCCATGACTAAATTAGTCATTTATGTTAGTTGTTTATAGTTGGGTAACTTAAAATTTCTCATTTTTAGTAGTATTTTACTTGGAAAAGTTGGGGTGACTAAATTTTTTAGTCACCTAGTCACTAATTTCTCAGTTTTTTTACTAGTGATGGAGAAATGGTTTTTTTTTTTTGTAAGGCCTACTAGCTGCCCCAATGAGGTTTTTAACTAGTAGTTCTGCCTAGGTGCCTCAAAGGAGTCTTTCACCTAAGATCTTTTTTTTTTTCTTTTTCTTTTTTAAACCCAATGACTGCCTCATGGAGGTTTTCAATCAGTCAGCCAATCTTAGGTGCCTTAAAGAGGTTTTCATCTGAGATTTTATTCTTTCCATTTTTTTTTCTTTTTCACTTTCCTACTCTACTTGAAAAAACAAAACCTTTTTCAAGTATAGGAATACTTCAAATGGAGCCATGTACACATCAAGATGACAGATAAAATCATGTGCACACTTGGAATACATGCTCTGACATGTGCTTGAATATGAGAGATAAATTGCTTTGACTAGGATTGTATCAAGTACTGTTGGAGAAGAGTGTGTTGTTGCAACTTAATGCTTGTTTGGAACCATATGTCAATATAGTTGTGATTTCCCTGGTCCACTTGCTGAGTTGGATCACCTTGGATGTCCTCTTCTATTATGACATTCAAATCTTCCTCTTTTTGTTGATTGTTCTTTTGAACACATTGAATAAATGTTGGTAAAAATGAAGAAACTTTCTCCACATCTGATTCTAATATTGGCTCTTCATCAAGTGCAGCCCTTGATCTTTTGATCTCCTCATTTGGATCTTCTTCTTCCTTTTGTTGTTCTTCAATGACATTAATAAAATCTCTTCTTTGCAATACCTTTCTTGAACTAAGATGCAGACCATTTAGATCAAGAGGATATGTTTGGTAGTGTTGTAGCTCAACATTGTAAGTGGGCTGAGATACTTCATGGTGTGGGTTTGGAAATGGTGGTACAGGTAGTTGAGTGGGGGTTGATATATGAGATTGATGTGGTTGAGGTTGTGGTTGTGGTGGAGGTGGATGGTAGTGATAGCATGGTGTTGGGTATGGAGGATATTGAGGGAAATATTGAGGATGTTGAGGATTTTCCCAATAAGGTCCTTCCCAACCATGTTTCCAAGATTGGTTTTGGGGTTGAGATGGCTAAGGTTGCCAAGGAGGGAGTGTGTCCCAATTAGTTTGATATGGATGTGAATAAGCTTGAAATTGTGAAGTGGGTCCTTACATCATTTTAAGTTGACTAGGCTGCCAGGGTCTCCTTGGAGCTACATAACATAGCTTCTTTGGTGATTTCCTTGCTCCATTGTCTTCCTGGTAAACTTATTTAAACTTGGGGAATGATGAACAATATTTAGTAGCATATTATTCTGCATGGATAACAAAAATATCAACATATTATTTTTGCTCATTTTTCATTCTTAACATTTCTACCTATTCACTTATATTGCTAAGAATTTTTGTTTTAAAGCTATCAAGAAAACTTCCAAGTTCAACTTGCCTTACCAATGTTGATGTTGAATTACTTACTCTTTCCCCTCCTCTTGATATGCGCTTGCATGTTTCACAAATTTCTTCAAATGACAATTGGTATACATCTCCTCTACTCATGAGATTAAGGAGATCAATCCACTCATCCCTAATTGTTCTAAGTAAGAGGGTTTTTATTGTGTCAGATCCTAAAAGATGCAATTTTTCCCTCTTAACATTATACATGAACCTCTCTATTATATCCTTAAGGATCTCATCTTCTTCTTGGTTCATTCTAAAAATTTCTTCTCTAAGATCATGATTTTTGTATTTTTCTAGAAATATATTTTTCATATCATTCCATGATATTTTTGAATTAGTACCTAGAATCATGAACCATTTAAGAGATCTATCCTTCAATGTTGTAGGAAACAATCTCAGTTTTTGAGTGTGTGACAAGTAGCCATATGACCTACAAAGTATCTCAAATTCAAAGAGAAATTTTTCTGGATCCTTTGTCCTCATACCATGGAAGTTGGGAAGGAAATATGGAGGGATTTTATTCATATGTACACTGATGTCCATATCTTGAATGGGAAACCCAATAAGATCTTCTTCATTGTCATCATATCAATCCATCTCTTCTACCTTCAAAAGTGTATGGTGATGTGGTTCTTACTGCACCATGTGGTCAAGTGGGAGGGTTGGTATTGGAGAAGTATTTGAAATAAAAAATTAAAAAAATATGAGTATCCCTACTCCTATGAGGCATGAAAATCAAATCTTTTTGTATATTTTTTAATATTTCTGAAATTCCATGAAAATAAAGGAAAGCATAAAATAATGCAAAAAAAAAAATCAAAGCATCTACTATACACCTCCCCGGAAATGGCGCCAAAAAGTGGTGAGCCCTGGTCTTGCACCAAGAGTGTTGCAACTGCAGGGGCTGCCCTACTTTACTTTATCAACTTGAGGTTCATACAAAATTGGAGGTGACAATGCTATATACACAACATATGCATTCTATTCATGTCATCCTCTTCCGCTTTACGAAAGGGTGCTATTTCTAAGGGTTCTCAGTGAAGTCTGTCACACTTCAATGAAACTAAAAAAAATTGCAGAAAGAAATGACAAAAAAGAAACTAAACTAAATTGCATTGAGCTGGCCAAATGGCTAAAAAAATTCTACTTATCCTATTATCTATCTATCATGCTTCTAACCATGCAACTATTCATGATCTAATTCTAATTGAAAAAGTGTTGATTGTAGTTCGGAGGAAAGAAAAAGGGCTAAAGAGGCTAATGGAGGGCTTAACACATGAAACATGGCTTAGAAGTAGAAAGAGGGGGTTTAAACCTTATAAAACCTTATAATATGGAGCAGGAATGGTTTTGGAGAGGAATAATGTGAAATATGCGATGGTGGAGATGTGATGGAGGAAAAATTTGCGATATGCGATATCGCAATCGCAATATCACAAAATTAAAGGGATAGCAGAAAATTTGTTCAGGAGTGGGAGTGAAGTGTGATGAGGTAAGAAATGTGAAGCACAAAGTGCAATGGAGAAAAATTTTCGACGTGAGAAATGCGATGTCACAATCGGCGATCGAAGCGTTAAGTCTTGAGAGAAACGGGTAAATATTGTGGAGTGCGATTTGTGATGGGTGACGTGGCAGGAGGACCAGTGGCAGAGTGTGATAACAATATCGCAATCAGAAAAATGAGCAGTAAGTATAATGAGGTAGAGAGTGTTGAGAATTGCGATAAGCGAAATGGAAATGCGGTAAGTTCAAAGGTAAAGAAAAAATGTTTTGAAATGCAAAATCAGTTCGGGAAGCGAATGCGCTTGCGATAATTTAATGTGATAAGTCTGTGCAGTACCGAAATTCGATTGCGATATTTTTCAATCGGGGTTTAGGAGTGGATAAAATTAATGGGTATCCTAGGAATTTGTGATTTGCGACTGCGCAAAGGGGTCTGTGGTAATGATAGCCTTAGTAAGTGAAAAGAACAAAGAAGGGTCAAACTTTAACATTTTTGGAGATTTTTCGATAATAAATGATAGTGCTAAGGTGTAAGGGTTATCGCAATCGCAATGAGGAGCAAAAAAAGAAAGGAGAGAGGGATGATTTGCGGTATGTGAAGTGCGATAAGCGGGAAAATCGAGGAGAAAAAGGGCAGAGGCAAACTTTAGTGGGTTTTTCAAGTGTTTTGTGAATAAAACAAAAGCAACAGCTGCAATAAAAGAAATAGGAGAGAAGAAGGAGGGAAATGGAGGCGCAAAAACAGTGCTCAGGCATGAAAAAATAGCTGGGAAGTGAAGTGGGAAAACTTTATGAACTTCTCTGGGACTGTTGATACTTATTCCTACAAAAAAACCTGCGGATTCATGCACGGGAAAAAAAAAAATGTGTGATAAAAATAGTGAATGGAAAGAGTTTTTGGGTTTTTTGGAAGGTTTGCCCTCCTTAAGATCTATTGAAAGAGATGATAAGGGGGTCTCGATCCATAGCTTTTTGATCTTCCTCTATTCTATTACTCTCATAAGAAAATGAAAAACTATAACAACACTGAAAGAAAAACTAAGCAGCAATGAAACTATTAGAAACTAGAGAATTGTTCAAGAATAAAACTAAATAAATGGAAAAACCAAAAATAGCTAAATGATAGAAAGGAAAGAATGAAAACAACATAGAAGCTGAGGCGCATGGCTTGGGCCCTAACCCACGAGCCCAGCTCTCTGGAACTAGATTAATAAAATTTCATCTCTCTACTCATTTCATAAAAAATAACAGTCTGTTACATCCATAAAAGTTTTAACAGAGCCTAATGGCTTTATAGAAAAAATTTGAATCCAATGGAATGGAATGGAAGTGGGATGGAATGGAATTCAACCCTAATTAGCTCTTGATCACCTTTATTTATCCTAAAGGGCAGCTACCAATAGCTCCCTAAAACATAGTGATTGAGTCCACTTTGACTCCAAATGAAGTATGGCTTGAGTGCACTTGCTCTTAAGTTGCTTGGCTACCTCTGGAATTCGAATTGCTGGAGGGGATCTCATGAGGATCCTTTGGCTTCATTTTAGAGTTAAGGAGGCTGGAAAACCCCCTTGAATCTCTCCAATATTTATCCCTAGTTTCCTAATATTGTGCTCATTTATTCTTCAATCTTGATCTTCTAGTGGCAGGGAGAAGGTCCCTAAATCATCTCCTTCCCCAAATCTGTATAATTTTCCAAATATACTCACAATATTCTAAAAAAATAACCAATATTAGGAAAAAATATGCAATTACCTCTAAACCTTCCTAGGAAAATATTGAAGCATAAGAAAACATTATTAAGTACAGAAGGAGAGATTTAATATATCCTTTTATGTGCATAAGGAAGGTAGATGGGCCTAAGAAAGGTTAGATGGGCCTTATTTATGTCTAATTTAGAGGCCCATCACTTCTATCGAAGAAAATGGTACATGGAGCACTTTGTGCCAGTGTCTTCTGAGCGCGACATAATAATTTTTCCTTCTGACCTTAGAGAAAGTTAAATTTTCTAGATTCTATAATGTTTTTCCACCCTGTAAATGCTTTTGCTTGACATTTTATGATGTCCTTTTATTGTATTATTTTCTAGTGTTAATATTTTCCCCCTAATGTATGAGTTCTAGGAAGAACTGTATAGTCGAAATACATTATAGTTTATGTTCTGTATAACACATGTTGAGAGGGAGAGAGAGAGAGTAACTTGTGTACAGCCTAAGGTTGGAGACCCCTTACTGTGAGTAAAAGAGGGACCATCTTCTATCGAAAACCTACAAGAGATAGCATAAATATAATATTTCTACGAGGAAGGCATGTCCCATGCTTGTGATGCTTTGGCTGGTTAAATCCTATCTGACAGATAGAGATTATGTCCTTGTCACTTATATGGTAGTGATCTTCTAATTTAGTTGATGACGATGATTGTTGATGCCCTCATGGGAATTTTTTCTTTGATAATAGGTTGAATGTAGCGCCCTCATGCATAATCTTGGTATGGCATATTTTTAGAATAAATGCTCATTGTATGCATGGGTGTATGATTGGGACCTTCCCCTGTAAGCCTTGCTGAAAGAGATGCTTATGATGGCACAGGTCTTCGACGAATTCTGACAAAGTGAAATGGTTGTGAAGTACGATACCATATTGACATGAAATATTGTGTTGTATTTTAATGTCAGGAGGATCGATGACATCAATGGGCAATTATGATTCTCATAGTGCCATCTGAGGATGCCCCTATTGAGGTGAGGAGCCATCCAAGGTACTGCTTCCATTTTGGAAAATGGTTTTTGAAGTAGACAAGAAGGAAGCCTCAACCAAATGAGAGAAATATTGATGCAAAGGAACCAAATTCTTTGATATAGAAGGTGGGGGATGATAGGTTAACATAGGCATGATAGCAAGAAATGGCTGAAAAATGATAATGGGAGTTCAGTGGCCCAAGGTCGGAGCTTGAAAATGAAATTTAGCAGCATTCATAATGATTTCTCATGAGGAAAGCCCTTGAGTTGGTAGGATGTCCAGGGTGGGTATATGTTTATTATGAATTTCATGGTGGCTTTGCATGAAAGGTGTGAAGCTCCAACCAAGGGTGATTAGGGACTGCTTCCATGGGATAAAAGTGGATGGATGGGTAGGGGATATTCTCCTAAAAAATATTCTTACACTTTCCAAAAGAATATAAAATGGGTTTGGATTGTACAATCATGGATATGGGTGCCCAAAAAACATGAAAATAATCACTCAATGATGATGTGAGGTGATCAGGAGATCATGTCCAAGTGAAGAAAATGCTCAAAAATGGAAATACTAAAAAATGGTTGCAATATGAACGACCAGAAAGGCCTCGTCGTTGTGATTCTAGCACCGTGAACGGTTCTCAAAACCAAGTTAATATGTGAAAGTTATCGAGGTTTGAAATTTTCCAATAACCTCCAAAAATTGACCTTTGACTCAATTTGACCTTATGAAAATTTGTGTAAAAAAAAAAATATATATATTATGAAAAATAATTTTTATAAGGTTGTCGACGGCCTATCAGTGGACACCACGTGGTGTGCCCAGAGGCTTCCACGTGGCCCCAAGCTAGAGTCAATGTGGTGTAGTAAAATTTTTATGGGTCCACAAGGTATGAACCCCGGACCTCACTGCCATGGGCAAGAGCGCTCACCATTCCGCATATGCATTAGTTCTTAGCTTATTACAAACCCCACACATATTTGAATTTTAAATTGATAGAGGTTGGGCGGAAAAGGGGGCTAGCCCCCATATACATGCGACCACATTGTATGACTAGGTGTTAACAATAAATGGTGGTGGTTTTAAAATATTCGACGGCGGCGGAACCAGGCCATGTGGCCAGCAGCTCTCCGCATTATCTGCCACAGACACGGTTATGGCAACATTCATTCTGACGGTTAGTGTGGGGGTGGTCACATGCCACCTCGCCTGACATTTAATACAACTACAATTAGTCTGACCTTTAAGGTTAGTGAACCCTCCATTTCCAGCGGAATTGCCAGAATGGCGGAGTTAACTAGAGTTCCTCCAATTTTGGAGGAGGTTTTTTAGTGCCACTAGGAAAAAAATTGTTTTGGTCATAACTTTCTCAAATTTCGACCAAACAAGATGAAATTTTAGTCAACTTTGTGTTTCTTAAGCATTCTGGAGAGTTTGGAATAGGTTTTAGAGTGAACAGAGGTGATCTACAGTAGCATTTTCTTCAGAGAAGAGGAAGGAGCCACTAGGGCCATCATGGAGGAGGCATTGTTTTGGGTTATATTTCACTGTTTAAGGTGAAACAAAAGCCATTTTTAACTATTTAATATCTTTTGAAGTCACATTTAAAGTTGGTTTTTCATGTTTAGGCATATTTTTCACTATGTAACCATTTTGAGAAATTTAATAGAGCAAGGACATACCATTCGGGAGCCTTGGACCAGCAGATGTAGCCTAGGAGGGGTGAATTTCCTCAACATATTGCTATGTTATGTTATGGTGAATTTTACTTGCTATGTATTTCTGCTGTTATATGTTAAACAATAAATTCAGTTAACAAATCCTCACACATAAAACTCAAAAAAATTACCAAAACTATTTTGTTTAACCTAGAAGTCATGGAGAACACTTTGCGCATTAAATTATATGGAAATGGATACTTTTCATAGCATTACAAATAGTTTTATTTTTAGATCAGATGGTATCGAAGATAGAGTTTTACTATGCATTTTTTCTTGTGAAAAGTTATAGTTGACTGTTTGCAAGTTTTGATTCTTACTGGGCTTAAACTCAAGAGAGGGGAAGGACACTTGGTTAGAGGAAAAAGTAATCCTCAACCAGGAAGGGCCAAAGAGCCACCTCCAAGAGCCATAGAAGAAGCCCCAAGCATGTCTTCAAGAGAAGGAGAAGTTCCTGAAGACATTGATCCCAAAGAAGAAGAATGGGTGTTCCGAAAGGCTTTCTTGGACATGACGGAGATGGTGAGGATACTCTACCAAGAAAGGAATGCCAGGTTTGTAGGAGAAAGGTCTAAACATTAGAAAGAAGGAGAGGGTTCTTCAGGAGGAAATAAAAGCGATGACAAGTCAAAGAAAGGACACGGAGGAAATGGTGATCCACCATCCCCATCTTCATCCTCTTCCTCTACTTCGGTGAATCAATCTCATAAGTATAAAACCACTGGTAAAAGTCCATTTTTAAAGATTGATGTTAAATTTGAGTTTCCTATGTTTAATGGTGAGGTTAATGCAGAGAAACTTGAAAATTGGATAAGACAGTTGGAAGTTTGTTTGAGGATACAAAACCTTCATGAAGACGACACCAGGATTCAGTTAGCCTCTTTAAGAATGGAAGGAGCAGCATTGGTATGGTGGGAAGCCAAGAACAAGGATGAAATTAAAAAACATGGTAAGATCACTTTATCATGGGCTGAATTTATTTCTGCAATTAAACATAAAATTTATCCATTAGCTCATTTACAAAAACCTATCATGAATTGGCAAAGTTTTAGACAAATTAAGGGACAAAGTGTTCAAGATTACACCCAAGAGTTTAGAAGAAGGGCTCTATTACTTGGAATTTGTTTGCATAGCCAAGATACTTTGCTGAAATATATAGGTGGTTTACACAACTATCTTATACATACTATCCTTATGTTCAATCCTACTAGTCTAGACGAGGTTTGAGTCCAAGCAACACATTTAGAGGCTAGAGGTAAACAATATTTTGATGGGAATGAGGATAGGGAATTTAAAGGAAAAGGGAGAAAAAAAATGCAAAATCTAGGAAAGAAAAAGGAAATTTCTTTTGTAAATTTTTTTCCAAAACAAGCCACGATGAAGACCATTGCTGGAAACTTCATCCGGAGTTGAAACCATAAAAATTTAAAACCAAAGATAAGGCCAAAGAAAAATGCAAAATGGTTCCAATAGCTGAACAAGACTTAGGGTCTGAATTAGGAGATGAAACTAAAAGCATATCCATGGCACTAAATAACATAAAGGGGAAAGATATTTTAAAAGAAACAAATCCTAGTTATAGCACTTTAAACTGTGACATAGAGGCTCCAAATTAAGAGAGGAGGATTGACCTGTGTCATGTGAGGATAATTTCCAAACACACAAATATAGACACACTATTTGACAGTGGGTCTCAAGAAAACCTCATCTCAGAAGACTTAGTCAAGAAGCTGAAACTTGAGACCATTCCACATCCAAAGCCATATCCACTTGGATGGATTTGCAAGGATGATAATTTACAAGTTTCAAGGAAGTGCATGTTGCGCTTTGCCATAACAGCTCATTATGTTGACATGGTTGAATTAGATGTGGCACCGCTTGACATTACAGGTGTGGTGTTGGGTATTCTGTACTTATATGACATGAAAGTGATCTTCCATCGCCATGAGAACAAGTATCATATATTCAAGGATGGCAAGGAGTTTATTGTGAGAGCACATCGGAAGAAGCTAGAATATTCTTTAGTGAACACAGGGAAATTGAAAAGGTTTGTCAATGCAAGTCAAAATTTGACTTTTTTGATGATTAAGCAAAAATAATTTTTTACATAATCCTTTTCATGTTATTGCTGATATAAATCATGATATGTTTCAGTATGAAAGCAGGTTGTCTTTGGAAGAAGATGACAAGATGTTCCACAAGGTGTATTTGGTGTCGTTCGGTGCAGAGAACAAAGTGTCGGTGCAAAGTGGTGTAAGAATCCAAGAGAGGGAAAAGCATGCAAGCAAAGAGGGCACAAAGTTAAGCAAGGGTCATTTCTGGTTTAAGAATGATAGGTTATTATGGTGAAAAATCTTGGTCGGGAATCGACGCAAGTATATGGCTCATTCGGCAAAAATTCGCGATGAGGATAGTTGGCAAGGTGAATCTTATTTTAAGTTTCATTTGAAGGTAGAACATTGTAGGAATAGTATGATTTCTGCAAATTTCAGTTGCTTTTCTACAAGTTTAAAAAATTTGTAGCATGACACAATCAAGGTTAGCAACAGTCGGTCAACAGATTCAAGAAAGAATTTATCTTTTTATGAGAATATAAATTTGATGAAATCAAGGAGATTTTAGTGGTTCAAGGTTGGAAGAGTGGAGAATCAGTCTCCTCATCTTCAGTTTCTATAATTCAGAGAGATTTTGGGGTCCAAAAGCTTCCCATTAGGGAGGTGTGATCAGGAGATCATGTCCAAGTGAAGAAAATGCTCAAAATGGAAATGCTTAGAAATGGTTGCAATCTAAATGACCGGAAGGGCCTCGTCGCTGCAATTATGGCGCCATGAACGTTTCTCAAAACTGAGTTAGTATGTGAAAGTTATTGAGGTTTGAAATCGTCCAATAACCTCCAAAAATTAACCTTTTACTCAATTTGACATTATGAAAATTTTTGTAAAAAAAAAAATATTATGAAAAAAAATAATTTTTATAAGGTTGTGGACGACCTATCAACGAACACCACGTGGCATGCCCGGAGGCTGCCACATGGCCCCAGGCTAGAGTCAATGTGGTGTAAAAAAATTTTTATGGGTCCGCGAGGTTTGAACCACGGACCTCACCACCATGGGCAAGAGCACTCACCAATCCACCTATGCATTAGTTCTTAACTTATTACAAACCCCACGCATGTTTGAAGTTTAAATTGATACAGTTTGGGTGGAAAAGGGGGCCAGCCCCCATATACATGCGACCACGTTGTATGACCAAGTGTTAACAATAAATGGTGGCGGTTATAAAACAATCGATGAAGGCTAAACCAGGCCATGTGGCCAGCAGCTCTCCGCATTATATGCCATGGACACAGTTATGGCAACATTCATTCCGAAGGTTAGTGCGGGGGTGGTCACATGCCACCCCGCCTAACATTTAATACAATTTTCGTTAGGCCAACCATTAAGGTTAGCAGACCCTCCATTTCTGATGGAATTGCCAAAATGGCAGAGTTAACTAGAGTTCCTCCAGTTTTGGAGGAGGTTTTTTAGTGCCACTAGGAAAAAAATTGTTTTCGTCATAAATTTCTCAATTGTAGACCAAACAAGATGAAATTTTAGTCAATTTTGGGTTTCTTGAGAATTATGGAGAGTTTGGAATAGGTTTCAAAGCGAACAGAGGTGATCTACAATGGATTTTTCTTCAGAGAAGAGGAAGGAGCCACCAGGGCCATCATGGAGGAGGCACTATTTTGGGTTATATTTCACTGTTTAAGGTGAAACAAAAGCTATTTTTATCTATTTTCTATCTTCTGAAGTAAAATTTACAGTTGGTTTGATTTTTTAGGCATATTTTTCACTATGTAACCATTTTGAGCAATTTAATAGAGCAAGGACATACCATTGGGGAGCCTTGGACTTGCAGATGTGGCCCAGGAGGGGTGAACTGCCTCAACATATTGCTGTGTTATGTTATGGTGAATTTTTCTTGCTGTGTATTTCTGCTGTTATATGTTAAACAATAAATTTAATTAAAAAATCCTCACACATAAAACTCAGAAACATTACCAAAACTACTTTGTTTAACCTGCAAGTCATGAAGAACACTTTGCACATTAAATTATATGGAAATGGATACTTTACAAAGCATTACAAATAGTTCCATTTTTAGATCAGATGAGGTGGGTGTTTTTGCTGAGGGTGGGGGGCCCATTGATTAGTCTTAATTAGGGGGTGGTGAAGCAGATGTAAAATATCGCAAATGGGCTATGTTGAGGGAGGTATGGTAGGCCAAATGCAAGATGCGGTGTTGCATGTTTGATCTGCTTGCGAAAATGGTAGTCTGGGAAAGGGGTTTTATCATGATATGGTAAAAATTGACTTGATGCATGATGGATGGTTGAACATGAAGTGCTTCCCAGACTGTGGTGTAATGGCCATCGTGTCATATTTTTTGGTGCATGGTCTACTTGAGTGATGAACGCCATGGAGGGGGAGGCTCTACTGACCAACGAGAATTTTTATCATATGCAAGGTGGAGAGATGATAAACATGATCGGGTGTTTGGAACCTTGGGTTGATTCTTGTGGAGAAATGATGTCAGGATTATGCAAAGCTTCTCTGAGACTCTATCATGCTGAGGGAAAAATGACACCTACTCTTGAACCTTTAGTGGCTGGGGCAACAAGTGGTTTGTCGTACTGTGTAACACCTGCAACCAATACCCCAAGTGAAATCATATTTTTCATTAAAATATATTGAAAAATGTGCTTAATGAAAATATGATAAGAGAGGGCATACCTGTCAGAACTGGAAAAAAATATTTTTTCGGAGGTGTGAATGTGTGAAGCCTCCTTTGGGTGTTATGAGGTGTTGATCACTGTGTTGCTTTTAGTTTCACAATTGGGCATTCTAAGCTCCTGTTATGGTCCCACAAATAATTTGAAAATGGGCGATATATAGGTCAATATGGCTCATTTCAGTTCATTTGTGTCATTTGAGAGTTGTGAGGTCTGAGCTTGTTGTCGAGCCTTTCTTGTCGTTGCAGTCAGCCTGTGTACTAGGGATTCATGCCCTTAGTCCTAGGTAGGCCCCTGGAGGTCCAACATTTAAATTTTTTCAATTTTATTGTGTGGGGGTCTGTAAAAATTAGGTTTGTATGGACCCCTACTTTTTTGTGGCCTTGATTGCGTGGGTGAACAAGGTTCAGGCACGAAGACTCCATAGAAATTTGAGAATTTTCACAGAGATTTCATGCCTAATGGATTTTTTACACATGGATTCTGCATATTTTTGAGACACAGACGCGCAGTCAATGTGGTTATATGGGAAACAGGTGAGGCGAAAATCCAAGGAAAATTTTGAAATTTTTAAAGTTTGATGTCACTGACGTGCTTTTGTTTGGTGATAGGATGTTCTGGAGAGAGCGAGACTGGCTTGATCTTGAGAATGATAGGAGGCGCAAGGTGGTGGTTTTCTGAAGGCGAGACATTCCTATCCGTCCAAAGATGGATATATACTTTGTGACCAGGTTTCTGCCTCAGGGTGAGGCACTTCCCCATCCACTCCCACCTGGAAGGGTGTCTCTCCGTCGTTGGTCAAAGTAGCACAGTGGCAGGGCACCCCTTTCGGAGGGGTGCATTCTTATATCATTAGTGACCGATCTAGCCTAGTGATGTGCATTGGCTATAATTGTATGATTTAATGGTTCATTGTTGCCATACAGGGCGTTGGGAACCCAGATTGGTGTTCTGCGTCGGCTTTAGGCCAGACAGTTTTTTGACTGGGCACATCATGTTTATGATAGTATGGTATCACAATTAGCGAAGTTCTGAGGAGGATCTAAGATATTTACATATGCTAACCTCTTGTGTAGCATTATGTTTGAGAGGGTGGTATTGTTGTGACCTGTTGTGCCAGTTCCTATGGGGTTTGATCGAGAACCTCAGATGAGGCGATGTGTGTCGGCGATGCCTCAAGGTGGGGGAGGAGATGTGGGTTGCTATTGGAATGCGACCATAGAGGCATGGTTCGAGGCGAACCCCCAGATGTTACTTGACTTTCTATACTCTGGGATGGACTTTCAGGGAGATTCGGATATGGATCTTCCTGCTGGTTACATGTGGGGACCTTCAGGTATGATTTTTTTATGTTTTTCTGCATTTGTTGAGTATTTATGATGTGTATTGTGGTGAGACTGACACTATATTTTTTTCTCTTGCAAATGTGGGAGAATTTGGACAGCCTACTTCTCGGTTGGTGGGACACTATCCCATTCGGAGGGTTCCAGGTGGAGGAGTTCAACCCCAGGCTGGGGGGTAGGGTGGAGGTCCAAGGTAGCCTCAGGATGGAGAACCTGGTGATGGTGCTAGCCCCTCAAGGGAGGGTAGAAAATCGGAAGCTGCTGAGTATGCTGCGGGTATCACTCATGCTAAGGTGATAGAGGCATGAGTGGTAGACATAACAGAGCAGTTAGCATCCATCGAGGCTCAATCCACCGACCTAGCTAATGCTTGGGATCGAGTGGAGAGGTTGGCCCAAGGTATGCCGACCCAGGCTTTTGTTGATGATCTAGACGATGCTTGGCTTGAGACATTGATGGCCTGGGAGAGGGGTTATCATTCGACTTTGCGTCATGTGGTGCTTTATATTTTGGTTGCTGCCCCAGTGTTGGCACCAGATGCAGCTGTGGGTCCAAATGGCCCACCTGTCAGGGCTTAGCCCTAGAGACACTTTGTATTCATGGAAAGCACCTGCTATGAGGATTCTTACCTTATTTTTGATGACATGTGTGTATATATTTTTTGGCTGACCTATGGGTTAGAGACATGACTTGTTATTTGTACTCACACATATTTTTGGTATATATGGGAGATGTATTTTTTGCAGCTCTTGATGATTTGTTTATGGTTGTATGATTTCATGGATGTTGTGTATCACTAATGGAGATCTATTTTTTTATGTTTTTGGTTTTATGTATGATGGCTTATACAAGATGCATTCCAGTTTAGGATGTGATTAGCTATGTGATCTGTTGTCCAGTTTTGATTTCTTGGTACATGTGTGAATGTAATATGATCAAATTGAAAGCTTAATATTTTTGTACGCAAATTTTTTAAACAGTTCTGAATCACGTACTTCAAATTCTTGGTTTAACTGTGAAACCACTAATTGGGAATCAAGGTAGATGTGCAGGTGGTAGATGCCTTGCTTGAAGGCATCACTCATGAGCCCTATGATGACGTCATATTCTACCTGATTATTGGTAGCTCATCTGATGCATAATCCATTGGTGAATAATGGCGATTAGTCAGGATAGTAGATGACCTAGACAGTTGCTTCTAGATTTTGAGACCATCATGATGCTCCATTAGTGCATCCAAAGTAATGGTTGCGAGGACGATCCATCTGTGACACCAGAGCACTTTTTAGAACAAGTCTGTGATTTTTGTGATAAAAAACAAAAGTTTTTTACATGAATGATATCTATAGGGTTGAAGCCTCCTGACCCTTATGGGTAAAATTTGTTGAGGTGGAGCCCATTGACAAGGTTGCTTAGCCATGTTTCGTTGAGCTCTAAGAATATTTTTGACCCCTTAAGGAGACAATTTTTTACGACATAGGTACCTTTCCATAGGGTTTTGAACTTATCGGGCCCTAGGGCTTCCTTCACAACATCATAGTAGAGGACTAACTCCCCCTCGGTAAATAATCAATGGGTGATGTTGCTATCAAAATATGATTTCACCCGCTTTTTATGGGCCTTGTTGTGTTGGAGAGACTATCGTCGATTTTCATCGACAAGCTCTAATTGTACCAAGCGTTTCTCTAGAGTCTGGGTGTCATTGAGGAGTTTGATGGCGACATGTAAGTGCCGGAATTAATGTACTATGGGAATCATGGCTTCGACCCTATACACCAAGTGGAAGGGTCTGAACCCTGTTGATGTTTTCACTACAGTGCGGTATGCCCACAGGGCGTAGAAAGTCATGTGGTGCCAGTTTTTCTTGTGGTTATTCATCGCATGTTGTAACATCGTTTTGAATAATTTGTTTACAACTTCTACCTATCCATTGGATTGAGGGTAGTATAGTGAAGCGAACTCGTGTGTGAATCTGAGGTCGTGAGATAATTCCTGGAAAATCTCGTTTTCAAAGTGTTTTCTGTGGTCCAAGACTAAATCTTTTGGTACACAAAATCGAGCGATGACGTGGTTGAACAGAAATCGTGCAATAGTTTCTTCTGTGTTATCGTATGTGGGCATGGCCTTTGCCTATCTCATGAAGTAGTCAATTGCTACAATAATGTATTTGTGGTTACTGGATTATGTGAGGTTTCAAATCATGAAATTGATCCCCCATTTGTAGTAGGGACCAGCTACTGTGACCGGGTGCAGGGGAGCAGGTGGCGCTCTTTCCTTGTGAGCGAAGCGTTGACACCGTTCACACCTTTTGACTATTGAGATGCAGTCATGGAATAATGTGGGCCAAAAATATCCTGCTCGCAGAACTTTTTAGGCGGTAGCCATTCCAAAGAGGCAGCCACCGCAAGCTCCACTATGACAGTCATTAAGGGCTTGCTCATCTTGGTCGTGAGTGAGGCATCGACACAAAATGGTGTCGATGCCCCTTCGATAAAGGACACATTCCATGAGGAGGTACCAGGAGGCCTGGTGACATATGCACTTGCGGTCGTCATGCGTGAGCCTTGGTTTTAACTTTTGTGTTCATAGGAATAAGATAATATCTCTATACCAAGGGTCGTCGGTCGTCACTAGGAAGAGATGGTCGTCCGGTAGTGAATCGTCGACTAGTGATCCTTTGGTTTGACTTGGGAAGTTAGCGATGAACTTGGCTAGAATTAAATCCTTCTTGATTTTGGGGGAGCTAAAATGTAAGTCAAAATATTCCAGTATAACTATCCAACAAGCGCATTTATGTTTCATCAAACGGCGGGTGAACATATATCTCATGGGGATGATATCTGCGAAGATTGTTTTAGTCCTTAAGATAATGTAGTGGCAAATTTTTTGGACTCTTTTATTAATGCTAGGGAAATATTCTCTTTAGGTTCATACCTTAAGGTGGGGCCTGATAATTTTCTACTAACATAGTAAATTACGTGTTCTTTACCATCAGGTCCCTCCTGGATTAACACCCTGCCCAAAGAGGTCTCAAACGCTAATAGATACAAGGTGCAATCTTTGTCGTAGTTTGGTGGACTAATCAATGGTGCTGAAGAAAATGTGTCTTTCAGCACCTCAAATTATTGTTGGGCTTGATCATCCCATTAGAATGGTATGTCCTAACGGAGGAGGCGTAGGAATCCCTAAGCACAAGTGGCCTAATCAGGGATGAAGAATCTCAGAAAATTGGCCTTTCCTTGCAAGCTTTGGAGTTGCTTGAGGGTTCGAGGTGGTGGTACCTCTTTGATAGCTTGGACCTTAAGGGGGTCCACTCTAATCCCTTTTTGGGACACAATAAAACCTAGAAGTCGTCTTGCAATGACGCATAAGAGGCACTTGAGGGGATTCAAGTGCAGGTTGTAGTGCCAGCATTGTTGGAATACTAGTCGCAGATCCTCTTGATGATCATATTGCTATTGGATCAAACGGTGAGGTCATCCAAGTAGGCAAGGATAAGGTGGGCCAAGTCATGAAATATATAATTCATGGTCCGTAGGAAAGTGGCTCCAGCACTTTTAAGACTGAATGGCATAACCTGATATGTGAACGTGCCCCATGGGGTGGTGAACGCAGTATTGTACTGGTCGGTATGCCATCTTTGGATCTGACTATACCTAAAGAAACCATCCATGAAGGAGAGGGCCTCGTGTCCTATAGAAGCATCGATAACTTGGTCTATGAATGGGGTAGGGTAATTATCCTTTCGATGGGCTTTTTTCAAATCACAAAAATTGGTACAGACGCAAATGGTGCGCTATTGTTTCATGATGAGAACAACGTTGGAAACCCATGATGTGTAAGTGATGGAGTAGATGAACTCGGCTT
The DNA here is from genome assembly GCA_034641835.2 of Pinus albicaulis. Lineage (NCBI taxonomy): Eukaryota > Viridiplantae > Streptophyta > Pinopsida > Pinales > Pinaceae > Pinus > Pinus albicaulis. The sequence goes on from CM076580.1 coordinate 47,375,882, forward strand.
TGTGAAGCTTATCAATTTCTTGTTTGATTTCTTCTGCCTTGGATGGGTGTAGTTGACGTTGTTTTTGGCGTACTGGTGGTACGTCAGGCCAGGTATCAATGTGTTAGTCTACTATAGTTGTGTTGGAAATGTTTTCATTGATGGCAAAGGAGCACAAAGAAGCATCACCTGAACCAGCAATAAGGCAAAGGAGATGACAAAGGAGGAGCACTTGAAACATTAGCCAAGGAGTAGAGAAAGCATAAGAAGAGGTAGCAGAAGTAGAAAAAAGAAGAAGCAGGGCAATAAAAGAGAAGCAGAGACAGGACCATTTGAAGAAGCAAGGAGCAGCATTAGACAAGAAGAAGAGATAGAAACAAAAAGATAGCAGAGACAGGAAAAGGAGACAACAAAGGAGACAAGCAGAGGCAGTGGAAGAAAATATAAAGGAGACAGGCAGAGGCAGTGGAAGAAAATATAAAGGAGACAGGCAGAGGCAGAGCAGTGGTCAAGAAGCAGAGGCAGAAGCAGCAAATACAGAGGAAGAGATGAAACGGACATGCAGTAGAGGCAGAGGTCGAGCAGCGTTGAAGCTGAAACAGGAAAAGGAAACAGGCGGAAGAACACTGCTAGAGTGTACCAGTCGAATACAGAGGTAGAGTGAAACGGTCGAGCAGTGGAGACAGAGGCAGCGAATACAGAAGCAGTGAAGTGGTCGAGCGGTAGAGGCGTTAGTACAGCAGAGGCAAAGGAGTTAGCACAGCAGAGGCAGAGGCAAAGCCGTTATAAAATTCCGAGAATCGCCCAAGCCAGCAGATATATTCACATGTATAATTCCGAGAATCATTACCCGATGGGCGTTACATATAATACATAATCCTTATTCCGGGAATCGCTTAACCCCAAGCGGTAAGGCACATAAATTCCAGGAATTGCCTACCCCGATGGAGGATACATATAAATGCCACGCATTACGTATGTTGCAAAGGTCCAAAGCATGTACATTAATCTATAAGGAGCGCTTTATTATAAGTTTCATATTATTAATCCCGAAAACAAAAGAACCAGAGGTCCAAGGCATATATATTATGTTATATAAGCGGAGTGCATAAAACAAAGTTTTATAAGGTGGGACCCCTCCCCAATCGCAATCGAAGATCGCAAGGGCAGCGGAACATGTAACCAACAGAAAGTTGCGATTGCGATGTGAGTCTAGACCCAATGGGTGTATAAACGGTGGTTAATACATATTTTAATTCCAGCCTAACCGCATCGGAGCATCGCAGTATGGGCCAATCACAACATCATGCCATCGCACCATCGCAACATTGCGACATCGCGCCATCGCACCATCGCACCATCGCAACATTGCGACATTGCGCCATCGCACCATCGCAACATCGCAACATCGCGCCACCGCACCATCGCACCATCGCAACATCGCGACATCGCGCCATCGCACCATCACACCATCGCACCATTGCAAACGTTACATTGCGCGATTTTTTGTTTGATCCGCCGATCGCTGTTGCAATGTGTTGTCCGCTATCAGATGTGGGGCCCGACCCTTTCATACATTAGAGGTTGTGATTCGAATTATTGGATTGTAATATAAGACCAAAGGCTTAAGGTGGAGAGCGATTGTTTATATAAAATGATTGTTGTTAGATATATAAAACATGGTTGCAGTTGTATTAAAATATGCCGCATGGGCTGTAAACCCACGGGCCTCGGCTTAATGGGAGGGCGATTATCAATATAAGACAATTGTAATATATGAATAATCAGGCCTGCGGAACTCGCCACATCAACAAGACACTTGTGGCATGAAAAGGGTTGGAATTGCCTTGATTTAAAAGTCAGCAATTACATTTTATTTATTTAAAAGGCACAGTTACATATATGCAGCAGTTACACCCCCATAGAGGACAGAAAAGCAAACAGAGCCGAAAGGAGATAAAACACAGTCACAGAAAAGACAAAGACAGCCAAAGAAAAGACAAATGCGTAGCGATTCAAAAGACTAAATGAGTTGAGCTGGAGTTCACATTGTAATTCGAATGTAAATTTTTTTATTGTTTTGATTGTTTGTGATGCATTGGCAAGTCTCCGGAAGAAAGAAAATATCCCACTGTAATATTGAAATAAGCACCTATAGTTACATTTTTCTGAGTGAGCTTAAAAGAGATGAGAAGGCAGAAGGCAAAGAGACATGGCCGTCCATTTCGAATTCCCAGTGGAATACAAATAGCCATGAAGCTGTTTTTGTATAAAACAGGGTAATATCCAAGGGGAGGGGGTTGACAAAAAAGAGTGAGAGAAGAAGAGAGTGTGCAGCAGAATTAAAGAGAGTTGAAGAGAATAAACAAGCTGCAAGAAGAATGTGAATAAGGAGGAGCTGAGCAAAGAAGAAGAAGGGGTTGAGAAGAGATGATGCAGGTCTGATATAAGAGTTGATGAATAGCAGAGAAGAAGGTACAGAACAGAGCTGATATCCAAGGTAAATCAGCAAGCGTTTTTCTTTTGAAAGAGTAAGGAAGTTGGAGCTTCCCTATCAAGTTCTAGCTTGATAGATTTCAGTTGTAGCTGACTGAGGTAGGAGCCTCCTGTAGGTTGGTGCATGCAGAAAATAGATGGGAGTTGGTGCTTCCACATCAAGTTGTAGCTTGATAAAATGTCAGTTGTAGCTAACTAAGGTAGGAGCCTCCTGTAGGTTGGTGCCTGCAGAAAATAGATGGGAGTTGGTGCTTCCACATCAAGTTGTAGCTTGATAAAATGTCAGTTGTAGCTGACTGAGGTAGGAGCCTCCTGTAGGTTGGTGCCTGCAGAAAATAGATGGGAATTGGAGCTTCCTTACAAGTTGTAGCTTGCAGAATTTAGGTTGGAGCCTCCTGTAGGTTGGTGCCTACAGAAAATCAGCGGTGAGAGGGAGTTGGAGCTTGCCTTTGCATCACAACAATAATAAGATGTGGTTTTCTCCCTTTATGGGTTTCCACGTATATTTGGTGTCTATGTGCATGATGTCTAATGTGTTGATATGATATATCTATTATGCTAATACTTGCTGCTAACATATTAAGACTGCTGGTACATTATCTAATCTGCTTATTAATTGCTGCTCATAAATAAAGATTGCTCACACATTATGTTGATCATGAAATGAAGGTGTTAATAAAGTAAAATAAGTTTTAAAAGAAAAGTTTTAAAAGTCCATGAATGTGTTAAACTGATTCACCCCCCCCTCTCAGTTTAACTAAGAGTTCAACAATTGGTATCAGAGCCGGTTCCTTTGGTGTAAGCCTAATAACTTGAAGGAGATCTGGTTGAGTCATGGACTATCAAAATGTACTTGTGCTAAACACAACAAACTTTCCTAAATGGAGAGATAAGGTTAAGACAGGTTTAATGGCTGATGAACCTGAGGTATGGAAGCTTGTTTGTGATGGTTACTGCACAGACTCCCCCACAGTGAAAGAACAACAGAGGAATGCCAAGGAAAAATGTGTGATATATAACAATCTTCATAACAAGGACCTTGAGTTGATAATGGATTTAACCTCTGCAAAATAAATCTGGGATAGATTGCACTTCATACATGGAGTAGACACTAAGGACTACACTGACAAGAAGGATAAGAGAATTAAGAAAAAGAAAAATTCATGTCAACAGGAAAATATTCAATCAAATGAAGTACCTGCTAGTATGAATGGAGATAAGAACCATGAAGAAATTATAGCTAAAGAAAAAGCCAAGCTTGACACTGCTTTGACTGAAATAGAAAAATTGAAAAATGAAAACAAGGACCTTAAGACAGTGGTGCAAATATGTGATGAGAGAGAATATGAGGATAAGAAAGAAATTGTTGACCTGAAAACACACCTTGAAGAAGCAAGAAAAATAGAAGACACTCTGTTGCAACAAATGAGAGAGAAAAGTCAGGAATGTGAAAGATTGGAAGAAGAAGTAGTGAGCCTAAGAAAGAACTTAGAAAAAGCCCAAAGAGAACTATTAATGAACACACCTCTAATAAAAGGCTCTGGACAGTTGGACCAGATTCTAAATGCACAAAGGTCACCTATCATAAAGACTGGGATAGGATATGAAGGTGAAACTAGTAAGTCCAAGGTTGAAGATAACAAGAAAATCATTTTTGTAAAAGTTGTAAAGAACAATGATGCAGCTCAGAAGAGTCCCACAGAAGAAGAAGCCAGCAAGAACAATATGTGCAAAGAAACAAACAAAAAAAAGCAGCAACATGAAAGAACGGAGAATGAGAAGATGAAACAATCAACTGCTAAAGGCTCATATGCTCCTAAGGATGAATTGAACAAATTCGGAAGATGTCAAAGGAGGTTTGTTCCTCCTATGAAAAATATCACTTGTTTCTCCTGCCACAAACTAGGACATGATGTAGCACATTGCAAGACAAAGAGAATCAATGATTACCAGCAAAAGATGTAGCAAATGAGAAGACTACCTCAAGAAAGCAAATGGCAAGGACAATCTTCCACCAGGTACACAAATCATTTCCATGGCTACTGTTATGCATGCAATGAATTTGGACATAAATATGTTGATTGTAAATTATGTTCAAAAAGGGGAATGAAATATTATGCATCATCTCAAATATACTTTGATAAAATAAGATGTTATATATGCCTCAAGCTTGGCCACAAAGCAAAGGACTGTAAACTGCCATATATATTAAAGAACTCCAAAAATTTGATGAAATCCAATCCAATCAAACAAAACTATGAATCGGAAAGGAGTGCAGACATTATGATGAACCCCAATAAAGTATGGAAAGAAAAGGGAAAGGGGGAGCCTATTATCTCAATAACATAATGAATACATCCTAGTCTCAGGGGGAGCTGCTCTAGGAAACAAAGGAAATATCTAACCAGTTACAAATATGAAGCAACATCCCAGGGGGAGAGCATTTCATATATATACCCCATGAAAGTAGTCTAAGAAGAGCTCCATGTAATGAGAAAAACTATGAGATCAGGAAGAAAAAGGAATTAGAGAAAGAGCAGTGGAGTTGAAAAGGCCTGAAGGAGTGTAATACAGAGGTTTATTCATGAATTAGGGGTGTAATACAGTTTGCAGATGAATTATTGAGCAATTATTCATTAATTGAGTTTGTATGGCATAGACTTTGATTGAAGACTAAAACCCTGTAGTAAAGACTTAATATGCTTGGGGATGAGCTGGAGCATTGCTTAAATGGCATAAGAGGACTAGAGAGAGAGCCCGAGAGCTGGAGAGAGGCAGAGGACCTCTTCAGTAACAGAATAGGAGAATAATGGCCATCGAGTTGAATATCTAGCCTGTTATGAAATTGATAATGGATTTGTGTAATTGAAGTTCGAATCCCATAGCCAAGGATACGGGCGGAGTAATAGAACTCTATATACCCTATAATAGGAATCTCTATGCAGGAAGACAGAATTGAAATCATGTATATGATTGAGTTCTAGTGGTGCTCTGGGAATGCATGAGAGTGCTTTGACTCTGCAGTAGTGTACTCCGTCCCTGTGTTAATGCATATACTCCGGAATGTTCGTGGTTATACGCTTCGGTGTGTATATCGAATATATAAATCGTACGCGAATAGACCGTGGAATGGCAATGGTTGAATAGTATCGTTGAACATATTGGAACCAAGAGTTAATGTTGTACATGAAAGTGTCGGACCAGAACCTAGAGCATATGATGAAGTGGAACCACGACCAGATGAACAGTGAACGCGGATTGCCGAAAACCACCCTGCCATTTCGCGCCACTTCTCCGGAGCAGGTGGTATTTTCTGAATTGGAGCGATTCCATACAGGAATCGACACATGGCAAGGGACCCATTTCAAAACCGCCCTTCAAAGTGCGCCTTCACGCGTTATATATCGTACCAGGACATGGAGCGAAATGGACAGGAGCCGTCGATCTGATGGGCCGACATCTGATGGTGTTCGCTCGCAGGACCTGCACGAAGTTTAAAGGAAGAGCCTGGGGGTTAACAAAGATTATAACTGAAGAATTGAGATATTAAAAATGACCAGACTTGTTTTTATTAAGTTTTCCAGCGTGGAATAAAGAGAACATGCGAGAGTGCCCGGATTGGGAAAATGACTGGACAATGAAATTTTGGGATGCATTTACACACAGTTAAGTGAAATATTGGAATTTACTAGGATAGTGAACAGATGAATAGACACAGAGGTGAACCAAGATATATAGAACAATTGAATTGTATGTAAAGCAGCAATGGTTCTAGAGCAGTCCTAGAAAAGAAAATGCTATGACTTCCTCTGAACATCATGACAGAAAAAGCAAAATATTAATGAGACCAAGATCAGATTTAGTATATTGATGATTGTTGTTGAAAACAATGGAGAGCTCAATAATAGATGTCTTAATTATGGGTAAATGTGCAAGCTGAAGTGAAACCTCTGCATGGTTTACCAAAGTAATATCAATTGGTATTTAGGTACAAGCAACATGATTATCGACAGATTACCAAGCATTATCAGCGGAGCAGCAGTATGATACAGGTCCACAGGATCAAAGAACTATGGCAAAAGAACCTCAAGGCCCCTTTCTTAAGGTCAGTTACAAAACAGTATGAAGGCTATTTGCTGGGTTTTCAATCAAACATCTTGAATATGCCTTTGTGGAAGTTCATCCTGATAGAACAGTCAAAGTATCTGAAGAATAAAGGAATAGCTATGATTACCATCTAAAGCTCAAATTTTTTTAAATACTTCTTCAGCACAAAGAATTTGCTAGTAATCAACCTTTAAAGAGAGATTGATTACTGACATATATACCTCCTTATGTCATAAATGAATTGCATGGTTGATAAGTGAGATTGACAAATACATTGAATGCAAGAAAAGTGACCCACAACTATAACAGACATATTGGCTTCATCACAATTGAACAAATGCTGTACTGCATATGAGTATTGCAGAAGAAGAAATATTCCATCTACAATCTTCCTCAACAGAAATATATTGGCTCACTACATCAGACAGAGACAGAATTATATTTGAAGCCTTATCAACATTTTATTTTTTAAATCAAATGATGCATCTCTGATTAGTTAAAGATAGTACAATGTGTTCTATGAAGTGTCATTATACTCACTTTCAGCTCTATACAATTGAAAGGAGTTAGTGCTTTGGGATTGTATGAACTTGTAGTGTACATTCAAGAGCAAAAATCCTCAAAGTATTCTCTCAACAAGTCTTGTACATCACTCTGGAGCAGCATGTTACAAATTCAGCAGAAGAGGGCCTAAACATAACTCAGAGAGAGGAAATGAAAAGACAAAATCAACACTAAGAAATGTGCAACCCTTTTCCATTGATGTCAAAGGGGGAGGAAAAGCAGGTAATAGAAGAAAGGGTATTCTAAAAGAAGCCAGGCAGAGAAAGACTTGGAGGAAGCATTGGATTATCAGTGGAGGTGTTGCCATCAATGCCAAAGGGGGAGACTGTTGGAAATGTTGTCATTGATGGAAAAGGAGCACAAAGGAGTAGCACCTGAACCAGCAATAAGACAAAGGAGATGACAAAGGAGGATCACTTGAAACATTAGCCAAGGAGCAGAGAAAGCATAAGAAGAGGTAGCAGAAGCAGCAAAAAGAAGAAGCAGGGCAGCAAAGAAAAGCAGAGATAGGACCATTTGAAGAAGCAAGGAGTAGCATTAGACAAGAAGAAGAGATAGAAACAGAAAGATAGTAGAGACAGACAAAGGAGACAGCAAAGGAGACAGGCAGAGGCAGTGGAAGAAAATATAAAGGAGACAGACAGAGGTAGTGGAAGCAAATATAAAGGAGACAGGCAGAGGCAGATCAGTTGTCGCGAAGCAGAGGCAGAAGCAGCAAATACAGAGGAAGAGATGAAACGGACATGCAGTAGAGGGGGAGGTCGAGCAATGTTGAAGCTGAAACAGGCAAAGGAAACAGGCGGAAGAACACTGCTAGAGTGTAACAGTCGAATACAGAGGCAGAGTGAAATGGTCAAGCAGTGGAGACAGAGGCAGCAAATACAGAAGCAGTGAAGTGGTCGAGTGGCAGAGGCGTTAGTACAGCAGAGGCAGAGGAGTTAGCACAGCAGAGGAAGAGGCAGAGCCGTTATAAAATTCCGAGAATCGCCCAAGCCAGCAGATACATTCATATGTATAATTCCGAGAATCATTACCCGATGGGCATTACATATAATACATAATCCTTATTCCGGGAATCGCTTAACCCCAAGCGGCAAGGCACATAAATTCCAGGAATTGCCTACCCCGATGGAGGATACATATAAATGCCGCGCATTACGTATGTTGCAAAGGTCCAAAGCATGTACATTAATCTATAAGGAGCGCTTTATTATAAGTTTCATATTATTAATCCCGAAAACAAAAGAACCAAAGGTCCAAGGCATATATATTATGTTATATAAGCGGAGTGCATAAAACAAAGTTTTATAAGGTGGGACCCCTCCCCAATCTCAATCGGAGATCGCAAGGGCAGCGGAACATGTAACCAATAGAAAGTTGCGATTGCGATGTGAGTTTGGACCCGATGGGTGTATAAACGGTGGTTAATACATATTTGAATTCCGCCCTAACCGCATCGGAGCATCGCAGTATGGGCCAATCACAACATCACGCCATCGCACCATCGCAACATCGCGATATCGCGCCATCGCACCATCGCACCATCGCAACATCGCAACATCGCGCCACTGCACCATCGCACCATCACAACAACGCAACATCACGCCATCGCACCATCACACCATCACAAATGTTACATTGCGCGATTTTTTGTTTGATCTGCTGATCGCCGTTGCAATGTGTTGTCCGCCGTCAAATGTGGGGCCCGACCCTTTCATATATTAGAGGTTGTGATTCGACTTATTGGATTGTAATATAAGACCAAAGGCTTAAGGTGGAGGGCGATTGTTTATATAAACTGATTGTTGTTAGATATATAAAACATGTCTGTAGTTGTATTAAAATATGCCGAATGGGCTGTGAACCCACGGGCCTCGGCTTAATGGGAGGGCGATTATCAATATAATACAATTGTAATATATGAATGTTCCGGCCTGCGGAACTCGCCACATCAACAAGAAAATTGTGGCATGAAAAGGGTTGGAATTGCCCTGATTTAAAAGTCAGTAATTACATTTTATTTATTTAAAAGGCACAGTTACACGTATGCAGCAGTTACACCCCCACAGAGGACAAAAAAGAAAATAGAGCCGAAAGGAGATAAAACACAGTCACAGAAAAGACAAAGATAGCCAAAGAAAAGACAAATGCGTAGCGATTCAAAAGACTAAATGAGTTGAGCTGGAGTTCACATTGTAATTCGAATGTAAATGTTTTAAATGTTTTTATTGTTTGTGATGCATTGGCAAGTCTCCGGAAGAAAAAAAATATCCCACTGTAATATTGAAATAAGCACCTACAGTTACATTTTTCTGAGTGAGCTAAAAAGAGATGAGAAGGCAGAAGGCAAAGAGACATGGCCATCCATTTCAAATTCCCAGTGGAATACAAACAGCCATGAAGCTGTTTTGGTATAAAACAGGGTAATATCCAAGGGGAGGGGGTTGACGAAAAAGAGTGAGAGAAGAAGAGAGTGTGAAACAGAATTAAAGAGAGTTGAAGAGAATAAACAAGCTGCAAGAAGAATGTGAATAAGGAGGAGCTGAGCAAAGAAGAAGAAGGGGTTGAGAAGAGATGATGCAGGTGTGATATAAGATTTGATGAACAGCAGAGAAGAAGGTACAGAACAGAGCTGATATCCAAGGTAAATCATCAAGTGTTTTTCTTTTGAAAGAGTAAGGAAGTTGGAGCTTCCCTATCAAGTTCTAGCTTGATAGATGTCAGTTGTAGCTGACTGAGGTAGGAGCCTCCTGTAGGTTAGTGCCTGCAGAAAATAGATGGGAGTTGGTCTTCCACATCAAGTTGTAGCTTGATAAAATGTCAGTTGTAGCTGACTAAGGTAGGAGCCTCCTGTAGGTTGGTGCCTGCAGAAAATAGATGGGAGTTGGTGCTTCCACATCAAGTTGTAGCTTGATAAAATGTCAGTTGTAGCTGACTGAGGTTGGAGCCTCCTGTAGGTTGGTGCCTGCAGAAAATTGATGGGAGTTGGAGCTTCCTTGCAAGTTGTAGCTTGCATAATTGAGGTAGGAGCCTCCTGTAGGTTGGTGCCTACAGAAAATCAGTGGTGAGAGGGAGTTGGAGCTTGCCTTTGCATCACAACAATAATAAGATGTGGTTTTCTCCATTTATGGGTTTCCACGTATATCTGGTGTCTATGTGCATGATGTCTATGTGTTGATATGATATATCTATTATGCTAATACTTGTTGCTAACATATTAAGACTGCTGGGGTACATTATCTAATCTGCTTATTAATTTCTGCTCATAAATAAATATTGCTCACACATTATGTTGATCATGAAATGAAGGTGTTAATAAAGTAAAATAAGTTTTAAAAGAATTTTTTTTTAAAAGTCCATGAATGTGTTAAACGGATTCACCCCCCCTCTCAGCTTAACTAAGAGTTCAACAAGTTGGACTAAACCCTAGAATTTATGAGTAGTCTCATGCAAACATGTCTCTATACTCTTGCAACAAATGGGTGTAACATGTTACTTCGTCTGGGGAAAACGCTGCCCACAGCAATATTTCTTCGACTTTCTCGTGATTTCGAGAGATATTCACCTTGATGGTAGGAGAAATGTTTGACATGTTCCCTTCTTCGTTTCGGGCACTAGAATGGGATTTTTGAACAAATTGACTTTCCCAGATGGAAGGAAATATTTTGATTTGATTGTGCATATTTCATTGTTTCTTTCGTTTTTAGGGCCGAATGTATTTTCAGGAAGAAAAAATGAGTGGTGATGCATTGTATCCGATGGATAGTGTGGTTCCTTCATGGCCTCCAGGAATATTCTCATCTGAGTGGAATAAGGATCCCAAGGGGGATTGAGTCTGCATAAGGCTGTGAGGATGTGGTTCGATCCTAACGGAGTTGGTCGACAGACATGAATAAGATTCCATTGTCGATGCAATGGATCCAAACGCAGTTGACAGGGTGCAGATAGATTGGGTTTGCACCGTCATTGGTACAACTACTCTCGTAGCAACAACAGTCTCAACACCTATGATTGATGAGAAGAAAACAAAAGTCATGGTTCCTACACACGATGATATGCATCGTATATGATGTTGTGTGTCATCAGTGTTTGGTGGGGGAGGAATTTCCATCGTGGAGGCTTGGGTGAGTGCAAGTCGAGGTTCCTTTAATGATGCGTACCACGAGTACTCGCATTTTCCTGGATTTAGAAATTGTGCTTGGTGCAGAGGCGCCTAAATTTTTCCATTAAGGGGCATGCCTCTACTTCATGGTTATGGCTGGTGAAAATGGTGCACGGTACCACAGTGCCTATCGAGTAGATGGTGTGAGAACCAACACTACTCTTAGTCCCTAAAGTGGACGCTTGGAAAGGATCAGGCATAGGGGAATGATTTTGTTGTTTCCATCTCCGAGTTTTTGGTTTTGGGAGGTCCATCTCATTTGGGGGTTGCTAGACTTAATGCTGCTCTTCTGCTCTTAGCCTAGGGAGGTACTCACAATTCATTGTATGGTGAAAATGTGAGCAGATCCTGCAATAGAAGTGTCTGATATTCTCTTGATTAGAGAGATGTTTCTATGGGATAGGGGATACCATGTGAAATTTGTTCATGATTTTTTTTAATTCCTTACACTGATTGACATGGTGGTCGATTATGTCGAACAACCTGAATGCCACCCTAGACTGGACATGGGTCTTGTTAGGCTAGTGCCGCTTTTTGACTTTCCCAATGCTTTGGTATTGATATGGGGTAGGATTCTTGGGGGAATTTTTCCTTACATTATGTTCTCTTAACTCTGCCCTAATTATATCTCGGTGTTGCGTTTCCAATGAACGTATGATGTCGATTAGCAGGCACACTTGAGCGATGTAAGTACAGTGTTGAGCAAGATGGTTTCCTTAACACACTAGACAAGAATATCTTTCTTGGGTATTCCCATCCCTCAAAGCTAGAGAGGTTATTGGATACCATCTGCGTAGCAATTCTAGGTCTGATAATTTGGCGACAGAATGGTTGTAATATTCCTATTTAGGAAAATCAACAATATAGGCACCAAAAACACATTTTTCATGAAATTATGCTATAACAGTCAAGAACAGCCCATGGATCCATTATCTTATACATTATAGCAATCAAATATGCAAGGAGAGCAAAAAAAATCATTATAGCTTAGTTAAATAGGCCTCCCAAGCCCAGAACAACCCAAAAACACTGCAACCCCATGACTACTGCAACACAGAAATTTTGAAGCAAGTAAAAACACAGTCTAATGAGATTTTATGCTATGGAAATAGAGAAACAAATGGATCTGCTAATATATTAATCAAGAGAAATGAAAAACTAAGATCTAGTCTCTTTTACACAATTCCAAGATAACCAGGCAAGGGTTTCTTAATAGGCATGAGATACAAAAGGTATATACTGCAGATCTGTGGTTGAATCACATTATCTGACTAAAGCTCTGCATAAATAGGGCTGAAAAGACAAAGAAATGGTTGTAGCTCCTCCTTACTAGCTCTCCCCTTACTAGCTCTCCGGGTGAAAGGCTAATCCTTTCACTAGGAAACTAGCTCACAATGAGGGGTTTTTACCCTTCCACTACACCACCATGAAAAATAACGCAGTTCCTCAAGGATACTACGTCGTGGCTATAGGTGACTGCTTGGCCCAATGCTGAATGGTGGAAATGAAGCCTAGAATACTCCTCTCAAATTTCTTCAACAAGTCCTCCAAGGAAGAGTGGGGAATTCCCGCATGAGAATACCCTTGTACTAAAAAATACAGTAAACCCAGCTAAACATTTAAATAATGAAATAAGTTATAAGACTCAAACCTAAACAATATTCTGAATGCCTATCATGGCTGCCATCCCTTCCCTTATATTCTTGGTGAGCTTCCTCACCCTTGGCCCAACTCATTTATGAGGTTACTTTCATGCAAAGACTCCTCCTCCAAAACTATGTTGTCTCCACTAGCTCCACTCTCTCATTTACAGCGCTATTTGATTTGGTCAACCTTGACTTAGTCTCCATGCATTTTCTCCTTTCACACCCAAGATGGCTTTACTGTGACTATCTAAACTGATCTTCATTCACACTGGAAGTGATTTATTCCTACTAAAGAGTCTTTAAGGGTCTCCTTACCCCCTTATTCATCCAACAAGAAAGAAAAATAAGATTTTAATATTCCAATTAGTTGTAGGCTAATTTAGGATATTACAACCTTCCCCTCCCAAATGTTTCTTGTCCTCAAGCAACTGCAAGGGTACTGCAAAATCTCCAATGGATATGTCTCCTCCAAAATATACAAGTTAGCCTTTGGTAGATAAACCAAATAGCCGTCATTATGAAAAAGTGGAAGATATATGGAAAGACTTATATCTTGTCCATTGGCCTCCTTAAGGTTTTAATTCCTTACACTGATTGACCTGGTGGTAGATTCTATCGAACAACCTGAATGCCACCCTAGACTAGACATGGGTCCTGTTAGTCTGTTTGGGGGAAATTTTCCTTACATTACGTTCTCTTAGCTCTGCACTAATTATATCCGAGTGTTGTGTTTCTAATGAACGTATGATTTCGATTAGCGGGCACACTTGAGGGATGTAAGTAAAGTGTTGAGCATGATGGTTGCCTTGACACACTAGACAAGAATGTATTTCTCGGGTATTCCCATCCCTCAAAGTTGGTGAGGTGATTGGATACCATCTGCGTAACAATTCTAGGTCTGAGAATTTGGCGACCAAGTGGTTGTAATATTCCTTTTTAGGAAAATCAACAATATAGGCAACAAAAACACATTTTTCAGAAAATTATGCTATAACAGTCAAGAACAGCCCATCGATCCATTATCTTATACATTATAGCAACCAAATATGCAAGGAGATAAAAAAACATATCATTATATCTTAGTTAAACAGGCCTCCCAAGCCCAGAACAACCCAAAAACACTACAACCCCATGACTACTGCAACACAAAAATTCTGAAGCAAGTAACAATGTAGTTTAATGAGATTTTGTGCTATAGAAATAGAGAAACAAATGCATTTGTTGATATATTAATCAAGAGAGCTGAAAAACTGAGATCTAGTCTCTTTTACACAATTCCAAGATAATCAGGCAAGGGTTTCTTGATAGGCATGAGATACAAAAGGTATATACTGCATATATGTGGTTGAATCACACTGTCTGATTGAAGCTCTGCATAAATAGGGCTGAAAAGATAAAGAAATGGTTGTAGCTCCTCCTTACTAGCTCTCCGGGTGAAAGGCTGATCCTTTCACTAGGAAACTAGCTCACAATTAGGGGTTTTGACCCTTCCACTGCAAGACGATGAAAAATAATGTAGCTCCTCAAGGAGATTGCACTGTGGCTATAGGTGACTGATTGGCCCAATGCCGGATGGTGGAAATGAAGCCTAGAATACTCCTCTCAAATTTCTTCAACAAGTCCTCCAAGGAAGAGTGGGGAATTCCCGCATGAGAATACCCTTGTACTAAATAGTACAACAAACCCAGCTAAACAGTTGAAGCATGCAATAAGTTATAAGACTCAAACCTAAACAATATTCTAAATGCCTCTCATGGCTGCAATCCATTCCCCTGTATTCTTGGTGAGCTTCCTCACCCTTGGCCCCACTCATTTATGAGGTTATTTTCATGCAAAGACTCCTCCTCCAAACCTACGTTGTCTCCACTAGCTCCACTCTCTCATTTACAACGTTGTTTGATTTGGTCAACCTTGACTTAGTCTCCATGCATTGTCTCCTTTCACACCCAAGGTGACTTTACTCTGACTATCTAAACTTATCTTCATTCACAATGGAAGTGATTTATTCCTACTAAAGAGTCTTTAAGGGTCTCCTTACCCCCTTATTCATCCAACAAGAAAGAAAAATAAAATTTTAATATTCCAATTAGTTGCAGGCTAATTTAGGAATATTACAATCTTCCCCTCCCAAATGTTTCTTTTCCTCAAGCAACTGCAAGGGTGCTGCAAAATCTCCAATGGATATGTCTCCTCCCAAATATACAAGTTAGCCTTTGGTAGATAAACCAAATAGTTGTCATTATGAAAAAGTGGGAGATATATGGAAAGAGTTATATGTTGTCCATTGGCCTCCTTAAGGCATAGGATATGGTAAATTTTAGGTGCCTCAATCTCAATGAGAAACTCCAATCTCCATGCTATCATCCAAACAAAATGAGCCATCATTGGTAGCTCATTGAAACAATCACCAATCCCCTGCTTCTGCAATGTATAGGGGTTGCATGGCTGAAAAAGAGAGATCAAGTTATTCAACTCACGCTGTCTCTCTCTCTAGTTATGATAGATGTGGAACTCTTTGTCTCGGGTTGCAATAATATGGTCATTAAGAAGCCAAAGGGTACTTGGAATCTCATGATCCCACTCTTTGGTTCTAGGAACCTCTCTTTCCCGATCCACCCCACATATAGTGAATATAGTATCACCACCATATGGGCTCCAAAGTAAATATGGACTATCACATGGCATAATGGATGGTGACAATATCCCCTCAAGTGATACCAATGTTGTTCTTCTTCTAGCTGTTTCAAAACATGATATGATAAGTGGCTATCCAACCACTTACTTGATGCTATAAGCTTCTCAAAAGATTGAAAATATTAGAGGACATTAAGTGTTGGTTGAATATGAACCAAGATAAATGTTGTGTAACCAGCTCCAAAAATAGAAGAAAAGAGATATGAACGCCTTAGAAATAAGCCACTTCGAGGGGGAAACCTCCAATACATTACATAAATGAACAATTCTTTGATGATCCAATTTACAAAACCTCCTTTCTATATATAGGAGTCCATGGGGCCATAATGTAATCCTAGTGGGCCACAATGTAATCCTAGCCGACCTAACAATAATAATTTAAGGGCACAATAATAATAAAATGGGGGTTACAAGGGTACAATAATAACTATAAGGGGGTTACACTAAGAACAATAAGGGACTATACTAGTAATATAGGGACCTAACATGCCCCTCTCCTTCAAAAAAGTGTTGTCCTCAACACTTGAGTAGCTCTGGGTGCTTCTGTATAAAATTCTCATCCTCCCATGTAGAATCTTCAGTGGGTAAGTTCTTCCACTTGATGAGATACTCCGAAATTGATCGATTCCGTAGTTGTCGAGTTCTTGTTTCCATGACCGCTTCAGGTTCCAATATGATTTTTCCTTCCTCATCAAGTTTTGGTAATATTGTTTGAACTCAAATATTTTCACCGATAACCTTCTTTAAGCATGAAACATGGAAAATTGGATGTACTCGCAAAGAATCAGGAAGCTCCAATTTGTATGCCATAGTACCAATCTTTTGCAACACCTTGTAAGGACCATAGTACTTTGGCGATAATTTATTATCCTTCTTAGCTTGCTTGAGGGACATTTGTTTGTATGGTTGTAGCCGTAAAATACCCAATCTCCTACATCAAAACTTCTCTCGCTGCGATGTTGATCTGCCTGTTGTTTCATTCGATTTTGTGCCAAATTCAGGTTATCCTTTAAGAGTTGGAGAACTTCTTGCTGATGCTCGATGTGATCTTCTACTACTTGAACCTTCGAATTTTCCCTTAAAGATGATGTGATGGATGGTGGATGATATCCATAAAGTGCCATAAATGGGGTCATTTTTGCTGCAGTATGGAAGGAAGTGTTATACCACCATTCAAAGAGAGGTAACCACTTGACCCATTGTGTTTGTTTATCAGATACAAAACAACGAAGATATCCTTCCAAACATTTATTTACTATCTCAGTTTGACCATCGGATTGAGTATGATAAGATGAGCTATGAGCTAATTGAGTACCCAAACAAGAAAATAACTCTGTCCAAAAATTTCCAGTAAAAATGGGATCTCTGTCGCTCACAATAACCCTTGGGCTTCCATGTAGCTTTTGAATTCTGTCCATAAATGTAGTAGCAACCGTACTTGCTTTAAATGGACGAGATAATGCACAAAAGTGTGCATACTTGGTAAGTCTATCAACTACCACCATGATGACACTCTTTCCTTCGGACTTAGGTAAACCTGTGATAAAATCCATTGAAATCTCCTCCCAACATTGACTTGGAATGGATAAAGGTTGTAGAAGTCCCGGGTCTTAATTGTTTCCACTTTATTCTGCTGGCAAACCAAACATTCCACCACAAAATTTTGAATATCAGATTTAAGGCCATCCCAAAAAAAATATTTCTTCACCCTGTGGTAAGTTTTTAAAAATCCTGAGTGTCCTCCTAAAGGAGAAGTGTGCAATTCCAGAAGAATCTTTTGTTTTAGTTGGGAATTCTTACAAATATATAAGCGATCTTTGTACCATAAGGAATCATTTTTCCAACTAAATTTATCAAATGTACTAGGATCTTGCTGCAACTTTTGAATGAGTGTCCATACATCTTTTTCCTTCTTCCATTCATCTCTTGCTTCGGTTATCCAATCTGGTTGGATAATAGAAATGGCAAAAAGCAATGCTTCCACCTCTTCATTCTTTCTTGAGAGTGCATCTGCAACAACATTAAGCTTTCCTTTTTTGTAGATTATTTCAAAGTCATAACCCAACATCTTTGTGACCCATTTTCGCTGCTCTTCTGACAATAGTCTTTGTTCCAAAAAGTCTTTAAGACTATCATGATCAGTTTTTACCTTGAAGTGTCTTCCCATTAGGTAAGTTCGCCATTTCTTTAGTGCATGTAGTATTGCTAACATTTCCTTCTCATAAATAGGTTTCTGTAAATACTTTCCTTTGATTTGACGACTTTCAAAAGCAATGGGTCTTCCTTCCTGCATTAAAACTGCACCAATTCCATTTCCTGAGGCATCACATTCCACAATAAAGGTTTTTGTGAAGTCTAGCGTAGCTAATACCGGTGCTAGGCACATTGCCTCTTTAAGATGTTCAAAGGCCTTAGTTGCTTCAGGATTCCATGAAAATGCATCTTTCTTCAATGATGTTGTTAGAGGTGCTGCTATTCTCCCATAATTCTTAACAAACTTGCGATAATACCCTGTTAACCCGAGAAATCCTCGCAACTGCTTTATGGTTGTGGGGACTTTCCATTCCTTAATGGCTTTAATTTTGTTAGGGTCTACTTTAACACCCTCGTGAGATACAATATGACCCAGATATTCCACCTCTTGTACTCCAAAGAAAAATTTGGATTTTTTTGCATATAATTGTTTCTCCTTCAATATTTTGAGCACCTCGTCAACATGTTCAACATGATCCTTCCAAGACCTGCTGTAGATTAGTATATCATCAAAAAATACTAGCACAAATTTTCTAAGGAAGGGTTTGAAAATGGAATTCATCAACCCTTGAAATGTAGAAGGTGCATTGGTAAGGCCAAAAGGCATGACCAAAAATTCATAATGACCCTCATGAGTTCGAAATGTTGTTTTGGGAATATCTTCAGTCTTCATTCCAATTTGATGATATCCTGAACGAAGATCCAACTTGGTAAAATAAATTGCTCCATGTAATTCATCCAATAATTCATCAATCACAGGAATGGGAAATTTGTCTTTAATGGTGAGCTTATTGAGCTCCCTATAATCCGGACACATTCGCCATGATCCATCCTTCTTGTGTACCAATACTACAGGAGCAGAGAAAGAACTTTGACTAGTTTGAATTATACCCGCCTCTAACATTTCTGCAATCATATGTTCAATTTCGCTCTTTTGGAAGTAAGGATATCTATAAGGCCTGATGTTTGGAGGAACACTTCCTGGAATCAAATGAATAGCATGATCATGATCACAAACAGGTGGGAGTCCTTTGGGAGTTTCAAACACCTTGGAATGATTGTCCAAGACTTGTTGGAGATCTGCAGAAATAGATGATTTTGGTGTTGGAACTTCTAGTGAGCATAATTGTGCAATTACGCCTCGTTGTTCTTTCTTTAGAAGCTTTGTCATGACATTAGAGCTTATTATCTTTCCCGGCTTCCCCGCAATACCTCGTAATTCGACTTCCTTTCCTTCTGAAGAAAATTTCAAGGAAAGTTCTTGAAAATTAAAAGCTACCGTCCCCAAAGATTGTAACCATTGTACTCCTAGTACAACATCAACACCTCCCATAGGAATGGAAAGCATTGGACTAGTCAATACATATTCCCCCATGGTTAGCTTGATATTATGGCATTTTCCAGAAAAATTTATAGTTCCTCCATTTGCAACCATCACTTGACATTCTGGTGCTGGGTATAGGAAACAATTTAATTCCTTGGCTACCTTATAATGAATAAAATTATGGGTGCTACCTGAATCAATCAACACTATACCCTTTTCTTCTTTATATGTCCTTCTATCTTGAGAGTTTGAGGAGTGGTAATTCCTACCAGTGCATTACACGATATGGTCGGATTCATTTCTTCCTCTTCTAGGGCTGGTTCCTGGTGTACATCCTCTTCTTGTTCATTTTATTCTTCTTCTTCACAATCTATGTAAAATAATTTTTTCTCAGCACACTTATGACCTTTAGTGTATTTTCTATCACAACTGTTGCAAAGCCCTTTTTCTCTTTTTTCTTCCAATTTTTGTGGTGTCACCCTTGTAGGTTGTGGAAATCTAGGTGTAGCAACACTTCCTTCTTTATAGAATTGAGTGGTAGGCTTCCTTGTCGCCATAATTTTACATTCAACTTTTCTTGCCAACCTGAATGCCTTCTCCAATGAATCAGGTTCCAAAACGCGAACTTCATGTTGGATGTTATCCTTTAAACTGCCTATGAATAGATCAATCCTGTGTTCCTCTGGAATATCAGTTACCCTTATATTCAATTTTTGGAAGTCCTCAATGTGCCGCCCCACTAAACCCTTTTGTTTGAGATTTATCAATTGGCTAAAGAATGTGTTGCTCTTTGTATCCTCATAATGTGCCATCATTTCCTCTATAAAAATTGACCAAGTGACAATTTTTTTCCGGGAGAAAAGCCATCGATACCATACAAATGTATTTTGTTCTAAATGTAAAGTTGCAATGCGTACCTTTTGTGTGTTTTTCACGTTATGGAGATCAAAATATTGCTCCATCTGTAGTATCCATGTTACAGGATCCTTTCCATCAAACTTCCTCATATCCATTTTTGGAATATGGTGGTTCTTCCCGCCAAAATTAGAGTTTATGAAATCACGATTAACATTTATTTTGTTCTCTTCATGAGGTTCTTCTACTATATTTCCACCATTAGGAATAATTTATTGTTTTAAGCTTGTCATCAAGCCTTCCATGTATGCTTTTAGATCATTCTTCATGTTTTCCATGTTGTCTTTCATGTCATCCATCTTAGCTTCCATGCCCACTTCCATGCCATCCATCTTAGCTTCCACGCCATCCATCTTAGCTTCCATTCCTTTCTTCAAACCGTCCATCTTCACTTCCATGCCTTTCTTCAAAACTTCCATTTCATTTTTTGTTGCTCTTTGCGAGAGTGAAAACTGTTGCACTTGCTCTTGTAATTTTGATAGATCATGTTGCAATTCTTCATCTTCATGAGTCATAGTAGAGCCTTCTGAAGGCTTAATGGGTGTTGAATTCTTTTTAGGGGCCATTTTATAATCCAATATTGATATATATTCTACAAGATGCCCTTGGAATCAATTCAACTTGATTCTTCAAACAAGACTTATGCAATTCGGAAAAAAATACACACCTTTTACTTACTTTGAGGAGCTCGATATTGAAATTAAATTATATATGTAATTGAAAATCTTCGATATCTGAAATTCAGCCCTGTCGTAGCCCTCTGAAGCTTCTTTTAAATGCCACAGGTCTGACCTAATTTGGATTCTCCAAGACAAAGTTGTGTCCAATCTCCCACAATGACCTAATTCTGGATTGGTTCAGTAGAGCAAACTTGTACGACTTGCCACGTGTCACTGTTTCGTCCTTTGTCTCTGAAATTGATAGCCAAGAAACTACAGTCCATTTACTTGCAACAAATTTTTACGCACTCCAATACGATCCCCAGAGAGAGAGTTATTAAACTTTTCCCACGATCACCTCTTTGAGATGAAATTCAGGAGCCTGAAAAAGCACTGCCTTCCACAGATCATATCTCCAACAATACTGCGAACCAAGCTCTGAAATTTTTTGACGCATTTCCTCAGGATTTTATCTTCACACCATATGAATTTCAGAATCTGAACCTTCGTAGAAAAAACGTTATAGTGAAAATTCCATGATGACCTGTTTAGGAGCCTGAAAAAGGACCTAACTTCCACAGATGATATATCCAAAAATATTGCGAACCAAGCTCTAAAATTTTTAGGGAATATTCCTCAGGATTTCAGCTTTGTACCCTAAAAATTTTAGCTTCTGAAACTTCGTAGAAGAAAATTTATAGCGAAAATGCCACGATGACCTCTTTGGAGCAGCGAAACCCTAGAATCCAAAGCTCTGATACCAAATGTTGTGTAACCAGCTCCAAAAATAGAAGAAAAGAGATATGAACGCCTTATAAATAAGCCACTTCGAGGGGGAAACCTCCAATACATTACATAAATGAACAATTCTTTGATGATCCAATTTACAAAACCTCCTTTCTATATATAGGAGTCCATGGGGCCATAATGTAATCCTAGTGGGCCACAATGTAATCCTAGCCGACCTAACAATAATAATTTAAGGACACAATAATAATAAAATGGGGGTTACAAGGGTACAATAATAACAATAAGGGGGTTACACTAACAACAATAAGGGACTATACTAGTAATATAGGGACCTAACAACAAACATGTCTTGCCCAAAGCCCTCCATGAAGTGGTTATTCCCATCATTGAATGTAGTCCCAATAGGACTGTGAAACCCAAAGAGAGGCTTGCTCTCTTGTGGAGTAATCATGCTGCAATTGCATGGTAAAGAAATGCACATACATTGTTAGTTGATAAATAAGCATCAAAATGCAACCTTTACCATATATTGTAGACAAGTTGGTGAAGGGGTCCATAGATGAACTTTCCCATTTCTCCATAAAAAGGGGAAGTGATTGTAACAACCTTGCAAGGTGGTTGTTCTCCTCCTCATACCTCAAACAAGTTACATATCTCTTGATATGTTGGTGCACATCTTATTTGAGATCCTCCCAATAGAATCCCTCCATGATGGTGTGATAAGACTCAATGGAATCTACATGTCCTAAAAAGAGTGCCTCATAAGCTACATGTAGAATCTCCTACTTGAGCTTGGATTCTTTAGTCAAGTAGATTTGATCATGGAAATAGATGACTCCATCAACCACTCTATACCTCCCATCCATCACTTTCCCATTAAGAACCTTACATGTGAAGAGGTTCTTGGATTATTCCACCAATAGTTGGGATTCCCAATATGGATATAGGATTCCCAACAATGACAATGTTTTTGAAATATGAAATGAAGCACCTGTCACATCATAACTCTCCTCTTTGACATGCTCAATGCCAAAGCCACATGTTGGAGTGTTGTTAGTCCACTTTTTCTACCTCCCTTGCAGTTGATATTGCCCAAGACAAGAATGAAGTACATCGAGATCAACCTCCTCTTGGAAGGTATAGTCCACTTTTTCTACCTCCCTTGCAGTTGATATTGCCCAAGACAAGAATGAAGTACATCGAGATCAACCTCCTCTTGGAAGCCAAAACTTCCATAGTTTTGCAAATGCATGCAAGAGTGTTAATAACCTCTTGTCATATTTAGAAATCTGCCTCATGCGCGGAAGCATCATTTGATGCCCCAAGAAGATGGAGTGGCCCTTTGACACCATGCTTGTGCCATCACAGATTCTTGAATCATAATATTCCAGCGCAAATAGCTGAGTGGGAGATAGCAATGTCCATATCAAATAATTTCTCACCCCTCCTTGGAACCCATCAAAGGTTCTCAGCACTATGCTAGCTCCTCCCAAGGCTCATTCCTTAGCTAAATATGTCAATGTTGCACTATGTTGATAGAAATATTTATTCATCTTCCAATCATGGGGTCTCCCTGGTGGAATGCCTCCATGTAGTGACACATCAAGGCCTAGAGCAGGTTGTGTATGTGGGTGGACTACTTTGTCCTTTCTCTCACTGCGCAAATCAATCTGCCTTCTTTGTACATCACACTTTTGAAATTGGAAGGGTTATGTGCTCCCAATCATATGATGTTGATCATCCTCCTTATCTTCTTTTGTTATCTTTAAGATCTCACAATATATTAATAATGACACATGCTACTCATGGAATGTACCCTGATCTCCATATGTGATATTCTTTGGAACTTCTTGTGAACATACAAGAACTCCTCTCATTGGAGAAAGTGCTCCATCTTCCTCTTCATAAGGTACTAGATATTCCCTTGATGTGACAGAACTGTTACCTCTAGCCTTATCTTCCTCCTCACCATTAATGGAATTTACCTTGTCATCAATAAGAGGATCCTCTTTTGAAAAAGAGATCTCCATATCCTCTTTTTCAAAAGAGTGTTCTTTATGAAATATGGATCTTGCATCTAGCAAAGTACTATGCAAAATTTCATTCCCATCAATAGTTTTCTGAAATGGAGTGGATTTTATAGATCATTCCAACCCATGTAAAGGTTTTGTTTTTTTTGGCTTGACTAGCTCAACCAAAGATGTTTCAGAATGTTTTTCATCAAACCTTTCCTCTACCCTCCTAGTGAACCTTGCATAAGTAGATATATTTGAATTTATTAATGAAAAGAATTCAAATAAACACTAAGCATAAGCCTTACCTTAAATAATTAGCACTGCAACTCTAATGGCTTCATCTTCTGAAACTTGGTGCTACTTCAAATAGGTGTCTAGCTCCTCCACCCAAGCCCTAGCTGAACATTTAGGTGGTCTGTTATGTCCCTATATTGCTAGTATAGTCCCTTATTGTTGTTAGTGTAACCCCCTTATTGTTATTATTGTACCCCTGTAACCCTCATATTGTTATTATTGTGCCCTTAAATTATTATTGTTAGGTCGAATAGGACTACATTGTGGCCCCACTAGGATTACATTGTGGCCCCATGGACTCCTATATATAGAAAGGAGATTTTGTAATTTGTATCATCCAAGAATTGTTCATTCATGTAATGTATTTGAGGTTTCCCCCTTGAATTGACTTATTTATAAGGTGTTTATATCTCTTTTCTTCTATTTTTGGAGCTGGTTTCACAACATTTGGTATCAGAGCTTTGGATTTTAGGGTTTCGCTGCTCCAAATAGGTCATCGTGGAATTTTCGCTATAACATTTTTCTATGAAGGTTCAAAAGCTGAAATTTTTAGAGTGCGAAGTTGAAATCCTGAGGAACATCTTCGCAAAATTTCAGATCTTGGTTCGCAATATTGTCGGAGATATGATCTGTGAAAGTTAGGGCTTTTTGCAGGCTCCTGAATTTCACTTAAAAAGGTCATCACGGAATTTTCACTATAAATTTTTTTCTACGAAGGGTCAAAATCAGAAATTTGTAGAGAGTGAAGCCAAAATCCTGAGGAACATCGTCGAAAAATTTCAGATCTTGGTTCACAACATTTTCGAAGATATGATATGTGGAAGTTAGGTCTTTTTCAAGCTCCCGGATTTCATCTCAAAGAGGTGATCGTGGGAAAAAATTCATAACTCTTTCTCTGAGCATCGGATTGCAATTCTATAAAAAGTGACTGGAATTACACGGACTGTAGTTTCCTTTCTATAAATTTCAGAGCCAAAAGAGAAAACAGTGACACATGGCAAGTCATATAAGTGTGATCTACTGAACCAGTCCATAATTAGGTCATGTGGGAGATTGGACATAACTTTGTATTGAAGAATCAAAATCAAGTCAGACCTATGGCATTTGAAAGAAGCTTCAAAGGACTACTATAGGGCTGAATTTTAGATATTGAGAATCTGCAAGTATAGAGATAAGTCAATTTCAATATCAAGCTCCTCAAAAGCACGTAACAGGTGTGTAATTTTTTTTCCAAATTGTATAAGTCTTGTTTGAAGAATCAAGTTGAATTTATTCCAAGGGCATATTGTAGAATAGATATTAGTATTAGATTCTAAAATGGCCCCTAAAAATAATTCAACACCCATTAAGCCTTTAGAAGGCTCTACTATGACTCATGAAGATGAAGAATGGCAACATGACATGTCAAAATTACAAGAGCAAGTGCAACAAATTTTGCTCTCGCAATGAGCAACAAAAAATGACATGGAAGTTTTGAAGAAAGGTGTAGAATCTAAGATGGATGGTTTGAAGAATGGCATGGAAGCTAATATGGATGGCATGGAAGCTGACATGGAATCTAAGATGGATGACATGGAAGCTAAGATGGAAAACATGAAGAATGATGTAAAAGCAGACATGGAAGGTTTGACAAAGTTGATACAAGAAATGTTTCCTAATGGTGAAAAGATAGTAGAGGAAACTCATGATGAGAACAAAATGAATGTTAATCATGATTTCATAAACTTTAATGCTGGAGGGAAGAACCACCATATTACAAAAATGGATATGAGGAAGTTTGATGGAAATGATCCTCTAACATGGATACTATAGATGGAGCAATATTTTGATCTCAATAATGTGCAAAACACACAAAAGGTACACATTGCAACTTTAAATTTAGAAAAAAATACATTTGTATGGTATCAATGGCTTTGCTCTCGTAAAAAAATTGTCACCTGGTCAATTTTTATGGAGGAAATGATAGCACATTATGAGGATACAAAAAGCAACACTTTCTTTAGCCAATTGATAAATCTCAAAAAAAAGTGTTCAGTGGGGGAGCACATTGAGGACTTCCAAAAATTGAATATAAGAGTAACTGATATTCCAGAGGAACACATGATTGATCTCTTCATAGGTACTTTAAAGGATAACATCCAACATGAAGTTTGCTTTTTGGAACCTGATTCATTGGAGAAGGCATTCAGGTTGGCAAGAAAAATTGAATGTAAAATTATAGCGACAAGGAAGCCTACCACTCACTTCTATAAATATGGAAGTGTTGCTACTCCTAGATTTCCACAACCTACAAGGTTGACACCACAACAATTGAAAGAAAAAAGAGCAAAAGGGCTTTTCTACAGTTGTGATAGCAAATACACTAAAGGTCATAAGTGTGCTAAGAAGAAATTATTTTACATAGATTGTGAAGAGGAAGAAGAGAATGAACAAGAATCTTCAAAAGAAGAAGATGTACACCAAGAACTAGCCCTAGAAGAGGAAGAAATGAGTTTGACCATATCATGTAATGAATTGGCAGTAATTACCACTCCTGAAACACTCAATATAGAAGGACATATCAAGAAGAAAAAGGTAATAGTGTTGATTGATTCAGGTAGTACCCATAATTTTATTCATTGTAATTTAGCCAAGGAATTGAATTGTTTCCTATACCCAGCACTAGAATGTCAAGTGATGGTTGCAAATGGAGGAACTATAAATTTCTCTGGAAAATGCCATAATATCAAGCTAACCGTGGGGGAATATGTATTGAATAGTCCAATGCTTTCCATTCCTATGGGAGGTGTTAATGTTGTACTACGAGTACAATGGTTACAATCTTTGGGGACGATAGCTTTTAATTTTCAAGAACTTTTCTTTAATTTTTTTTCAGAAGGAAAGGAAGTTGAATCACGGGGTATTGCAGGGAAGCCGGGAAAGACAATAAGCTCTAATGTCATGAAAAATATTCAAAAGAAAGAACAATGAGGTGTAATTGCACAATTATTCTCACTATAAGTTCCAACATAAAAATCATCTATCTCTGCAGATTTCCAAAAATTCTTGGACAATCATTCCAAGGTGGTTGACACTCCCAAAGGACTACCACCTATTCGTGATCATGATCATGCTATTCATTTGATTCCAACATCAGGCCTTATAGATATCCTTATGTCCAAAAGAGCGAAATTGAACGTATGATTGCAGAAATGTTACAGGTAGGTATAATTCAACCTAGTAAAATTTCTTTCTCTACTCCTGTAGTATTAGTACACAAGAAGGATGGATCAAAGTGCATGTGTCCGGATTATAGGGAGCTAAATAAGCTCAAAATTAAAGATAAATTTCCCATTCCTGTGATTGATTAATTATTAGATAAATTAGATGGAGAAATTTATTTTACCAAGTTGGATCTTCATTCAGGATATCATCAAATTAGAATGAAGACTGAAGATATTCCGAGAACAGCATTTCAAACTCATGAGGGTCATTATGAATTTTTGGTCATGCCTTTTGGCCTTACCAATGCACATTCTACATTTCAAGGGTTGATGAATTCCATTATCAAACCCTTCCTTAGAAAAATTGTGCTAGTATTTTTTGATGATATACTAATCTCCAACAGGTCTTGTAAGGATCACGTTCAACATGTTGATAGGGTGCTCAAACTATTGCAGGAGAAAAAATTATATGAAAAAACATCCAAATGTTTCTTTGGAGTACAAGAGGTGGAATATCTGGGTCATATTGTATCTCACGAGGGTGTTAATGTAGACCCTAACAACATTAAAGCCATTAAGGAATGGAAAGTCCCCACAACCATAAAGCAGCTACGAGGATTTCATGGGTTAACAGGGTATTATCGCAATTTTGTTAAGAATTATGGGAGAATATCAGCACTTCTAACAACATTATTGAAGAAAGGTTCATTTTCATGGACTCCTGAAGCAACTAAGGCCTTTGAACATCTTAAAGAGGCAATGTGCTTAGCACCGACATTAGCTACGCTAGACTTCACAAAAAACTTTATTGTGGAATGTGATGCCTCAGGAAATGGAATTGGTGATGTTTTAATGCAAGAAGGAAGACCCATTGCTTTTGAAAGTCATCCAATCAAAGGAAAGTATGTTGAGATTGCAACAAGATGATGAGCTTAGTGGAAAGAAGTCGCCTTCACTAAGTGGGCCCGCGGGCTATTTTTGGCGCAAAGTCTATTTTTAGACTATGTCTATTTTTAGACATGTCGATCATATTCTATGAGTTCAGGATGCTATTTGTGGATGGTTGGTCAAGTTGGAAAAATAGATGGAATTCTATTTTTAGACATTTTGGGCGGAGTCTATTTTTAGATTGCCAGTCTAAAAATAGATATGTTGAATATTATTAGCTCTTAATAATATTTGGACTCTAAACAATATCTTATTCTCTTGGAGCACTTCAATTAAGTGCACGAGATGTAGCCTGAAGGTTGTGAAGGAATTACGCTATTCTGAGGGTTAAGTGGAGCTATTGCATGGATACTTCGGTTAGAACTCATGTGACAAAGTTTTGGGAGAGTTATTGAGAGTAGTTGAGCAGTTGTGTGTTCAATTGTTGAGTTAAACATAGTTGAGCTAGTTGTATCTAGTCTAACTGATTGATACACTAGTGAAGTGGTGTGAATTAATTATTAATTAATTCACTAATTAATAACTCATTAATCAACTAAAGAATACATCAGTTAACTACAGTGCATGGATAGTTTCAGTGGAGACCAGTGAAGAGGTAGGTGAAAGAGCAGTGTGACTATACTGTTGCATGATTTGCAAAAACCAGTGATTGGAGATGCCAATGAGGATTTCGCAGTCAAGGCTGGACCAATTCAAGTTCATTCAGAGCCATTCTTCAGCAATGATTGCGCAGTAGAGGGAGGCTATCAGGTGGCAGAGATTGGAGCATGTGATTTGCTAGATCGGGCTTGATTAGTGTGTAACAATTGGAGATTTTAATGAGAGCTTGTGAGGAGCTTTGTATAATTATTGTTACATGATCTCTATGACATATAATATACAGATAGTTGGGGGTTTTCAGCTTTAAGCTTTCCCATAAAATATTGTTTTCATATGTGTGATTGTTTATGGTTTTAATGTGCGCATGCGATTGTTTTTAGTTCCGAAAATTAATGATCAATGGTAGAAGAGATTTTGTATTGTGAATGAAGCTAAAATAGTGTGTGATTAGGAGAATCTCGGTAAAATAACATATCAATTATTCATATTTCTACAAGGTATTTACAGAAATCTATTTATGAGAAGGAAATGTTAGCAATACTGCATGCACTAAAGAAATGGCGAACTTACCTAATGGTAAGAAACTTCAAGGTAAAAATTGATCATGATAGTCTTAAACACTTTTTGGAACAAAGACTATCTTCAGAAGAGCAGCAAAAATGGGTCACAATGTTGTTGGGTTATGAATTTGAAATAATATACAAAAAAGGGAAGCTAAATGTTGTTGCAGATGCACTCTCAAGAAAGAATGAAGAGGTGGAAGCATTGCTTTGTGCCATTTATATTATCCAACCAAATTGGATAACTGAAGCAAGAGATGAATGGAAGAAGGACGAAGAGGTGTGGACACTCATTCAAAATTTGCAGCAAGATCCTATTACATCTGACACATTTAGTTGGAAAAATGATTCCTTATGGTACAAAGATCGCTTATATCTTTGTAAGAATTCTCAACTAAAACAAAATATTCTTTTGGAATTGCACACTTCTCCTTTAGGAGGACACTCGGGAATTTTAAAAACTTTCCACAGGGTGAAGAAATAATTTTTTTGGGATGGCCTTAAATCTAATATTCAAAAGTTTGTGGCAGAATGTTTGGTTTGCCAGCAGAATAAAGTTGAGAAAATTAAGACCTCGGTTCTTCTACAACCTTTATCCATTCCAAGCCAACGTTGGGAGGAGATTTCAATGGATTTTATCACAGGTTTACCTAAGTCGAAAGGAAAGAGTGTCATCATGGTGGTAGTTGATAGACTTACCAAGTATGCACACTTTTGTGCATTATCTCATCCATTTAAAGCA
The DNA here is from genome assembly GCA_034641835.2 of Pinus albicaulis. Taxonomy (NCBI): domain Eukaryota; kingdom Viridiplantae; phylum Streptophyta; class Pinopsida; order Pinales; family Pinaceae; genus Pinus; species Pinus albicaulis. Next base: position 47,405,793 of record CM076580.1, read on the forward strand.
AGTACAGTTGCTACTACATTTATGGACAGAATTCAAAATTTACATGGAAGCCCAAGGGTTATTGTGAGCAACAGAGATCCCATTTTTACTGGAAATTTTTGGACGGAGTTATTTTCTTGTTTGGGTACTCAATTAGCTCATAGCTCATCTTATCGTCCTCAATCTGATGGTCAAACTGAGATAGTAAATAAATGTTTGTAAGGATATCTTTGTTGTTTTGTTTCTGATAAACAAACACAATGGGTCAAGTGGTTACCTCTCGCTAAATGGTGGTATAACACTTCCTTCCATACTGCAGCAAAAATGTCCCCATTTATGGCACTTTATGGATATCATCCACCATCCATCACATCATCTTTAAGAGAAAATTTAAAGGACAACCTGAATTTGGCACAAAATTGAATGAAACAACAAGCAAATCAACATCTCAGCAAGAGAAGTTTTGATGTAGGACACTGGGTATTTTTACGGCTACAACCATACAAACAAATTTCCCTCAATCAAGCTAAGAAGGATAATAAATTATCACCAAAGTACTATGGTCTGCACAACGTGTTGCAAAATATTACTACTATGGTATACAAATTGGAGCTTCCAGCTTCTTCACGAGTGCATCCAATTTTCCATGTTTCATGCTTAAAGAAGGTTATAGGTGAAAATCTTCCAGTTCAAACAATATTTCCATAACTTGATGAGGAAGGAAAAATCATATTGGAACCTGAAGTGGTCATGGAAACAAGAACTCGACATCTATGAAATTGATCAATTTCAGAGTATCTCATCAAGTGGAAGAACTTACCCACTGAAGATTCTACTTGGGAGGACAAGAATTTTATACAGAAGCACACAGTGCTACTCAAGCGTTGAGGAAAACATTTTTGTGAAGGAGAGGGGCATGTTAGGTCCCTATATTACTAGTATATTCCCTTATTGTTGTTAATGTAACCCCCTTATTGTTATTATTGTAACCCTGTAACCCCCATATTGTTATTATTATGGCCTCAAATTATTATTTTTTGGTCGGCTAGGATTACATTGTAGCTCCACTAGGATTACATTGTGGCCCCATGGACTCCTATATATAGAAAAGAGGTTTTGTAATTTGTATCATCTAAGGATTGTTCAATCATGTAATGTATTGGAGGTTGCCCCCTTGAAGTGGCTTATTTCAAAGGCGTTGATATCTCTTTTATTCTATTTTTAAAGCTGGTTTCACAACATGATCCATCAAAAGTAGATAGGGAGAATCTACCCTTATCATTCTGCTTGCACCTTGTGCTTCTATTTTTATCCTCCTTGATCTTGCAAAACCCTTGGAATTTTATGTGATCTTTGAACCTCTTAGATCAAGATTCATACTTTTAGAAATAATCACCAAGAGTCTCCTTCATTGGCACATTTCCTTCCTCCATCTCACTTGCTATGAACATAGGCCTGGTAGAGCGTTGTAAATCTGATGGTGTGGGTAAATGCTCACACCCATAATATGAGGAATTGAAGCTTCCCTCATCTACAAATATTTTTTAGGGATCTCCATGTATTTCCCTCCTCATCTCTTTGATGTCTTTGCTAATGCACTACAGAGTTTGAAGAAGAAATTTTCAGAACTCCTTCCCTCCTGATAATAATTTTTTGCCTTGATATCTCTTGCAAATCTTCTCCTTCCTATGAGAAGCCTCCTTAGATGACATAATGGCTGAAGTACACAGGCTGAGCCAAGATTAGAGCTCTAATACCACTGTAATATTTCTATTTAGTAAAATCAAATATAGCAACCAAATATACAAGGATATCAGAAACAAATCATTATAGCTTAGTTAAACAGGCCTCCCAAGCCCAGAACAACCCAAAAACATTGCAACCCCATGAATACTGCAACACAGAAATTTTGAAGCAGGTAACAACGCAATTTAATGAGAGTTTATGCTACAGAAATAGAGAAACAAATGGATCTGCTGATATATTACTCAAGAGAGCTGAAAAAATGAGATATAGTCTCTTTTACACAATTCCAAGATAACCCGACAAGGGTTTCTTGATAGGCATGAGATACAAAAATTATATACTGCAGATTTGTGGCTGAATCACACTGTCTGATTGAAGCTCTACATAAATACGGCTGAAAAGACAAAGAAATGGCTGTAGCTCCTCCTTACTAGCTCTTTGAGTGAAAGGCTAATTCTTTCACTAGGAAACTAGCTCACAATCAGGGGTTTTGACCCTTCCATTGCAACACCATGAAAAATATCGCAGTTCCTCAAGGAGACTACGCTGTGGCTGTAGGCGTCTTCTTGGCCCAATTCTGAATGGTGGAAATGAAGCCCAAAATACTCCTCTCAGATTTCTTCAACAAGTCCTCCAAGGAAGAGTGGGGAATTCCCGCATGAGAATACCCTTGTACTAAACAGTACAGCAAACCCAACTAAACAGTTGAAGCATGCAATAAGTCATAAGACTCAAACATAAAAAATATTCTGAATGCCTCTCATGGCTGCCATCCATTCCCTTATATTCTTGGTGAGCTTCCTCACCCTTGGCCCCACTCATTTATGAGCTTACTTTCATGCAAAGACTCCTCCTCCAAAACTATGTTGTCTGCACTAACTCCACTCTCTCATTTACAACACTATTTGATTTGGTCAACCTTGACTTAGTCTCCATGCATTACCTCCTTTCACACCCAAGGTGGCTTTACTCTGACTATCTAAACTGATCTTCATTCACACTAGAAGTGATTTATTCCTACTAAAGAGTCTTTAAGGGTCTCCTTACCCCCTTATTCATCCAACAAGAAAGAAAAATAAGATTTAATATTCCAATTAGTTGCAGGCTAATTTAGGAATATTAAAATGGTTGTGTGTGTTGCATAATGCACAGGTTGGTCTTCTCCATGGAGGGTGATTGGGGGTGACTATGTTCCCCCCAACTGGCCACTTTTCTGCTGACAGAAAGAGAATGAATCTACTTGTCACCTCCTCTTGTGTTGTCGATCTCTCCATGGATTTTGTATCTGAGCCATATTCTAGGGATAGGTGACTTATGGCCATGCGTAAAATGGTTAACGCTGAACGAAATCGAAGGATGTAATGGTAATGACGTAATGGGTGATTTCCACCACATATCTGACATGAATGCTAGATTGCTAGAAGGTCGGCATGGTATACTGGATTAACAGGATACCATCTTTCAAACAACTCCAAGGCAGCACAGTCGGCGATGAAATGATTGCGTTCATCGCAGAGTGCACATCGTTGGATAGGAGGAGGAGGGACAAACAAGAGTCTTTCAGGTGACTTCCCTTCTTCTTGGAGATATAATATGACCCAAGGTTCTTCCCCATTTGTTTGCATGGGGGGATCCTCCTGATATGATTGTTATAGGGCATGTAAGGCATCCCTATATTGCATTATTTATGGCCAATGATGAGTGTAATGCCCATAATTGTTGCAAATAGTGCATGCGTAGTTGGTACACAATGCTTTGCCTTGGTTTTTTATGCTTGGTTCCTTTTTACGGGAAGTTGTGGCCGCAGAATTTATTTTAGAGCTTAGGAGGGGTTTCATTTCATCCAACTCTGGGTAGATATTGGTAGTATGGCCTACAATATCGCATAATGCACAAGGTGGCAGTTCCCTTGGTATGATGGGATTTTCTATCTTTTTCCCTTTTTTGCGGGTTTTCCTGGTTGCTTTAACCGGCGTTGCTATGGGAATATCTTTAACTGGTGTCGACTCCTAATGAAGGATGGGGTTTATTCCTATAGATGTAGTGCCAGGGGCTCCCAACATGGTTGGCAGGACCAAATACCAGACATGTATCGCGAACGAGATGTTTGGCAATGTTACCGTTGCCAAGACCTGTTGTGACACGAAGCCATGTGGAGGGTATAGAAATGGAGCTTGGGATATGGCATAGGGTAGAAAAACCATGCCTGTGGCCTCATTTGCATTACTACTAGTCTCTGTCTCCTAGCTAGTTTTGGTGTTTGATGATGAAATCATGCACATCGAGGCCCCTGTGATATCAGCAAAGGATTATAGTATAACAGGGGGATATCCTAGGAATGATCCAAGGATAGATGACGGTTTATATTCTTGGTACCACATGAGTGATTCTGTAGATGTGTCTACATAGGGTATCACGACATCGACGTTCGTCATGGGTCAATTGTCATGGTAGATCAACTGGTCGACGATGATGATGCGATCCTCGTGGGGGAACATAATGATTCCAAAGACGGAGGATGTTATGGAAGACATGGCGTACATATAAATCCTCCCAAGGAGTATATTGTAGTCCAATTGAGCATCCAAGATCTCAATTTTTGTAAGAACCATCTTTCCAACCAAGAAAACCAGGACATTTTGGTAGAGACCAATGGGAGTAGAAGGGTGCTCGTCGTATTCTCTGAGTGTGATGTCGAATGGCTTTAGTTCAGGAGCTCCTAAATTCTGCCACACTTTTTGACATGATGCATGTGGATGCAACCTTGTCATTGATATATCGATGTATAGTGATGTTCTGGACTGACACCGGTATCTGGAATGCGACCAATGAAAGAAGCCTGGGGGTGGACTTATCTACGTCAAAATCCATTAGGCGTGAATTGGAAAATTCGAATGCGCCTAACACTGAAATTAAGGCTTTCCTTTACTTTTGGAAAGATTGCAGGACCTCTAAAGCTGACATGGATGTGGGAGATTGCACTAAATCATCCATGATGCTATAATTATGGGTTGCTGAGTGGTGTCCTACTCACCTTGTTGGACCCTTAGCCATTTCTGGTAGGGGTTTAATAGGCATTTTCAATATATTCAACGGTGCGGTACGTGCACTTGTGTTAGCTCCTAACGAACTGGTGGCTGGAGGGGTATCATAACTTCGATTTCGTGTCTGAAAGAACATTCCCTCGCTAGTCATAAATATTTCATGGCTGCTTTTTCTCAAATCATTTAGGGGTGGTTTTTTTGTTGGGTGATAACCACCCCTTGGTAGGGGAAGGACTCTTGCATTACATTTGTTCGCTGTGTAGGTCCCCCTTGTCCACGGTTACCTTGAAGCTTCCTTAGCTCAGGGAATTTGGGATGGTGATGAGCGTAATGGCCATACTCACCACAAATAGCACAAGAGTGGTTTATCTGTATATTATCCCTCTTGTTCTACCATTTTGTTTATTTTTTGGTTTTTTCCTTACTGCATTAGGAGGATGACTACGATTCTCCTGGTTGTAATACTAGCGTGGTTGGGTCTGAGAAGGTTGCACGAAGTTCACCAGTGCATTATTTTGTAGTGATGGGTTTTGTGAGGCAAAGGGGAATATTGGGGTCTCTATCCCCATTTTGTATATGGTTGCTAGGGAGAGCTCTTTCGTTAGCGTTCCTAGCTGCGTATTGGGTCGAGAGGCTATGATCCTCCTTGTTGATGATGGTATGACGATACCCTATTGGTCATGTTCTACAGAGGTGCATGATGAATCTCATGGTCACCTGGTTGTGGGATGTTCTAGTTAGGATCATAAGCGTAACTAGGGTATGGGATACTACTGCTTAGGTGAATTTGGGTCAATGACCGTATCAATCCGTCTACATTATTCGATGCGCCTAGCAATTCTTTGTAAGTTTGTAGGCATGGGGCATTAGACAAGATGTTGTAAATGTATCCTGATTAATTGTATATCAGCTCGAGTTGTTGGGCTTTACTACTGGCATCCTATTTTGAAGTAGGTCCTTCGGTTGCCACATCCTTTGAAATCTCTGCTATGAGGGTTTTCAAGAATAGGTCTAGTAAAAATCGATCATCGAGTTTTGATTTACATAAAATTTGACACTGTCGCCATTCATGGAGATGGTCCGAGATATGGACGGCTAGCATTTGCCTAAAATGAGTGTGTAACTCCATTCTTGAATCGTGGTGGATGGGTAACTGAAAATATGTGAGGAACATAGTAGCGAAGGTGCTAAAGGTTCCATGTGAAGTAGAAGGTTTCTCCATATACCATTTCACAGATGGTCTGGTTAAGGTGCACTGAAATAGTCTTAATTGAATAGTATCATCAATAATATTGTTCAATGAACACGATAGGTGGAAATTCATTACATGATTTCTAGGGTCTTCCACTTGCTTCCCTTTGAATTTTGGAATGTCCGAAGGGAGCTTCGTGGGCATGGGAGGCCAATTGGGATTCTGTGCAATGGGATCATTTGTCAACTTTGATAGATCAGGTAGGTTTAAAGATTCTAGGAAAGGTAACTGAGTGTTGAGTGCCATTGTAGACTGTGAAAACACAGGAATCTAGTTGTGTATTGGGTGTGTTTGGGTGATAGTACCTTTTGACGTACCTAGATGTGTGTTATGTTGGCTCCCCAAATGGGTAGTGCTCCTCTTCCCTCTGGGGGTTGTGGTAGGAGTGGTGTGTGGTGACCTTGAGGGGGTTTCCATCAGTGTGGCATTGGGTGACCCTTGCGGGTTTCCAACTAAAGATGCCCCAATAAAGGATGAACCAATAAGAGTGGTTGTGTGTCATCTTTGACGTCTGAATGGTGAAAGACCTGGCACTCCTCCCTCTAATGGGGGGAGGTCAAAAAAATATCTAGATCGACGAGGTCCCGTTGGGTCCATTATGGTGTTGACTCGGTTTTATTTTGGAAATATTTTTTAGTGTTTTTTTGGGAGGAGATATATTATTATCAAATAAAAATGTGATCAAATACATAAAACAAAGTGAAAAATAAAAGGTAAATTTCTCCTTTAGATTAATCCTATGTGATCAGTTAATCAAAAAATGGTTTTGGTCGTTTGGCGTTTTTGGTCGTTTGGCGTATGACACTCAAAAATTCTAGAATACCTAATCTTCCTCACACTCTCAAGTGTAACTGGGTCTTGCGAAGATATATTCTGGTGGGTACTGGGTCTAATGTCTTGAAATAACTGGCGATGCCTTGCAATAGCCGAATAATCGACCAAGGTAATGGAAAGAGGATCTAGTGCTGCCTGCAGCGCCACCTATAGGGAAGGATTCCCTAGATTTGGCTACTAAAGTACCGTCATCCCATGTGAGCATTTGATTCTTGATATTCTTGGTATTCAACTACCAGTACAAAGCCCTAGATGGGTCAGGTAGCCCCAAATAGTATCGCACACACTGGGCCTAAGCTTAACCCCTTTTGAATCGGGTCTCGGTGGCACTCATGAATTATTTTTCATGGGCAGATAGATGGATTTTAAGCCCCCTAAATAGTCAAATTCTATGTTTCAAAATTGTAAAATGACCATGGCGGCTTATTGGATGCCTACCCCTAATGGTCCTAACCTGAACTATTAATTCTTTTGTGGCTCCTGTGGGGAGATTTTAATTAGTTTAGTTAATGGTTAGTTTTAAGGAGTCAAAATTTTCTTATGGTGTGCCAATGTGTGTGATGAAGTGTACAATCACAATGTTTATAGGATGTAGATATGCAATGATCCTTTACACTCCCTCCTAATTAAACTATGTTTGATTGTTCCTTTCAAAAAATAAATGATGTGCGGATAATGCGCCGCTTGCAATTTTTCCTATTTAGACTAAATGTTGCACTATAGGGAGATGGTAAAATATCAAAAGAGATATTTCATATGCATGCCCAGGATCACCAAGAGATGCAAGGGAAGTGGATATTACTTTCCTTCTTAGATACTTTGACCCTAGTCCCGAATCCTAATGTAAAATTTAAGCTAAACTTAATGAAAAATTTTGAAATAATTGAAAACTAGCTAAAGATGCGTGGATATGGGCCACTTACTTCTTGCTAATTACCTATGTGTTTGGTGTCTATTATCAATAATTAGTTCATTCATATAGCATGTGTGGATTTAAAAACCACTTACTTTCCTCCTAATTAAACTATGTGAACTTGTGATGATAACTAAAATTAGAAATATGCAATAGCTAAGCTAAAAAACATGTCCTAACAGTCAAGAAACACCATACACAGTGCTGGAAGATTTATTCTGGTCTGTAAGTCACTTTACACTTGAAAAAAAATGGAGAAAATCAGTGAATAAATGTCTCACTGGTTTCCACGCGAGTTATTTCTACACACGCGCGTGGCCCTGTGCGTCCGTCTGAGTTGAATGCGCGTGGTTTTCCTATGCACGGAAATTACGCTTCTCCTGAACTGAATCTCTTCACAAAGGGTGAATGAGAGAAGCTGAGGAAGAGGAAATTTGGTCCTACAACAATCCTGAGCAGAAAAGAGGTTCTACAAAACAATAAGTGGAGTCGCCAATCCTATATTGGTGTGTTTAGCACAAGAGTGTACAAAATTCACCTGTCCTTGGTAGGAGTGATTGCTAGCATACAAGCAATGTCACAGGGAAAAAATGGGTTGTTAGATGGTTAGTGAAGCATCATAACATGTAGAAAAACTAGTTACAAAACATAACATACTACAAAAAGAGGAGGAAACAAGAAAAAACAAATACAAATATAACACAAGCTTAATATCGAGTAAACGAACTAATAATACCAATGGAGAATGAATCCCATTTTATTATCCATTGGATTTAAAAAAGAAGTAGAATGCTAAAAAACTCGCAGTGAGTCCTTAGAGATATGGAGCTCTCATACTCAAAGCAAGGAGACCTCTTCCCTTAAATTGTTTACAAGCATCTCTCTTCTCCTCAAATGAGTGATCAGATAATAAACAACTGATGCACTTCTCCTTTAGGGTTGAGATGTTGGATGGCCAAAAAATGAATCCCTTGACTCCTTTGCTACTTGGACAACACATTGTTGGTTTTTTCATTGGAAATTTGACCAACATAACAATGTGTTCTCAATTTTTCTTCTCATGGTGGTCTTTTATAGGAAAAATTCAAATCTTCTCCCCTCTCTTGGTACAATTATGGATAGTGACCCAGGAGTGGTGGTTGATTCCATTGTGTGCTCACTTGAGGTCTCAAGGTGGCTCTAGGCGGCTATCCTTGAGCGGCCTCAAGTGGAGAATCTTCTTCCTGAAGTGTGCAAAGTGGTCTCAGAGGGAGACCTTCCGCCATACCCAGGACCGTGTGTTTTATTTAGGGATATCCGTGGAGACTTGCGATGTTATCGAGGAAATGGGCACACAGAGCACTTTGTGCCAGTGTCTTTTGTGCGCGACATAATAGTTTTTCCTTCTGAACTTAGATAAAGTTAAATTTTCCAGATTATGTAATGTTTTTCTACCTTGTAAATCATTTTGCTTGACATTTTATGATGTCCTTTGCTTGTCCAATTTTCCAGTGATAACACCAGGCTTTTTAGGTGGAAACCTAATGTGGGAGAAAACCACCATTGGTTTTTTTTATGAAGGTAAATCCTCTCTGTGGATAAAGACGATCCCTCTAGCCCTAGGGTGGGTCTAGTAACAAATGGACAAGCTAAAGTATTGATTCCTAGTTAATGAATGAACAAAAGACATGGTATATTGACCTACCTCAAATCCAATGCTGTCGTTGTTACAGAAAGAGTAGTGGCCTCTCGCTCATGCCTTGGCAAATCACAATCCGTTCGCTGTTACGCTCAGATACCTGCACATAGCACAAAGAACAAGAACAACATACGACAGAATAGTTTCAATCATAACTATTAGCCAGTCAAAGAGGGCTAAACATATCGCATCAAATAAACATCATAACATAGTAGTGGAACCAAACAATAGTCATGTATATAAATGAGTAGAAGGAAGAGTACAACCGATGCTTTGACGTTGTAGTCTCCTCCAGTGGGGTTCAGGCGAAGCGTGGCTTAAATGTTAGTCAGGGAATTTAGACAGGAGCTCTCTTAGAATTCATCGACTCAAGCTTCCTCAATGTAATTCCTTCTTATTCTATCTTCTCTAGCAGCTCAACTATAGTATGTATAATTCTCCTAGTTTAGCTAGCTTTTACTAAAAGAGATAGTTTCTTTTATAGAGAAAAAGGAGGAGGTTGGGATCCCTACAAAGGTGGGAGGGAGTCCTATCCTTTAGGAGAGTTCCAAGGGAGGTGGAAACTACTAACTAAAGGAAGGATTCCATGGTTTTTTTAGTTCAACCACTCCCAATGACTCATCCTCAAGGTGGTTGGAATGGAACCTCCACCTCTATTTTACAAAAAAATTACATAAACAGCTTGGTGTGGGTGTCTAACTGGCACAGAGCACCAACTGGCATGAGCTCAGTGTTAAATTTCGCGGTCGACACGAGGGTGTAGCTGGCTACTCGTGCCAAGGCAAAAATAGGGGTTTTTACAGCTCTGCTTAGGGAAATGTCAACAAGAAGAATGTTGCTTTCATCAAAAGGGATGCAAGGATGGTATTTGCAAAGCATGAAATTGCTTATTGGTCACAGAAACAACCCTCCAATGTGTGAGTTGGGGATTGCAGGGATAGTGAAAAAATGTTGTGTAACAGATGCCCCCTAAAGCATGAAGTCCGAGAGAGAGGGAGGGGTGAAATGCTTTATGAGAACGCGTTCGAACCAAACACTGCTGTCAGAAGACCTGAAATTAAAAATACAACTGATGTCTGTGATACATGAATCATATGGCATGGGTGCAGCCATCCATAATAGAGTATATAAAAACTGAGATCTGAGGTATGGACACAACCATCCAGCAGCAAGGATCAATAAATAGACTCAGGTATGGTCGCAGCCATCCAATCAAGAGAGTCATGAAATAAGTCATAATAATCCACAAAAATCTACATCCTGGAGTTTATCAGACAAAACCCAGGGTCTTGCGCTCCATATTGACTCGAACAAGTACAATTTAGAGCATGTGAATATATGAGCTGAAGTCAGACATGCAGGAAAATCGTCTGATTACTAGCCAATGATGAAAGCAGTTAACAGACGCGAGAGAAACCACCAATGATGATGATGGCCCTCAAGGTACAAAAGGTACAATCTATGGAATGTGAGAAATGATCTGATGTCGAACATCCATAGAATCACTCGATTGAAGGCCAATGATGTGAACCTTGCGTCGAATGAAAAAAACGTGTCATTGAGGCATGCAGGCTCCAAGGTACCAGAAGGGACTCTCTATATGAAATTCCTGGACAATGAGCTGAAGTCGACAGGAAGTGACCTGGTCAAAGGAGGGCCATAATGTTTCCCACATCATCGACACAAGAAAGAGGAACATGATGAAAGTGGATCAGGACCAACAAGAGATCAGAGGAAGGTTGACAACTGTAGAGGAAAACTTCTCTTGAACATATCAACAGCACAACACTAGATTTGGCAATATTTGACATCAAAGGATTTGAGATCATGATGACATGGCAAAGAGAAGATGATATGTCAAAAGAGATTACCCAAACCCATAGAGACAAAAATGACGAAATGAGATGTCCCCAACCCAACACAAATGCAGACAAGTGCCATGTTCAAGAGCGACATACTGCCAACATAACAAAAACTTGGTTCCATTTTCCCCCACCATTTCTGGTGAGTACCCCAATTATTTTTTAAAACAAGCTTGAAGGGGATAGCATATGCTTACACTGTAAGTTTTTCCTTTGAACAAATCCAACCTAGTACATTTTACAAGCCCTAGCAAGGAGGAACTCGAATACCATCATGGTGACGAAGTCCGATGTCATCAGGGTTTAACGAATTTAACAAAGGAAGAACTCGACATATTTTCATGTTTAGAGAGTTTGAAAAGAAGGTAGAAAAGAAAATTCCAGCAGTCCCTTTTCGTAGGTAGTCTCACAGATCCGAAAAGTTAGAAAACTGTGTCTGAGAGAACCTCTTAATTGTGATAGGCTAAGGTATTCCCTTTTCATAAATAATCCATCCCAGCCCGAAAAAGGGCTAAACGTATACTGGGTAGATATCATTTCACCCATTCAACGAGTTCAAAATGACAAGAATCTCGACAATATTTTCAATTTTAGAGAGTCAGAAAAGCGCTGAAAGATGACTCCAGTAGTGACCTTTTCGTGTTTTTACCGAGACCGAAAAAGTATAAAATGTAACTCGTTACTTCATCATTGTCGCATGAAAAACCTGTTGCCGCACAAGAGACGTGTAAAACCCATTTCTCAAAAATAATATAATAAAATAATAGAAAAACATGTCTTAAAACCTAATTAGGGTTGTGAAAAAGTTATAAAATGCCAAAAACGGTAAAAATAATTACTTTTCACTTTTTACCTCTTGTGGAGCAATAGTTACCCATTTCACTGTGCAATCTTGCGGTGACGATAGCAGCCAATCCATCAGACCAATCACAAATCCATCAACTCTAGGTAAGAGCCGAGATCCCTCTCATCATTTTAAGTCATTTCTTACTACCTACAATTTTTAATTTCGAATTTTGGGGGAGGAAATGCAAAAATTAGGGCACGGTGGTTGGCTCAGGTTTCAGGCACGGAGTCGCGCCAACTGCCCGATTTTTTATAGTAGGGCGCGCCAATGGCGCAAACCATTTCTAGGAAAAATGATGATCAAATACCCCAGTTATTCACAAATTTAAGGTTCAAATTTTACTAATACCACTCATATGAATGTGTTTGTAGGTAGAAAGAGGCAAAATGTTCATCGAATGGAAAGAACAGGAACATAGCGAAGAAGATGAGCTAGCCATGGAAAATGAGAGATTCATGGAAGCTCTTAGAAACTGTGGTCTGAAAAAATTCTTCCTAACGCCATGTCTCCGAGCCCAACCAGAGTTATTACAGTATGTGGTCAGCATATGGGACGAAAATCAAGAGAAGTTCATCCTTTGGGATCAAGAACTTGAGATTGACGTCTCTAACGTGTATTTCATCATAGGATTATCGTGGAGGGGAGTAGCACCAATCCTAACCAGCACCCAAACTTGCATGGAAAACATGACCATGGTGATAGACAGGGTATGTCCAGGAGCACAGAAGGGATCAGGTAGTGGGAAAGTTGATATTCAAACTATCCCATATTTGACACTATGAGTGGTGCTACATACCATCACACGAGCTGCGGGGTCACAAGCACCGCACGAAGCAACAAAGAAATAGTTCCTTCTTGCTGTAGATTTCTTGGCACCGACCATCTACAACTGGGTAGAGGCCATGAAAATAAACATGAAGTGCCAGCTAACAAAATGCAAGAAGTCCAAATTGAAACAATTTGGTTATGGATCTATTCTGGTATCGTTCTTCTTGGAACAACTACCCATTTTTCAGTGACAAGAGGTCAAAGTCCCAACACCACCAGCAAGAGAACCACATATGGCTCAATGGGCAGCTCTGATGCCAATGGTAGGGGGAAATCAACAGATGTCCTAGAGACTGGAATTCTTTGATTGGCTCCGCTGACAACTAATTTTCATGGAGGACTGGCCCTACTCTGGTATAGATTTCACTGATGATTCAGACCTCCCACTCCCGAAGGGAGAAGATTTGGGTAAGACTCATTTTTAAAGTTTTATGAGTATTATGATTTTCTTATTTATGCATGTTCTGACATTAAATCCATGTAATTGCAGACATTGGCCCAGGGAGACTGGCTGGCATGTCACCGATAGCGAGGTGACTCCCTCACGATTTCAACCCTCAAGGCGAGGGCGGCGAGGAAGATGAGATAGTGTGCAACCTGGAGGGGATCACACGAGGAGTCTTGGATTATGCACATTTTGACAATGTTCCTTGTGCCTACCAGAGACATATCGTAGGGGTGCCCAGCCGAATTCACCTCTTGCTGAGGCGGCTAGTACGGGAAGTGACATGTTATCATGAGCACCATGCTGATTAGACACCTAGGTTTTATTTTATCTTCATATTTGAGAGACATGATGTCTCGGGATGTAACAGAAACACACATATATTTTTTGAAGTTATGATGCACATGACTGCAAACATGCGATATATATATATATATATATATATATATATATATATATATATATATATATATATATATATATATATATGTATATATATATATATATATATATGTATGTATATATATATATATATATATATATATATATATATATATATATATATATATATATCTATATGTATATATATATATATATATATGTATATATATATATATATATATATATATATGTATATATATATATATATATATATATATATATATATATATATATATATATATATATATATATATGTATATATATATATATATATATATATATATATATATATATATATATATACACATCTATTTCCATACATGGATCTTTTACATATAATGATGCTTTTAAAAATTACGCAAATGTCTATCTAATACAATGTTAGCCACTATATCAGTTAATGTATTCATTTGTCTAGGAATATGTTGATAGGTAATAAAATCAAAATGTCTTTCCAACAAAAAAATATGTAAATACAATCTCAAAATGTGCGGATTTCTAACTAAATAATGATTATTGAGTTGTAGAACGACAAGCTGTGAATCTATATTTACAAGCAATGCATGTATGCCTAGGTTGATCATCTCAGTTAATAGCTCAATGACAGCGCTATATTTAGCAACATTTTTTGTAGTTTTTGCTAGACAAATACCTTGCAGATCTATCAACTGACCAGCAGGATCATAAATTACCCAGGCTACTGAAGACATATTCCTGGTACTGCGGGAAGCACCGTCTTCGAAACCGGCATAAGGGTTAATAGACATCTGCACAATAAGCAAGAACTAATAAGCAGGGAAATGCTCACAAAGCACATCAAACCAAAAACATGTAAAAAAATGAAAACAACACCTATGTACACCTATTACGCATGAATGACTCACGCATAATATTTTTTGAGATACAACCCATTTTTGGGTTTTTCAAGAGGATGACCTTCAGAGTCAATTAGCTCATATGCCCCATTTTGAAACACACATTTAACGATGTAGGGCCCATGCCACATAGGTTGAAATTTTCCTGCCCCCAGCTTATCATGAGCTTGGTCCTACATGAGGATGATATCTCCTTCAACGAAAGAACGAGGGGAAACTAAATGATCAAAATGAGCTTTTACCCGCTTTTTCTGTGCTTCAATAACGAGAGTAGCAAAGTGGCAGGGTTCATCCAGCCTTTCTAAATAAAGGAGACGCTTTTATTTTGGCGAAGTATTCGGCAGTAATTCAACAACCAACTTGAGCAAAGGTATTTCACATTCAATCGAGAGAGTAGATTCCAGGCCATAAACCAACTGGAAAGGAGTGAACCTGGTTTTGTTCTTAACTGAGGTTCGGTATGTCCAAAGAGCCAAAAATAACATGAGATTCCAATTTTATTTGTGGATCTCGATCGTACGTTGAAGCATCATGATAAGAACTTTGTTTACAGCTTCAACCTGGCCATTGGCTTGAGGGTAGTACAACATTGAGCTGTCGTGATGCAGACCTAACTTAGAAGTCAACTTCGCCACCATATTATGCCAAAAATGGGAACCATGATCGGTAAAGATGGCTTGAGGGACACCAAACCTAGCAATAATGTGATTGAATATGAACTGAGCAACTATGTTACCATCAGCGGAAAGTGTAAGCATTGCTTCAGACCATTTGGTGAAGTAGTCCACAGCTACGATCATATAAGCATGCCCCCCGGCTGAGTGAGGGTTACACGTCATAAAATTGATGCCCCACTTCACGAAGGGACCAACAGTAATGACAGGATGAAGAGGAATGGGTGGTGCATGCAACTTGCATTGATAAATTTGGCAATCATGGCATTTATGAACTGCGACAATACAATCTTTAAAAATAGAAGGCCAAAAATAACCAGCACGAAGAATCTTCTGTGTAGTAGCATAACCAGACATGTGACTAACACAGGTGCCACTGTGACAATCATTTAGAGCTTTCTCGGCTTCCTCGAGAGTCAAACATCGCCAAAGTATGGAATTGACTCCAATATGATAGAGAGTATCTCCAACTATATGATAAGGTTGCAACTGATGGCGGATGTGTCGGAGGGCATCCTTTGTCAACTCAGATCTCAAAGATGAAGTTTGAAGATAGACGATGATATCACCGTACCAAGGATCGAGGGTGCTAATCAAGAAAAGTGAATCGTCTGGAATGGATTCCTCAGAACGAGAAGGAGCAGAGTTGGAAGGGAGAGAACAGAGTAAATCAAAAAAGACCAATGATTTCTTAGACTTGGAAACAATAAATTCCAAATCAAACTCTTGGAGGATAAAAATCCACTTTGAGTATTTTCCCTCCAGCAATTATCGAGACAATATGTAGGTCATGGGGTTGCATTCAGAAATCACCGTCACTGTATGCAAAATAATCTAATGACAAAAACGTTAAACGACTTGAACAGTAGCCAATGCTAACTTCTCAACTTGGTCATAACGCGTTTCGGGGTCGAGAAGGTTACGAGACAAGTAATAAATAACATGCTCATGACCGTCATCATCATCTTGTACCAAAACCATGGAAATCATGTTGAAAACGACAACTAAATAAAGGGAAAATTCACGATGATAATTTGGAGGGCGAAGGAGAGGAGCATTGACCAACAATTTTTTCAACGCATCAAAAGACTTCTGAGTGATCTCATCCCAATAAAAGGGAAAGCCATGCTTTAACAATCATGTGAGTCACTTAGCTACTTCGGCATAGTTAGGTATAAAACGACGTAGAAAATTGTCTTTCCCTTGTAAACTCTGGAACTGATGCAATGAGGAAGGAGATGGGAGATTGATGATAGCCTCAACCTTAACAGGATCCAGGAAAATCTCGTCTTTGGAAATGATAAACCCTAACAGTCTACCGGAATCGACGCATAAGACACACTTGTGCGGATTAAGCCGAATGTTATAGTGTCTACAACGAAGAAAAATATGACGAATATGGTTAGGATGGTCCCTACGCTTAGCTAAATGAATCGGAAGGTTATCCAAATAAGGTTGAACGATGTGGTGAATATCATGAAAGGCATAAGACATCGCGCACTGAAATGTGGCCTCGACATTCTTCAAACCAAAAGGAAGCTTCTTATATGCAAAGGTGCCCCAAGGACAGATGAAGGTAGTCTTGTGTTGATTAGTCAGGAGAATTTTGATCTGATTATAACCCAAAAAACTGTCCATAACAGAAAAAATCTCGCTCCCGGCACAGTCGTCAATGATTTGATCGATAAAGGGAGTAGGATAATTATCCTTAGGACAAGCTCGATTGATATCAATATAGTCAACAAAAACACGAATAGTGCCCTATTTCTTATCTAGGAACAATATTAGAAACCCATTCGGTCAATCAAATCAGATAAATGAAATTGGATTTGAGAAGCTTTTCCACTTCGGCCTTAATGGCAACAGCTTTCCTAGGATGCACCGAACAAAGACGTTGACGAATAGGTTTCGAACCGGGGTAAGTAGGAATTTCATGTACCACGATGCTAGGATCAATTCCAGAAATTTATTCATAGGACCATGCAAATACATCATGGAATTCATGAAAAAGGCTAGTATAGACTTGCACTTCATCAAAATAACAAGTAACCCCAATATGGATGTTCTCGACAATTATCAGTTTAATGGAAATGTCGATAGGCATCGTCTAAGTAATGTTACTCAAGTTACCTTCTAAAAAACTTCATAGACCTGAACAGGTTTTTGAAGTAGAGGAGAAGGAACCTGAGAGACAAAACGTTCAAGACAGGTAGACATGGCCCCGAGACTTGGTAGAAATGAGGAACGATGATGACCATCGTCCCACTGTAGATCATCGAGAGATAGGGTTTCCACCATTGCCTCATCAGAATGAAACACTTATTTCAAAGGATCTATTGAATCAAAATCACCAAGCCAAGGGGATTGAGAATAGATGTCAAGAGTCACGCTCGAAGGAGCATAATTAGAGGAAGGAGTGTTCGATGCAGCAATGAGTTCACAATAATCAATTTCAATCAGACTCAATGGCATTGAATCTTCGAATGAATCAATTTTTTCAGGAGAAGGGATAACCCAGGGGTCATCAGTGCGAGAAATCATGTTTAACTGAACAGTATTTGGTGGTGGAAGAGGGAAAACACCCATGAGGGCAGGATCCTTGAAAAGGCCTGGCCCTACGCTCTCGTAGGGAGTAGGAATCTTATCCACATACGGAACGTTTTTCTCAAAAGAAGAAGTGAAAAAAGACAATTGATCGACAGTAATAACCTTTCCTTCATGTGGAAATTTAAAAACACGAAAGAGAGTGGAAGAAACACATAGCATTGTGTGAGTTCAACTGCAACCCAGGAGAAGATTATAATTGAGTTTAGCATTAACGACTTCGACCTCAACATTTATAGTCTTCCCTTATAATGTGATTGATAAACTAGCGATAACACCAAGAGGTTTAGAATCTTTTCCATCAAATGCTTCAAGGGCATTGGGTGATCAGGTGAGAGCTGGAGAACCAATGGCTTTCCAACAAGTAGATGACATAACACAGGTAGATGCATCCTCGTCCATGACTGCCCGATGAATGTTCAAACCATTAATACCAACTTGAATGATGAGTGCAATTTGGTGCAGGAGTCATGGGACGAAATTCTCTAAATCGAAAGAAAGAAGCTTAGTGTCAGTAGGATCGACCCCACCTATTGCAGATAGAAAAGCCTTCTGTTGTGAAGGACAACTCTAAATTACTTCTAATGTAGACATCGAAGATGGCGCCTGAGCCAAATCCTCAACAATACTGTAATTCTGAGTGGCACGGGCGTTAGGATTTTACGAAGACTTACGGAGTACGCCTTTGGAAGGTAGACGAACAACGAATTTGGCGCTAGGTCGTTCAATCTCAAGAGAGCCAGAAACAGGTGGAGGAGGAGGACCATCAGTGATCTCTTTCCCCACTGCCTGACGCAAACCAGAATAATATTTCGATCGAGTAGCAATAGAAATGGGTGCAGAACTGTTCATCATGAACACTAGAGAGCCAGATGGGGCAAAGGTCTGAGGATGCTCTACCATCTGGGTCTGTTGAGGGAGAGGTTCTTTAAGAATGGCTAGAGCTCCTTGGGAGCCTTTGAGAAATCGACTCACTTCAGACCGTTGAGGAAAGTCCTTGGTGAAGTGCTCATCATCACAAATAAAACAAGGGTACTTCGGTTTGCGTTGAGAACTATCAGCAGAAGGAAGTTTTGGAGAATCCTGTTTCGGGGTATCAGCTTTGGCCTTACCTTTACCCTTCTTCTTACCTTTGGAAGTGTTATATGTAGGATTGGCCTGAACAACATTCACTTCTGTGGGTTTTCCAGAATTTGAAGTTGACTAAGAAGCTACATTATTGGAAGAAGTAGACTTCTTCTTCCTAGAGTTAGATGAAGGAGACTTCTAAGAAGTCTGTGATATAGAATCAATAATACCATCAACAGATGGAGTCGCTGGCGGTTTAGAAGCTCCAGGTCGAGGAGCATCAGGAAAGATATGATACAATGTGCTAGACTGAGAGTACATGAGATCAAGGTACTGGGTGTAAGCAATGGCTTGTTCCTCGGTTATGCATGCCCCCATAGTTATGTCTTTGGAAATCTGATTGAAAAAGGAGGTAGCAAACAATGAGTCAGAAGTTGATCAGGTATCTCAAATTTGATCATGCGACGATGACACTACCACTCATGAATATGATCCGAGATATCAGTCACTTGGTCCTGTTTCAATGAAGTGAGGAGATGCGTCCCAGTCTCATAACGGATCGGTAACTAAAAATGTGTAAGGAATTCCATGGCCAAAGAATTGAAATCTTGGAAAACTCCACGAGACAGCTCAATATACCACTTTGCAGCGGCACCAGTAAGAGTTCGTTGGAAAATACGGAGACGAATAGAATCGTCAACCCAAGAGTTAGAAGAACACCACAAGTGGTAAGTCATAACATGCATTTGGGGGTCTTCACTAGATTTACCCTCAAATTTAGGACAATCACCAGGAAACTTGGTCGAAACCGAAGGCCAATATGGATTATGAAGAATAGAATCATTTGTCAACTTTGACACATTGGGTAATTCCAACGTAGCAAGAAACAGTAATTGAGTATTAAAATTTATCGGAGGACTTTGATAAGGACTTCTGTGTACATTCCACCCAATCCGAGCGGGATTCTGTCCCCATGTATTTTGTATTGAAATATTCGGATCATAGGGATTAGAAGAAGGATAATTCAATTGATACTAGGGTTGAAGACCAGGATATTGAGTCAAATAAAACCACTGAGGTCCTTGTTGAGTAGCATAATGATTCTATTGTGGAATGTAAGTATGACTCTAAAGTTTTTGATACACAGGTTGATTTAGAGGGTAAGGAATCTGAGGTGCGCCATATACTAGTTTATTTTGAGGGTATGGAATCTGGGATGTGCTATATACCAGTTGATATGAAGATTTAGGGTAATAAGCGCCCTGTGGTTGCGCAAGTTGACCTTGCAAAGCAGGTTGAGTAGGCTACTGAGTAGGGTAAACAGGTAAAACCGGCTGTGGAAATGAAGGAATCTGCTGGTGGGCAAGCTGCAATGGTTGCTAAGCTGATTGAACCGGCTGTTGAAATGGTTGTTGAGGGCCACCAGGTTGACCTTGTGGGAAAGGTTGTCCTGATGGTTGCGACGGACTAGGTTGTCCCTGATGACCAGGTTGACCCGAAGAAGGACCAAAGGGTTGTCCTGGTTGCACAATATTTGGGCCATATTGAACATGCGGCTGTGATTGAGGTGCAACAGGTTGTCCCTGTGATAGATAATTTCCCCCCCCAGGACCAAAATATGATCCTGGTAGATTCAAAGGTTGACCCGAAAGACCAGAGGGTTTTCCATGTTGGGCCAAAGGCTGACCTTGTGAAGGTTGGCCCTGTGGACTGTATGGTTGTCATTGTGGACCAAAATCAGGGCCATGTTGAGCTAAAGGTTGTCCCTGAGAGGGTTTTCCTTGTAAGCCAGAGGGTTGCACAGGAAAAGTAGGTCCCAAATGAGTAACAGTCTGATGAGGATCATAAAAATTCTGATAAGGATCAAGAGGAGTAAAATAGATTGGATTACCATACACATCATAATGGTGTGGATAGATATATATGGGATTACCAACAACATCATAGTGATGGAATCGAGGATTAGTAGGAGCATGAGACTGCTGAGAACCCTGAGAACTCTGCTGTTGAATAGACACCAGATATTCTTCAAAAGTAAGACCACCAGGAATCACAGGAGGAGTGGAAACTGAACTAGATGCCACACAAACCATTGGTTGAACTGGAACAGATGTGACAGTAACTGACGAACCAGGAGTCAAAGGTGATAGCCCCAATGATGGTAGGACCATACTCGGAGGAGGAGTTACTGCACTGGATTGTGCAATGGAGGCAATGCCAAACATAATCTGACTCAGAGACCTATATCCAAGTGGAAGTGACATTGATGTTGATGAAGATTGGGTGGAGGCACGAGAGAGATCTTCAAGAAAGAGTTGATATTATCCTGTGGAAATAGGCATTCCTTCACTACCGACAGAACTGGAGGAATCCATATCTAAGTCCAACGTAAGATCTTCGAAAACACTACGGGGACTAGGAGGTACCGCAACAGCAACAAAAGGCGATCCAGACATAAGAGGAGGAAACTCTCCTTCTTCCCCAAAACCAGACCAAGCACTTGAAGGAGGCCAATGGAATTCAAATGGCTAATGAAGTGGAAATTGAGTAGCAAGGGGTTCGATAGATGGAAGAATAGGCTACGAAAACTCGACAGACCTAGTGGATTGAGGGGTTTCGAAAGAAACGTCAGGAAAATAACCACAACTAGGAAGCAGTGAGGACAACGAAACTGGATGTTCCGCCACTTCGACTGTATATCAGAATAGGAAGGAAAAGAGATAACCAATCGAAGGTGCCAAAAAAAGGACCAAGGAAATCAATCAGACCAAGTAACAAACTTTTAATGGGTGTGTGATCATAGGTGATTAATTTTATAACACTGAAACCAAAATATGTTGTTTCATGTTTTAAGAGTCGAGAAATAGACAAAAATGACTCTAGTCACTTTCAATTTGAAACGAGCATGAAAGGACAAGTTCTTGATGATCTCTTCTCTTGTTTAAAGAGTCACGAAAATATCGAAATGACTTCTCAGGAATTATAAGCAAGAGGGTGTACCAGGATTTCGTGAACTACCATATACACCTTGGTGATCAAATGAAAGAGAAATGACCAAGGACTTGATGTACGTGCAGGTAGTCTCCCCGAATGTTGTGTTCGGTGTATCACGGTTACAAGGAAGCAGACTCGGCTTCCTATGGATAAAAGGATTGCAACCTAGAGGGGTCTCCCTTTATATACGCGACGGTATGGGGAGCACAAGTCCATACTAATGTTGTCTAAAGCCAACAGGCGAGCGACAACTACTAGGTTTCAAGATGTCAGAACACGTCTCTAGCCTAGACCACTAGAAATATTGCATTAGGTTTCAATGTTGCCTTAGGTTCATTCAGTAAATTTTAAAGTTAATCTTGAATTAGGTTTCAATTTCCAGGCCCTAACGAATTTGGAGTTCAACTTCCTAAGTGCAAGCTATATGCAAATGAACATCCTTTCAATTCAATGAATGCTAGTTATAAGAAGGATAGAAATATTTCAAACAAGCAAACAAGGAAAATATGTGAAGAAACTTCTAATGCCCTTAATACAATCAATCAAAAATGAAATTCCTTCCTAGATTGACAAATGCAAGTTATGTAGAGGAACATTTCACTTTCAATGCAACAAAATAATGCAAAGATATTTTTTTTATTTTCAATGAAATGAAGCACACTTTGTACTAATTCAATGGAAAACAAACTAAACACTAGACTGAGTTTTGCGAATGCACGGTTTTGAAGTCAAATGACTCAACCAAAGCAGAACAGATACAACAACATGCAAGCTAATGGAGCAAAATTTCAATCGAAAAGAGAGTTTCCCAAAGTGACCCAAATAAGCAAAGTAATCGATGTTCAAAGTATTGAAGGAGAAGGACTAATAAAAAAAATGAAAAGACCGTTCAATTAGAAAAACAAAAGGATCCAGAAAAAATCAGTCAAATGACCCGAAATGAGACTAATAAAAATCAAAGAGACTTATTCTCGAACATAATTCTTGGTGTGCAATAACACTTAGAAACCCTAAAGTCTTAAATGACACTGATAAGAAAACGAACAAATGACTAAGGGAAACAATTCTACAGTATTAAACACAGTCTGAAAGGCCTAAACACACTAAAAAATAACCTAGAAGCAAGAAAAAATTACCAAAATACTCGTTAAGGAGGTCAAACTAAAACCTATATGGGTTGGCGTGACTCTAAGTTGTAATCCGCACCATACAGAGGTTGGCGCGAGTGCTAAAAGAGAAACCTGCACCAATCGGCGCGACTGTCCAGACAAAAACCGCGCCAAGCTGGATACCTATGGGAAAAAGAGGAAAAACCATAACCTAATGAGCAGAGGTCAACCTTGATACTCTGAAGCTAAACAAAGGATGGAAAATCAACAAACAAACTAGAAAAAGACAGATAACTAAACCAATAATTGAAACTGACCCAACAGGATGATTCCCTAGTGGAGTCACCAATTTGTTATGAAGTTAAATCCTCTCTGCAGATAGAGATGATCCCTCTAGCCCTAGGGTGGGTCTAGTAACAAAAGGACACGCTAAAGTGTTGCTTCCTAGTTAATGAATGAACAAAAGACATGGTAGATTGACCTACCTCAAATCCAACGCTGTCGTTGTTACAGAAAGAGTAGTGGCCTCTCGCTCCTGCATTGGAAAATCACAATCCATTCATTGTTACGCTCAGATACCTGCACATAGGAAAAAGAACAAGTACAACATATGACATAATAGTTTCACTCATAACTATTAGCTAGTCAAAGAGGGCTAAACATATCGCATCAAATAGACATCATAACACAATAGTGGAACCAAACAGCAGTCATGTATATAAATTAATAGAAGGAAGAGTACAACCGATGCTTTGACGTGACAGTCTCCTCCAGCGGGGCTCAGGAAAAGCGTGCCTCAAATGTCAGTCAAGGAATTCAGAGAGGATCTCTCTTAGAAGTCATCGACTCAAGCTTCCTCAACACAATTCCTTCTTATTCTATCTTCTCTAGCAGCTCAGTTATAGTATGTATAATTCTTCTAGTTCAGCTAGCTTCTACTAAAAGATATAGTTTCTTTTATAGAGAAAAAGGAGGAGGTTGGGATCCCTACAAAGGTGGGAGGGAGTCCTATCCTTTAGGAGAGTTCCAAGGGAGGTGGAAACTACTAACTAAAGGAAGGATTCCATGGTTGTTTCAGTTCAACCACTCCTAATGAATAATCCTCGAGGTGGTTGGAATGGAACCTCCACCTCTATTTTTAAAAAACATTCCATAAATAGCTTGGCACGGGTGTCTAACTGGCATAGAGCGCCAACTAGCGCGGGCTCAGTGTTAAATTTCCCAGTCGGCGTGAGGGTGTAACTGGCTACTCGTGCCAAGGAAAAAATAGGGGTTTTTACAGCTCTCCTCAAGGAAATTTCAACAAGAAGAATGTTTCTCTCATCAAAAGGGATGCAAGGATGGTATTTGCAAATCATGACATTACTTATTGGTCACATAAACGACCCTCCAATGTGTGAGTTGGGGGTTTCAGGGATAGTGAAAAAATGTTGTGTAACAGTTTCGTCTTTGTCCTCATATTTTTTATAATGAAAATAATCTTAAAATATTGTACCGACGCATACTTATCCCAACACACATACACCAACCTGCAGAAGGCTACCACCTTCTCTAGGTTTTTAGCACCCATTAGAAAGGAGCTACAACCCCCTGATTTCGTTTACCGACACCCATCAGAAGTGAGCTCCCACCCCCTGATATGATTTACCAGCTACTACTGGAAGGAAATTTCGACTCCCTCACTGAAGGCTCTAACCCTCAACACCTTTGTGGACCACGTTTCATAATTTCATACTAGATCCACTTGATTCAAACCATCACAACCTGTAGGCCATTTTTCTTCAAATTTTCAGACTCGACCCACTACCATGTTTTAAGCTCAAAACCAAATACCAACACTGAAACTAAACATACGGTATCAAGTCACTTAATCAATGTACCAACTGAGACCGAAATCAATCAAATTATTTTAAAACAACCAAAGCAGTTAAATCACTGTAAATCCATTTACTATAATACTAATCCACATACTATTCATCACAGAAACCAAATTTTGTCAGGACAAACCCTGATCAACCATATATCAAAATATATACTATATATTTATTAATAATATCCACATATATATGCACTTTCCATGAAGCAAACCAAGGCAAAAATCTCAAATCGTTGGACCCTGAAACTAAATCACCGTCAATCTAAAATAATCACTCAGTTACACATAGAACCATCATAGATCTCTGAACCACATATAGATAACAACATCATTACCATTAAACATATCAATCCATAATAATTTAAACTTCAATCATTAATGTTAAACCCAAATCATCACGAAAGACTTCATTGACAGATGACATCAAACAAAACAAGACTGATTAGACTGATCAAACATCGTATTCAGCTAAATCCTAGCATATGTACATGTCCCTTACAAAATACTTCTGCATATTCACGTGCCTTTCAAGAAGCATATTCGCTTACATATCTGTCCATACTGTAGAATCGACAGGCAACTAACCAGAATCGGATCTGCATATGTACACGGTCTTTTTGAAACAAACCTACATACATATCTGTAATTATTTACCCAAACATTTGTTGCAGAAAATTTTTTTAGTGAAACCCATATCTCGACATACACAATAACAAACATACGTCAGAAAATTATCATTAAAGATAAAACCAACCCATAAGAAAATTATTCAATGTATAGTCATTTCAGATCTATTGGATGTGATCCATCATCATACTTCTCAATGCATACTTATCTCAAATCAAACTATTCACTAGTAATCCATTACTTTCCCACCAAGGACTTTGATCTTCATCTCCTTATATAGCTTAGGCCTTAGCCAATACCATGGGTCATAGCCATACTAATGTTGATGGTATTCTTTGATAGGATAAAATATCCATTGTACACTCAATAATATGGGCCAATACCATGATAAATACCCCTCGTATTTAGAATTCCATGGTGCGGAAACTATACATGATTTTCCTTCATCATACCCACGTGTGTACGTGGCTTTGCTTCACATAACCTATGTATACCTATTGAAACTTTACCTTCGTCATTTCTCTGTCTCTAAACTGATATTCCTTTATTCAATCTCTCGATCACATCTAAAATCATACTGTTATGATCAAGTTGGAATATTTTACCAAGTAGGTTTCCATCAAGGACAACACATATGCATCTTGCTACAAGTAGGTTTCCATCAAGGACAACACATACACATCCTTCTAAAAGTAGGTTTCCATCAAGGACAACACATATGCATCTTGCTACAAGTAAGTTGCCATCAAGGATAACACATTAGTCATAATGCCAACATAACTAATGGAAAAATGTATCTGCAATCACCATCCTATTCCCATATAACTGTTATCCATCATCTAAATTATCCTAGCATAATTTCAGTATTGATCAGCAAGCACAATCCAAACTAACTCAGTGTTATATAGTTACTTAATGAAAATTCCTTACTTGCCCGTGATGAAGCCCATCCAGTCTAAGTATTGAACCTGGATGCTCTGATACCACTCTGTAACATACCAAACCCCTTCGCTTCACATTTAGGAACGGAGTAAATTATTATAACATTTTTTTTTTATTTTTTTTTTCTCCATTGTCTAATGAGGTGCGATTATGGGGCCCTCTCAATGCCTCAACTCTTAACTTGATACTCCCCCCCAAAATCTAACCACCCGACTCACATGTCTTAGTTTTGGGGCCCTCAAAACGTATTGAGCTTTCAAGGTGAGGTGCCCCCCCAGAATTCAACCCATCAGTTGACACGTTGTGAATCCACAACAACCACCAACTCTCCTGCTAATTTCCTATCACATTAGCGTGGGTCCTACCACCCACCTTCCATCCATACTGACACTCGTATCTCTCGATGTTTCTTTTGCAGTGGTTACTCGCTTCCATTGTTCCATGGTGCCACGTAATCTTCCACCAACTATATTTTGATTTCCTTGTGGCCCCATGGCCCGACACCTCCATATGATTTCTTCCGGGTAAGTCCCCAAGGGACAAAGAAGTCTCTCTTAATCAATATTCTTTGGGATTTATACCCATAGGGTCCAACCATTGTCCAGTTGACATCATGAAAATGTGCCCCATCCATGTGCTGGCCTGTGAGATTCCCAAATTTCCTACCATGTGTTTTTCAAGGCCTCGGGCTTACATATTTTCCCTTCTAACAATGGGATGCCAAATGTCCGACTATAGAGAGCGAAGGATTCCTCGACTATTGGTCTAACACTAAGTCTCTCATGGTGAATGGAAACCCTCGAACACAAAACACTTTAAGACACCACAAGAAAAATTCCCCGAGGTTCTGACCTTCCAAACTTCTAGGGTGGCCACCTTCAGTAACTTCCCCGCTTGACAGATCCAGGTGTTAGAAAAATATCCATCTTCATCTCTTGACAAAACCTCAGATCTAATTCAAATTATCCTCTAGCTTCACACTCTAAAAAAAAATTTCCCCATCCTTTTGACCAATCACGTGAGGGAAATCTACTTCCATTGATCAGGACCCTCACGTGACTAGGGTTTTGACCAATCAAAGGATAATGTTAGCTCAAATTCTCCTATAAGTTCATGGATTTACTCCTCTATGTCGCAAAAAGGTTATCTTCTTCATTCCCACCATGAATCAATCAATAGATCTCATATCTGCTTCGTGTAGTGTCTTATATAGAGATTTTTTCATCCTTACTGACTACAAGCTCAGTCGTTGCACAAGCTTCCTTAAATTGGCCTTGCCGGATGTGGCTCTTTCTCAAGGATTTGGTAGACTCCCATACATGCTTCATGGTTTCATAATGGTTCCCTTGGTTTCCTGTGGAGATTTATGATGTTATCCCTCTTGATCTTGAGTTATATATTCTCTAGCAAGTTCTTGGCCCGTGAGACTTCCCTTCCCATGGGGAGGGAATTCCACCCATCGTGACATAGGCGCTCCTACATGGATTACCTACCACGGACTTCACATAGAATCATAGGAGGTTCCTACCTCTCCCGCCACATGTCAATGGTGCCAGACCCTATGTCGATCATGAAAATAGCTCCATGTTGATAAGCAAGGCCTTCAGGTGCCTCAACAAACACCCTAAGACACAAACAACATCTATCCATATTGATGAAAATGCAAGGCTAAAGGAAATTCAGGTAAATTTGGTGGCTCAACTGATACTAGGAAAAATATCCCTTTAACATTAATGCAATTCTTTCCATGCAATACAACAACTTGTAACTTAATGAAAAAGGATGCACAATAGAATATTGACCCTACTATGTAGAGGTTCTTCAATGTAATATTCATATTGATAAAAAGGGTCTCAAAGCCCATTGTTCTTCAAGTGTTAATTCAAGCTCGTGTAGCTTGACTGTCATATGCAATGAGTTATACCTCTTTCTTATTAAGTTATTTATGTGTTATTTCTATACTATTAAAAATATGTGTATATCCATGCCCAACATAGCAATGTGGCTTAATATTTTATTATCATGTGGTCTATTATGCCCATTATACATAGGGTGTTATATGTTTACCATTAGCAATCATTACACATTTTTCAACCTTCAACTTTTACACACATGCACCCCTATATTCAGCACATACATACATACATACATACATACATATATATATCACATTTCCATACTCCCACAAGGATGTACCACATATGAAAGTAGAATAAACACAATGTAGTCCCTAAATCTAGAACACAACACATGATTCATCAAAAGTTAAACAACATGCACCGATACTTATCTTTAAGTGTGCAAGGAAACTGATCCTCAAACAAGGACTCTCCACCCAATCTTAGACAACTGCAACCACACTTACTTGTAGTCATCACCTCCCTAGGATGTAGATGACTTAAAAAATAAGCATGTATTTGACTTTCTTGTTGGAAAATTCGACCTCCAAGGCAGGATTTGGACCTTAGTAGCTGTATGGGCCTTTTGTAATCATTTCTGATGGTTGGAACATTGGACATTGAACTAGTGTATTCTATTTTTCCCAAGTAATATAGTGAATACAGATCAAATTTGAATCTTAAATTTAGGGATTCATGTGGTGAGCTTGTATGGCTATGTTTCTCTTCAGAAATTCACTCCATTAAATACTTTCTCTTTCCATTACATATATTTTTCTTTCACTCATTGCCTTTACAGTTCTTTAACAAGGATTCATGAGTAATGCATGCCCTGTTTTAATGAGATGATGATGTTGTGTTTATTTTCTTCTTAAGGAATGAATTCATATTTATATGCTTGTTCTTGATATTCATTTTCATCCTACACCATAATCATACAACCTATTTGGTCATTTGAGCTTGCATACCTTGCCCCTTCATTCCCCTGTAATGTTTTCTCTTGTAACCCTAAAATAGTTTCAAGCCTAGTTTCTAAAGGTCCAATTTCATCTAGCAACAAAAATCTAAATCAACCAAACCCTAATCTGCATATCTAGCCTAGAATCTCCATCATCTAGTCAATTTGGTTGTGATCTCATTGAGAGAGCCCTCTCAACCTGGTAGGGATAGCTAATAGGTCAAAGTTGTTTGTGATCTCATTGAGAGAGCCCTCTTAGCATCTTTGCCAGGGAACGAAGTGATATATCTTCCCTAGGAAAGAATGATAAGGATCAGATATGATTGATGATGGTGAAGAGTGATTCGGCACAAGAAGGTTGTGCATCATTCACCTGGAAACTCCAGTGTTGAAGAATCCAAAGGTTTAGAATTTTCATAGCGACTCCACTATTCAAGAACCGGTAGTCTAAAGAAATTCTTGGTGACCTCATTATTTTCAAAATGGGTTCAACTGCTCGAAGGTATGCTTCTATGAATCGAGCTCATATTCCCGATTTTCCAAACCGTATTCCTTGTATATATTGGCAAACAAGGTTGCCAAAATTTAAAGGTCATGATGTAGAAGATGCTAGTTTGCATTTGGTCAAATTTCATTTTCATATTCATAGACTAAAGATTGAGTTTCATGAAGATTGTCTGATGAAAATGTTCATGGCTACCTTGGAGGAAAAAGTGATATCATGGTATGAGAGTCTACCATATGCCAGTTTATATTCTCTAAAGGACTTTCATTCAGTTTTCTTTCAACGTTATCAAATATCTAATTCTTCCTTGTTGATGATTGATAGTTGTTGTGAGATTTCTGAAAATTTCGTTGACTTTCTTGAAAATTTGTATGGGGAGGAAGAGTCTCTAGATTATGAGATCATAGAAGCCCTTTATGATTTTTCCTCCCCACAAGAATCAGTAGCTTCCTCCTCGGATGAAATAGATTGGGACCAAAAATAGAAATGCCTATTCCCGATCCTGAAAATGAAAATCATCAAGTCAATATTAACTGCTATAAAACTCAAGTTTCTCCTATGTCTGAAGATGAAATAGATCAGCTCCTGAAAATTCATGTTACAGCCCAAGCTAATGTAGATTTGCAGCTTTTACAGTGTTCACACAGTCAAGAATGTGTTAGTGAAACTTATTCCATCGTTGAAAATGAAAATCTGAGTTTAAATGATGACAGTCATGAAACTGATGAAACTATACAGGAAGTTGGTGTGAGTAATCCAATTTGTGATGATGATTTCCTGCAAGGAGATCAGCTAACAGAGACCATTGTCTTTCATGAAGAGGATAGGGTTGCCATGTTTGACAATCTTGAAGATTGTTTTCTATTCAATGATTATTTAGACTATGAATTTGAGGAGTATGAGCCTAAGATAGATAGCGTGAAAGAGATAGAGTCATAGTTGACCATGCTTGGGGAATTTACAACCAACACTCAGATAACAAAACGCCATATTTCCCTATGCCTTCCTATGGACCAACAACCAAGTGTACTTACATATCATAATGAAGGGTGTGCTTGTGTTTTTGGTGAATCTCAAGATAGGGTAACATTTCAGATTTTTGAAGATCCTTTTACTGATTTTCTACAGTCAATAGGGATGATATCTTTTCTTCAATTTATGGATCATGAGGACATTTTCAGTGGACACTCAGAGTTTCCTATTTTTTTTCTTTTGCCTGACTGAGTAAAGTGAGAGCAGAATTCAAGTCAGTAGCCATCTGTTGGATTGGTTACAATGGAAGGATCACTTCACATGATTGTACATATGTCTTGAGCAAGGAGGTGGTTTTCATCAGGATTTGAAGCCCTCAAGTCTTAGTGATATTCTTCCATCAATAAGTTTTGTAGTTTTTATTTCAGTTAGATTTAGTCAGCTTATCATGTCAATTTTTCAGTATTCAGTTTGGTTTTTAACTTTTGATTCCATGCCCAATGGTTAGGCTCCTTGGTCTACAGTGTTCTTGACACCTCCAAGGAGTTTCCATCCCCAGTTGGAGCCAATGTTTGTGTCAGTATTTTCAGCCTGTCACCAATGATCAAATATTATCTTGCAAGGTTTTCTTAGCGTGTCAAGTCAAAAATTTTCATTTCTGAGAGTCTTCAAATAAAAATTCGGTCACTGGCTAGTGTGTCTAGGTTTATTTCCACTCTCTCAATAATTTCACATGTAGGTAACTCTCATCACTCAACTGAGTGCACCATCATTTAGAGATTATCTTCATCATTTCAGTCATAGCCATCATGATTTCATTTATTTCAATTTCTCCATTAGGTCATTAAGGTTTCAAGGTCACCAAAAATGCCCCAAAATCCCATGTTTTCCCAAGAGAAAACTCTAATTTTTTCTCCTAGTAAGACAGGATTTGACCATGGAAGCAGAGACCACATACATTGAAAATAAGAAATACAATAATGAAGGAAATTCCTCAAGATTTGACCCATCTAACATCAAAGAGATAAATTCCTCACAAACTCATCAAGAGGTCATTTGCTGCACATAGGAACAATTATGCTTCAAAGTATGTTTCTGACAAAATGGAGATTAATTTGAAAAAAATGAAAGATATTTTTTCAATTATAGAACAAGGGAAAAAAAAATCCTTCATTTTATACAAAGGTATTATGCTTTGGGATAAATGCCCAAAACATAGTTTCTACAGGAAAATTGCTATATTTCTAGAGTACTTTTGGGAAAATGCATTTTCTCTATCATAGAGTGTCCAAATGACCTTTTTGATGCATCAAATGATAACTATACATAAATATATTTCCAATGAGTTATCATGAGCTCAATTTCTAGTTGAATAAGGCCTCCAAAAGTGGTCTACAATCGCACGATGCACTTTTCTCAGCCATGCTGTGTGTTTTTTACTAGTCTTGGGAGAATTGATGTTTGAGGTGCTATACTTGATCATTTTCAGTTCTTGAGGGGTCCATTGTGTAGAAGAAAGATAGATATTTCCAATGAGATATGATGAGCACAATTTGGAGTTCCAGAAGGCCTCCAAAAGTGGTCTGCAATCGCACGGTGCGCTTTTCCTTATGGCAACGTGCTTTTTGCAAAGGTGCTACACTTTGTCTTAAAAGGATTCTAAATGGTTGCAGAAGGTCTCCAAGCTCAGCTCAAGATTTCACTAGGGTAAAAAAGGTAAGTTCAAGCATTTCACACCCTCTTTCACTCCATGTCTTCATTCCTATGGTGGAAAATTTGTTAATTTCTTTCTACACTATGCTTTTCTTGAAGACTATGTTTTTCTGATTTGAAAACCCTAGAGCCGCTCTCCTGCCATACCCTAACCTTCTACACACCTAAATACATCCTTAAAACCCTAATCCCCTCTCAATTTCATTCCCTAAGACCTATTCCCAAACCTTGTCCCTACTCATTGTGTTTTTTGGGCAGCCAAGAGTATAGGCTATTAGAAATGAAATAACTAACTCAGAAACAGATTGCAGAAAACACAGATACAAAATCAGACAAAACAATGGCGGAAAAGAGGCTTCAGCCTCATGGCATTCTCGTCATTCTCACTTATTAAAAGAATTTAGTTTACAATTTAAATAGATGAGAGAAAATGTCTAAGATATTCCGTGCTATCTTAGACTCCTTTGGTTGAGACAACTTCTCACCAAAAACCCACCAAGATAGGAGTTACTAAACAAACTCCAATATTTGAGGAACAACCCAAGAGTTAGGCACATATTCCTAACTTGGAATATTTAATTAATTTATTTATTATTTTGGATTTATTATTGTTATTTGAGAGAGGCTAACATTCCCCCCTTCAATGAAAAATCCAAAATAAGAACAAGGAACCATCTTCGAAGTTCTCATGTTTATCCTCAAAAAACATTGCCTGAAAAACCGCCAAAGCTCGATGCTGAAAAACTGCAATCTGAAGAGACCATGAGTCAGCTGCATGTCTGATTCATCTCTGAATTTTCTTGACAACTCCATCAAGTTCCAAGTTGCAAAAGCATCCATCTATCCTTTGCATGAAATCATCATCCTTTGTCCACTGAAAAAATTTGTTCAAATCCCACTGGCTGATGATGTAAAAAAAAACTCACTGTTGCTTTTGTTGTGCTGAAAATTGTTCACTACTTCTTTGCCGTTGACTGCCCACTGGAAAAAAAAATTATGCCCACTGGAAATTTTTTTGATGCCCACTAGCCGTTGAAGATGCCCACTAGCTGCTTTTGCTGTTTTTGTCGAGACTTTCAGTCTAACAACCACTGTCAATTTCATTGACATTTTCCCCCCTTTGTCAGCTAAAAGGAGAGACACTTCTCTTGGAAAGTATTCCTGAAATCCCCCCCTTCAGGTGTATGAGTTTTACACTGGTGCACTCCCCTATTCAACTGCATGAGAGTACCATCATCTTTTCACTGTTGGTTGCACTATGTGTGATTGTAGTCGGTTTTAGAACTGAGACAATCTTTTGACTGTGGATGACCATTTCCTAGGGTCGATCCATTCATAATGTATCTTCAATCTGGCTGTTTGTTGTTGGTTGTGACATTTTTTTGAGGAATGATTGGGCTTGCCACAATGGCAACAAGGATGGAGATCAAAACATTGATCTTCCATATGACCAGTTCTTTGACAATGAGAACATTTCGGTTGGACTTCAACTTCAGGTTGCATGCAATTTTGGTTGTCTGCAACTTTGGGTTGCGTGCATTTCTGGTTGTCTGCAACTTTCTCAGAACTTGCTGAGGTGAGTGGTGCAATAAATCCTGCAGTGACGAACTTAATTAGCTCGAAATAATCTGGAATATGTAATTTGGTGTCATCATTGACATATCCTAAGCCTCGTCGATTTTTGTTATGTTGAATTTCTTCTCAGGGCTGGATGATGGGATTGGAAGAAATTTGAACTAGAACAACTTCAACACTTGAAGTTGTTTGAATGAATGACTTATCATCTGGATGGTTCAAAGACTTGAAAGTAACACTCTTTTCTTGCAATTCAATCCTTTGAAGTTGTGACTTTAGTTGAAGAAACTCAATGGTTTCTTGTGTTTGTTGGAGATGCCTTGAAAGATCAATAAGAGTGTCTTTGCTGATTTGCACCATGTCTTCATCACTAGAGATGATCAAACTGTGAAGAATGTTTAACAACTGAATATTTTGCGCCATCTGAACTTGCGCACTTGAAATTAGGCTCTCTTGTTGTAGATGTCATACTTTGAACTGTTTCACTTGAATGACAGGCTCACTTGAATGTGGCTTGAATGTCACGCTCGCTTGATTTGTTGCTTACTGCGCTTGCTTGGAACACTTGCTAGAATTGTAGAATTTTCTCGCTTAAACTCTAGAATTCACGCTCGCTTGATGACGATCGCATTTGTTTAAGTGCTCACTTGACTTACTTGATGACTTCACGCTCACTTAAATGAATAGCCATGCTCACTTGATGTTGATCTCAACTTGCTTGATTGTTTTAACTTATTTGGTTGCTTTGATGGTTGCTTCACTATGGCTCGCTTGAAGGTTTGAACTTTGTGCTGTCTTGACGCAAATTACTTGAATGAATAATCACGCTCGCTTGCAGGAGATGTGAACTTGTTGCTTGTTTTATTTAAAAACTCATGCACTCACTTGTTTTTGCGTGAAGGGTGACGAACATTGTCGACAATGCACCCAAGAAAGATCAAAAATATTTTAATGATTCACTTTAAAAACAATGAATTCACTTGTCCTCTTAAAAATTTATTAACAATGAATTTTTAATGATTCACTTAAAACAATGAATTTGATTACAAGTTCTGAAATGGATTTGCAAGAACACTGATGTAGACTTTGCTTTGAAATGCATTAACTTGATTAAGTGAATTTGATTGTTGATGTAGAATGCTGAGGTAGACAATCTTTGATTATATGTTGCATGTGTTGTGCTTGCTGATATTGAACTTTATGTATGCGATATTAAATGAAATTATTGATGTGTCACAACTAGACACAAATAAAAAAGCAACAACATGAAGCCATAAAAAAAAACATGCGCCATCACAAACACACATGGTGTACCTAAGATCCCCTTATTCAATTTCGAGTGGATCTAGGACACAATCACCAAAAAATGATATCTTTATTAAGTATTGAGTACATAATAAATCTCCACCTTCAAGTAATGAATATGTAAGCTCACAACCTTTAGAAGAAATTCATCTTCAAAAATTGGATATTCACCGACTCAATCTCTCTCAAAGTAAAATGGTACTTGGAATCACAACAATGAATTTCCCTTATCACTCCAAATTTACAAAATATGCACCTTATTACTCCAAAAATTACAAAAATAATTTCACTCCATCAAAAAACCTCACTCCACTTTTTAAAAAAATCTATGAGCACTTATGTCTCCCCAAAATTACATATTCCTTTGATATTTCTCAAAAAAAGGAATTTATAATGTCAATTTTCAAAAAGTGAATTTACATTAAAATACTCTTCAAAGCACTTTTTAATGTAATCTTCAAATACTTCTTTATGCTCCAAAAAAAACTTTTATAATCCACCTTTACATACTCCCCTTTTTCGAATTGATTTAAAAACATGTATGAAGTCACTTTATTTTTTTTCTTTTTCTTTTTTAAAGAAAAAGAATGGTTGTTTCAGATTTAAAGCACACTTAAAGCACACTTTTTTTTTTGGATTGTGTAATTCACACCTTAAAAAATTTGTGGGAATTTCAATTGGGAATGTGGGAGTAGTGATTCAAAGAAAAACCTCATCATATGCTATGAAAGTTACCTTGGCCCAGATGCTCTGAGGAGGTGTGATCGACAATGTGAATAATCCCAGGCAGGCCCGAATCAATGTTCGAGAGGATGTGCAAATGATTCAATGGGAGCTTATAGAGATTGAGATATCACACTAGATGCAAACTTTAAAAGTGGTAGTGAATGTCTTCACGTCCACTGAACAAATACTCTGTGACAGGGTCTTTGTCGATCTTCCTTCCAGACCAAATACTTAGCCACTGTTATCAAGCGTATTTCCATATGTTTTCATGCCAATAATGGTGTTCCCCTAGGACACTACCAAGAGTCCCTCTCAGCTTAAAGTTCTAATGGCATATATTTGGAGCATAAATACAAAACTAGAATTTCCATGCAGAACAAATGGGATGAAATGCTGCCTCTGACGCGGTTTTCTCGGACAAGATGCAACAGTTCATTTCTTCTTCAACAACCTTTCTTACGAAGGATTATCAAATACCATCTCTTCATCAGTACAAGAGGATGTCTTATGGCAGAGAAAGACCATCCCGGTTTCTGGATCTATGGTAGAGATTGAGCAATGGAAAATGTTTTAGTTTATTCTCTTGAAGTTCATACCTCTTTTAAATTTCTCATAACCTCTAATTTTAACATCTTTTCATTCAATCTAGCCTTGGTAAAAGAATCATATACGGAATATTTTACCAGCACGCCTTTAGATCGTCAAATTTACCACAGCATGGAGCTTCAGGCTACTGCTAAAGAATCAAGATTTAATTTTAAGTAAGAAATGCTGGAGGGACTAAATCACATCCGGAGATTAATCTTCCAAAAAAATAAAAACACATGCCTGTCAAAATTCTCACCTCCATGAAGAAATGAAACAGGAATTCATGCTTACCATTGAAAACATAGGTTTCGTTGTTTGTTTGTTTTTTTAAATCAAGCTACCGGATATGCCCTTTTCGATGAGGAAGAGCATGATTCTGAAGAGGCACAAGTCGTCAGAAGAATCTCTAGGAGGCCTCACTGTGATTTCGTCAAGAGTGGTGTGAGGATAGGCCAGTGATTGCGAAGACCATTGCTGATAGAAGACCTCCCACCATGAATGCAACAACAGTAACTACACTTGTTATCATTGTAAGCTCAATCATCACTCTACTAGATAACAGGTGGTGGAACTACATGACGTGTTAATAGCCTTTCAACTTCACGCTGTGGCCCTGAATACTCCCCTATTCCTCTTTGATTGAAATAGCCAGCAACAACCGCAGGCAATCCAACATCCCTTCTCAATCTGACCATGCATACAATACAAACTCAGTGTCTGCAAATTCTTCTGATGCTTATACGAGGCTTCACTCTGCCAAGCCATTGGAGGTCATGCCTGAAGGGTACCTGCGGGCACATGATGACATATTTTTTGCTATGATTACTACAGAAAATTAGCACTCTTTCGTTCAGGACGTAGTGGATTTGAATCATAAGCAAAGGCAAGAGCAAAATAATGAGTTTGAAATTGCTGCGGACCCCAACAACAACCAACTAATTTCTTGTTCACGGTTGTGGACTGATCTAGCTTCAACTCACACTAGTAACATCTTCTCTCAGGCTCTTACATTCCCCGGTCTACAAGCGCAGGATCATTCTTATATGCCTGCAAATTCCTCTATATGTGATAAATTAGTAGACCCGTGGAATACACTGCAACCTCGTGAAATGGCTTGCTCTGAAAATTGATAAAACTGACTAAAAAAGCACTCTTATTCTCCAAGGACTTGGACTCACAACACACAGGCCTCTGATCTTGTGCTCTGATACCACATATTATAAAGGAAATAACTAACTCATAAATAGATTGCAAAAAACACAGATAAAAAATCAGAGAAAATAATGGCGGAAAAGAGGCTTCAGCCTCATGGCATTCTCGTCATTCTCACTTATTAAAAGAATTTAGTTTACAATTTAAATAGATGAGAGAAAATGTCGAAGATAGTCCGTGCTATCTTAGAATCCTTTGGTTGAGATAATTTCTCACCAAAAACCCACCAAGATAGGAGTCACTAAACAAACTCCAATATTTTAGGAACAACCAAAGAGTTAGGCACATATTCCTAACTTGGAATATTTAATTTATTTATTTATTATTTTGGATTTATTATTGTTATTTGAGAGAGGATAACATAGGCTTGTGTAAAATTCCCTAGCCCTATTCCCTCATCCTTTTAAATATCCCTCCACTTCCATAAGGTCCCTAAAATCCCTCCTCATCTCTTAAATTTTTCCTACACTCATCCCTATTTCCTAAGCCCATCATCCCATTCCTTTTTTCCCTTCCCCTGTTTTCCCCCTATGGTTTGCTATCATAGTATAATATGGAGGAGGAGAAGGAAACATATAACAAGGGTGGGAAATTTTTAAGATATGAACCATCAGATACTCAAGAGTTGTTTTCATCACCACTTGTAGTCAAGTGTTTTCAGCATGTTGGGTGTTTTGAATTTTGTGAGTTGGTCCAAAAAGTGAAATATCATCTTGAATTGACCGGATTGTTTGTCACCAACCTCAAGAAAGGTCAAGTCATCATTTCAGGGGTAAAATTCACTTTATCCATTGATATAGTTGCAGAGGTCACAAGGATACCTAATAGGGGTGAGAAATGGTTCAAGAACCAAAACCTAAATATTCAAAACTGCAAAACGTAATCAAGTAGAAAGAGAAGGATAAGTTGGATTTTCTTATTGATGGTTGCATGACAGCATAGCATACAATCTCAGGTCTCCATGAAGCAATTCTAGAGAAATTTTGACAAAATTCGGAGAAATTTTGGGAAATTTGAAAAAATATTTGAAGGCACATTTTCCACAAATGTCTTGTTTAAGACATCATTTTTCAGAGAAGATCATGGAAAATTAGAGAAGAATGGGAAATGGGAGGAGGATTTTGTTCCTAACATTCCAAAGACAAAAAATCTCTCTCATTTTTTCAAAACACCTTATTTTTATTTATATATCGCTCCATCTTGGAGGCCTATTTCGCAAAAAACCCAGAAATATTTAGCACGGTCACCCTACAAAAACCGTAGCGTGGGCCACGCTATGCTTTTTATGGAGAGCTCAAAATGGCACAAACTATACATGGTTGGAAATATTATGACTCCTACATCAACTTTTGACACTTGGCAGCCCAATTCATCATCTTTTAGAGGAAGAAAATGGTCAAAAAACACCTAAAAACCACCTTTTTGCCTTGCTTTTTGAGGCCACGCTACGTTTTTTGACCAGTCTTTGGAGAATGAATTTTTGAAGGGCTTCCCATGGGTAGTTTTCAAAAATTCAAGATGTCCTGGAAACTAGATAGACTGGGCTATTTTACTATTCTCTCAGATTTCAATTTTTACTTCATGAAGGTGCCTATAAATGGCCTCCAACAGGGCACTGCGCTTTTTCCATTTTTCTAAGGTTTTAATTAAATTTTCACTGTGTATTTTTTTACAATTCCTAGTTTGACTTTTGTAAAAGTCAAAAGGTGAATGTGGATGAATGTAAAAGTAAAAATGTAAATTTAAATGGTAAAAATTGAGTTGAATATGTGTCTTATCCTCTATTTATTTCTTTGAGGATATGTCTCTAGTGGTTAGGAAAAGGAGGAATTTGTTGTGCAACCTCCCTAGGGTGTAGCTCACTTCAGAAAGATGCATGTATTTGAATTTGTTGTTGGAAAATTCGAACTCCAAGGGAGGATTTGGACCTCAGTATCTATATGAGGCCTTTTTTAATCATTTCTGAGGGTTGGAACATTGGACATTGAAGTAGTGTATTCTAATTATAGCAAGTAATACAGTGCATACGGAGAAAAGCTACAACTTAAATTTAGGGATTCATGTGGTGAGATTGTATGGATGTGTTTCTCTTCAGTAAGTCACTCCATTGAATGCTTTATATTTCCATTACATATCTTTTTCTTTCACTCATTGTCTTTATATTTCTTTAAGAAGGATTCATGAGTCA
Organism: Pinus albicaulis; assembly: GCA_034641835.2. NCBI lineage: Eukaryota > Viridiplantae > Streptophyta > Pinopsida > Pinales > Pinaceae > Pinus > Pinus albicaulis. Next base: position 47,446,071 of record CM076580.1, read on the forward strand.
TGCATGCCTTGTTTTAATGAGATGATGATGTTGTGTTTAATTTCTTCTTAAGGAATGAATTCATATTTATATGATTGTTCCTGATATTTATTTTCATCCTACACCATAATCATACAACCTATTTGGTCATTTTAGCTTTCCTACCTTGCCCCTTCATTCCCTTGCAATTTTTGCTCTTGTGGCCCTAAAAGAGTTTCAAGCCTAGCTTCTAAAGGTTCAATTTCATCCAGAAACAAAAATCCAAATCAACGAAACCCTAATCTACATATCTAGCCTAAAATATCCATCATCTAGTCAATTTGGTTGTGATCTCATTGAGAGAGCCCTCTTAGCCTAGTAGGGCTAGCTACTGGGTCAAAGTGGTATGTGGTTACCGTTTTTGGTCTCCTTCTCAACCTTTGGAGATCCGGTGGAGTTTTAACAGTCCGTAGAGTTGATCCAATCCTCATCTCATGTAGTCAATTTGTAGATATGGTCAACATCATCTCCTTCACGAACTGGCTCTGTATACCTCTCCCCTTTTGTCGAATCCAAAGGTATGATAACCCAAAAAACATTGTTTTAAAAGATCATGATCCTGTGCTTCAAGTTGATGATACCTCCCATATCAATGGCCAATCCAGCCCTACCAGCACAGGATAGGGGTATGCATCATCCACAATTTGTACTACTTCAAAGTTTGTGTGAACCTTTACTCCAGCAATGTCTACCAGAACCTGTGGGATTCTTCCTAATGGAATGATCTTTTGTTGATTAGCCATGCGCAACTGAATGGTGGACCATTCCAGCTTTGGTTCGCCCATCTTCTGCCAGGTATGCTTAGTTAGAACATCTGCATCAGACCCCAAGTCCAAAATTACTTGATCCATCTCATATTCTCCAATTTTCAAGGTCATGCACATCTCCTGGCCAGTTCTCTTCTTATTCTTGTAGAACTTGTTTACAACCTTACTCTCAGTTCGAGGAAACTCCTTACCTATGCAGATATCTATCATAGCCTAAAGGTTGTCTACTACTTTCTGGTTACATAATACCTTAATGCAGGCTTGCAGGAAAGACTTGACTTCATCATCAATATTTTCTTCTGTGACAGACTTCGATGTGGACGCACCTGCAACAGCAAAATAATTTTTGGCTTCCACAAAATTCTATTTTTCCTTCTGCAGGTTGAGTCCTTCCTTCTTCTCAGAAGCCTTCCTGATCAATGGTTCTGCATCAACCTTCTTTCCCTCGTCTTCTCGAGTGGCAGTGTTTAGTCAATTTAGTGTCCTAAATTGATAGCATAAATTATCGACCAAGGCTAGTAAACTGATGAAGTTTACTTGCACTATATGTGCCTAAGTATCCCTTTTCTTCTTTCATTTTTTTCAGTGTTTTATTGATGCTTTGGGTTTTTCTATGTTTGATTCTTAGTATGCTATTCTATGCTAAGAAGATGAAGTTAAATCTATGTCAAAAAGGAAGAAAAAGGAAATCTTAGTAGATGAATTAAAACAGAGTTTAGTTGCAAGTTTTATCCCTAATTAGAAAACGATGAAAACAGAGAGTCCTAATCCATCGATATTATAGGGGCGGAAACGTGAAGCGGGGTTACACTTTTGTGAGAATCAGGGGCCGAAAAAAAATTTCGGCAATAGTTCGGCCGAACATTTTATAAATTTCAGCCGAACTATGACATAGTTTGGCTAAACTTTCTTATAAAGTTCGGCCGAACTCGTAATTCCATTTAGATTGACGGCACACTGACTGCGTGGGAAAACAGAATTTTCGTTGGAGATGGGAAAACCGGCGACAAAAGTTCTGCCGAACTGTGAGTTCGGCCGAACTTTTACTTTTAAAAAAGTTTGGCCGAACTAATTTCTATAAATAAATTGCCTGCGATGTTGGACTGTTTACCGGTTTGATTATTCCCGCGTTGTCTGCGACTGTTTGCGCGTTTTCTCCCGTCAGCCTGTTGCACCTCCCGACCATGATTGTTTGCCTGGTTGCTCGTTTCGTCGGCGCTATATATCGGGTATGTTCGAGCGAACCTCCATTCCACAGTAATTTGAGAAGGATTTGGCCTCTGTCACCTTTGATTTCTAAATGCAGATTATGGGATTCTCCAGTAATTGATTAGATTTTTTTTATTTTTTTTTGCATGTATATATTTTTTTGATCGTTGGTTTGATTATTCCCATTTTTTCTGTGACCGTTCGTGCATTTTCTCCCGTCAGCCTATTGCACCACCCGGCCGTGGCTGTTCGCTTCGTTGCTCGTTTCGTCGGCGCGGTTGCTGTTGTATATCGGGTATGTACGAGCGAACCTCCTTTCCACGATAATTTTGAGTAGGATTTGGCCTCTGTCGACTTTGATTTCTAAATGCAGATCGTGGGATTCTCCAGTAATCGATTAGATTTTTTTATTGTTTTTTGCATGTATCCTCCTCACAATCTTCAACTTGGTATCTGCAATTTTTTTTCTCCAACCTTTCTAGACTCTGGTTTCTCATAGAAGACTTCCCTTCTGGTTCTGAGCTATAAGTCCTTATAAAGAAAGGTTACTGCTTCAGGCCTCCGAGCCCGGCTCCTATCGTCTCGAAAGAATCCAGTGAGCGAGTGAGGGAACTTATGCTTCAAAACCTCGACCAGTGATTGTCGACGCTTCTCCTCACATCATGCCTTATACTTTGCTAATATCCAGAGCGTGCTCCCTCAGCGTGCTCCCTAACTCTGCAGTTTTTCCTTTAAATCTTTCCATTTTGGGTACCACTTCCCTTTAAAATAGATTGCTAATGGTTACACATAATTTCAACCTCCTCATTTTTATTTTTTCAGTAAAAAAAATACCCTAGTTTATATTATGTACCAGGAAAAAAATAGCAAGGAATTTACATAGCACTTTTATCATGATACTCCACTCCCAAAGTTACCGAATATGTCAGATTTTCGCCACATAACGAACAAAGACAAAATTAAATAATACAGCCAAAAAAATACCATTTCAAAACAAAGAAGGATCTACGGAACAGCTCATACAAAAAGGGACAGCAAAGTTTTTACTGTCAAAGTAACAGTTCACATATTAAACCTGAAATTTGAAAACACAGCCTCCCTGAACCTCACTGTACTTAAATGATGGGGATTGAACCTTCAGCCTGAAGAGCTTGCGTGTTATATAGCTGGTAATTAATCTTTCCAAAAATAGCCTTCAGCCCCTGCTTTGACAATTCATCTGCAACAGTATTCTTTTCACGATATATATGTTGATAAGTAATACTTGCAAAAACAGTTTTTAAATTCTCAATTCTGCAAAGCCAATGTGAAACCTCCTTATTTCAACCTCCTTATTTGCACATTCATATTCAACAATTTTTTATGAACAAATGACACCAATTGTGTCGTGAATAATTCCGTCAAATTTAATGTATGCATTGTATGTTTTGAAGACTCCAATGTAATGGATGCATTGTATGCATTTTTTTCTTGTATATTTTTATGCTCTTTGTCATAGTAATGTCATATAGTGTATGAAGTTTTAAATTGTTTTTAAATTATTTTTATGCTCTTTGTCATAGTAATGTCATATAGTGTATGAAGTTTTAAATTGTCTTTAAATTATTTTTATTATGTGTTGTATGTGATTTTGATTGAAAATGTTTCTTTTTTATTTATTAATTAAAAAAAATTATTAGAAAATGTATTGCTTTAAGCCTTAGAATTTACAATCAAAATTAGAAAATGTATTTTTATCTAAACTATTTATGAAAAGTTTAATATTGTTTGATCTTCTCTACCATGTAATTTTTATATATATCTAGAATAATATTATTTGTACAATTTCTGGTTTTTTGTAACATTTTACTACCATAATCAAAATCTATAGAAATAATAATCTAACATTATAATATCTTGAAATGGAGCTAGCCAACTCAAATATAGTATTGCAAATCCTTGGCTAAGTTAGATGAGGAGGCTATGTATTACATATGGTCTTGAATGAGCATTTGGACTCTTTAGATATATATCTAAAGAGTCCAAAAGCTCATTCAAGACCATATGTAATACATAGCCTCCTCATCTAATATATAAAATTTTAATCCATGTGCTTAACCTTAACATTGACACAAATGGAATACAATTTTACTCACTGCTTTATGATAGAAAAATATGCAGATGAATATTGCCCACATATCCGAAGTCAAAAGGGATAGATTAAAAAGGGATGCTCCGGTCATCTATAAAAGATAAATTAAAGAAGCATGACATATTAGTAATGTAAATTAGATATGCATACCAATTATGTTCATATAACACAACAAATAGATGATTCAATACAAATGTCACATAGAAGTCATATTTATCTCATGGGCCTTCAACTTAAATTAAATATATCTAGCATTACATTAAGCTATAGGAGATAAATCAAAGAAGCATTTGAATGTAAATTAAACATACGTAATAATTATGTCCTTTAGTTCAATAAATAGATAATAATTTGCAAATGCCATATCTAATCTATATTTCATCTAAGTAGCTTTCAATTTAAACTTATATCTAATGTTAAATTATATAAAAGAATAACAGTAATCCAAACTTCAAAATAATATTTATAACTTTAGTATAAAATGTGACATATAATTTTCTTGTGTGGAAAAACATAGTTATAGAGAGTTCAAAACTCATGCATTTGAATAGAAAGTGGGTATACGAATGAGCAAGTAGATTTTTTCTAGAAATGAGGAAGTGAAGGTTGATAGAGAGCCACACAAAATTGCAAATTCATACCTTAACAAAATTGTTAGATCCTTTTAAAGAAAATGTGTCATATAATCAACTTTCATCGAAATATATGATAAAATCAACCCAATTTTATGAAAAATAGTATACCATTTTTTACATTTCACATAATACAAATAGATAAATATTACTTAAGTATTGAACTATAAAGATTTAACTACCCATAGAGAGATGGCCAAGTGATTGAGACAGGGCATCATCACAATAAAAACCAAGTACAAATTGTAGTAATCCTAGAATCATGCTTTACATAAGGTAAAATTGGGGAACTCATGACTTGTACTATAGATAAAAAACATTTACCCTTACCAAAAAATATATGATAAAAATTGACAAACTACATAAGTTTAAGCTTTTAAGGGGATATAATCCTTCTTGCCTTCCATATAGATAATGAAAATGATTGTTCCAAGTCTCATGTTGCTTGTCATGTTACTTTATAAACCTTGATTGGAAAGAAAAATAGGAGGGCAGAAATGTAAGAAATATAAAACATAATGAAACACAACGTAAGAAATAGAAAACATAATGAAACACACACATACATATCTCTAGACAATCAACACAATTATTTTCCTAGGAAATCCTTATGGGAGACAAGCAACCCTAAAAAGTAATGATGCTCTAGACTCCTTTTTCCCTAGGAAATCCTTATGGGAGAAAACAACACTAAAATGTAAACATGCTCTACTCTCTCTTTTCTGGTATGGAAAATATGTGAGTACAAAGAAAGAGGTAATCTCTCTAGAGTTAGCTAAGACTTTTAGCGTGTAAGGTTGCTATAAAAACTTAACTTCATACATTTTTCTCTCTAAATTCACACTCCTAGTTGTATTTTCAACTATGGAACAAAATAAAATAACACAAAATGGAACTCTTATTCCTCCTAGTGGCCAAGTATTTAACATAGCGTGATAGCCAACTAGGTGTAAGATTTGACTCCGTCAACCATTAATGAGGTTTGTGATTTTAGACCTTTTAGAGTCTTGTTAAAATTCCACATGTAGCTAGCTTGCTATGCATGAGTAATGGGGCTAAAATGTCATTCTCTCATACCATGGTGGTCAACATGATATAGGTCAACTTACTAAAGGCATAAATTTTGAATGAACTTAATTTGATGTTTTTCTTGCACCATTGGATATATGTCTTTAAGTGTAGAATAATGGTCAAGATTTCAGCACAAGGAATAATCGTTTGACCCCCAAAAATGTCAAATTTAAAACCTCAAAATGACTCCAAAAGGTTTTGGATCCCAATTCTCCACCCACCATTAAAATGACCCTACAAGTTGATTCTTTCATTTTTTTCACTCTATAAGCATCAAAATATATGAAAAATAATATAATTATCCAATCTAGATCATTATTTAATAATTTGTTAAAATTATGAGTAATATATACATCATGGAATTTAAATAAATATCGTTAATTCATTGAACACCCTTGTACATGTTCCTTGTTGATACTTTGAAAGTAATACGTTTTGAAAAATAATTTGTTTATGGATTCTATTTTCCACATTCTCTCAACCATATCAAAAACCTTCTTATAACATTTGAAACCTAAGGTCTTTCCCATACCAAAGTATGTTCTTTTAAAACATGTTTTCTTGGTGATATGGGTGATTTAGAAATGATTGGGAGAGCGAAATTCCTCATTTAATATGTACAATATGTTTGGTTTATGCCACTAAGCCAAGAATTTTAAATTCAACTGACTTTTAATATAACCAACTAAATCCTGCAAAAAAAGAATAAAATAATTTATGTTAGGGTTGTGGATTCAGGCATTGAAACAACACACCATGATATTTCAAATTTAAAAATAATGGTTTGAGTCCTAGGTAGCTTAGAAACCTATTTGTTTTCAAAATAAGGATGCACTCCCATTTGATTCTCATGATTAGGTTGTAATCATGAGGCTCTCGCTCAAGAGTGGACCTTCCCAAAATCTTGTGACGTCTTGTCACAAAAAAAACCATCAAACTAAAAAACACATCATGCAAGAAACATAGCTCGCTGACATATCATTTTTCTCCTTCAAAGAAAAAAAATTCACATCATGTGAATATCTCCATGTACTCTTACATATTGGTGTACAAAACCATCAACCAAACACAAGTCGAAAAAACATGCCTATTCAAACAATTGACTCTCAAGTCAAATAATAGCTCATGTACAAATTTACATATTTGTTGCATTTAAGTGTGTCAACATAACTCTATCTTCAACATCTTGCTTCATGCAACATGCACCATACTTTGAATTTGCAAAGAAATTCATGAAACATCAAAATACATGCAAGGCCTTAATTGGATAAGAAATCTAACCATTGTAACCAAACCATTTCAAGGGTGCTTCTTTTAGCTGCACTTCATCATCATGTGAATCATCCTAACCCTCATTGATTATGGAATCCTCTTTTCCATTCTTGTCATTATATCTTTCCACCTTCTTCAAATGTTTTGGATGACTTGTTGGATACAAAGTCCAACACTTGTCTACAAGGTGACCTTTCTTATGGAAATGAGTAATAAACAATTACATCTTATTTTCAACATCATTTTCCTTGTCCAATGGGCCTTTGACTTTTTGCCTCATTTATTTAGAAAGTTTCAATGTGCATGGATATATTCTTCCAACATCTATAAACATTATGATTATTAAAACCACAAAAGGAACATGTGCAAGTTGTTTTATATATCTTATGTGAATATTTACCATGTTTATCATAATCAAAAGCAATTTGATTAAAGGCAAATTTATACCTTGAACATTCACCATTGTGGCCTTCTTGAGGAGGTGAATTTGATGAGGTAGTGGCTCTCCTCTGAATACTAGCAACGAATGAACAATGACTAGATAGAGCTTTCAACATCCTCTTCTTTTACATTCTCATTAGCTGCATGTTTATTAACATCTTCTTGCAAAGTGGGTGTCAAACTTTTTCATTCATCATGAACACAAACTTCACAAGCTTGAGGTAATGAACATGAAATAAAATTCCTTCTTGGAACAACTTCATGTGCCTCCTTGGCTTTGGATCATTCTCCATCATGTTTTCCATAACCAAGACCCAAATAATTAGGCCCTTCCTCAACAACATTTGGCTCAACTATGCCTTGTACTCAACTATGCCTTGTACATGTTTGCCTTTAACCCTTTACTTTTATAGCACATTTTCATCAAAAATTTGGACCTTATTCCTCTAGTGTGTCTCTCAAAAGCACGTACACATTAATTTTGAGAGGAAATTGAAGACAGAAACCAATAGCTAATTCTTCTAACTAACCTTGACTAAAATGAGCTAAATTGTACTTTGATACCAACTTGATTTGAATATGGACAAACTAGTTTTATTGGGCTATCTCCCTCATTAGTTAAATAAAAATGTGTTTAGGATCATCTAAAGTTAGCCAATTGGGAAGAGGTTTGTGTCAAGCTTTAAGTGTATTTTGTGAGAAATTTATGAGTTAATTAGCTTTTAAAAACTCATGTGTACAACAAATAAAATGCAAAATTTTTATTTAGGAATTTTTTTTCCCTCAATCCAGATTTCGATCATTGGAATGTATGTAAGAGGAAGAAAGAGGGAATTCACTTTTCAAATTCTAGACCTTGTCTAAACCAAAATAAAGTAGAGGTTTGGTTTTCAAATACATTCACTTATTTGGAAAAGTTCTAGCTACCAAAAGTCCATATGCCAATCTACCTCCCAAGAAATCCATTTATTACATCAATGGTTAGTTTTTTGTCTTCCTATATTCTTTATCAACCTCTTCTAGTGATTCTTGAAAGGTGGATACTTAAATCCTTCCTAAAAATTTGAGCTCTAAAATAAGAAGACATACAAGGTCATTTTAAGTCATTCTTATATCCAATTATAAAAACCAAGTGAATATTTCTACATATTGATTTCTGTCCCATAAACTGTACAATATATGTGGAGTTGCCTCGCCCTAAGCGAGATGTTTAAAAAACATAATAATAGAGAAACAATTAGTGACATCACCAAAAGATGTAGCCTCTTCAAGGTATCATATCCTCTCATCAAGGTCAAGAATCTATTCACCAAAAATGTCCTATGGAAATGATGGTTTAAGAAACAAAACTAGACAAAAACCTTCAGTGAGAACAACAAAATCTAAAACCTCTTCAAGTTCTTCAATCTGCTCGTAAAGTTAAATTGTGTCTTGATCAAGTCCAAAAACAAAGAAACATTCAGTGACAACACCAAAATCTACAACTTCTTCAACATCTTCTAAACCATATTCAAAGTCAATATTGTGTGCATCAAATTCCTCAGCAAGGTCATCAATGGAGTCATCAAAACTACTATTTCAAACTTCAATGCCAAAAATAAGTCAAAAGAATTCAATTTCTCCTCCAAAACCTTCTTCTCTAAGCAAAGCTAGCATGATGTCGTCGAGAAATTCAGTAATTCCATGAGGAAATTCTATCAAAGTTAAAACAAATCCTTTTCATCCATATTTAATGCCTACTTTTTCAGGTGGAACACCTCCAAATTTAAGGACCACAATGCCATAAAATATGTAACTTTACCTAATAGGTGTAGACCTAGAACCCCCAACTTTGCGTGACATGTACAATTGAAGATCTGATATGGTAAGCAGTGTGAGAAGAGAGTCATGGTCACTGAGTTGAGCAAGAGAAATAGTTTGGTATGACAACCTTACTTGTGATAGGTCTAGCTAGCAGACTACCAAATTACATGGTAATGGCATTCAAAATGTGAAAATTCCCATTCACTTGGAAATAAGATGGTAGAGAAAGGTATAGATGAAAGGAGATATCCATCTATGGTAAATAAATCAAATAGTTCTATCAATTCCACCTTGCAACTCAGAGACATTCCAGATTAAATTTCATCTCAATATTTAGGAAAATTACACCAAGTATCTTCCAACCTCATATATGACCATCATGTCCAGTGACTCCATCTCCAAGATGTTAGTAAAGAGCCACTTAAGCGAGAAATCTAGTATACTAGTATACATGACTCCAATTTCAATTAGCAGCAATGAAAATTCTAAGTATGGTGCAAACATTGCTCCAGATCCTCAATGGGGCATGTTTGATGACAATAATTTTGGGAGTGAGAGAGGGAGATGGTCGGAGAAAAAATTCAAGGAATCCACGGGAAATTGAAAAATACATAACTAATAAGGTGGAAGACATTTGTAGCCTAAGAGAGAAACATGTTAGGAAATGGGTGAAGTTGGTATTACACACCCAGATTACTTTGCCTAGCATTAAAACATTTTCTCCCCACTTTATTTCTTTGACATAACCTAGTAGAAGTGTTAAATATCTCAGCATGTATTTGTAAAGCCTTGACCTGATTCCCATTCAACCTCCATCCACCAGTTGAGGATTCCAAGCCTAATTTCATGAAAATTAGTTGAGGATGATCGTGACACCTTGATGAAGTGTTTATGAATTAACACAATAACAGACTATTTTTTGCATAAGGGAAAGAGACACATTCCCATCATCTACGACATGAAAATATTGCTGATATTCATTAATGCATACAATGTTTTTACACTTCTACAAGTTCTATAGGTAGATTACGCAAGGACGGGTAGCCTCTGGATCTCATCTTTTATGAAAGGTGACATATCTAGTAAATTCCCCTACGGTCAATCTCTACGGAATGGATCTAAATAGATTTTAATAATACTTAGCTTATGCTTTAAGGTAAACTATGTACATGTGTCATTTCTCCCACAAACTAAAGTGTAGAAGTGGTAAATTTTATACCAAGTGTGCTCCCACCATGTAAAGCGCAATTTGGTGAACTTATCATTTTTATAATTTCTTTTTCGATTAAATTTAGTTTCACACATGATCAATTATTGCTTTGAAAGTTGTGTTCTACATAATTTTTGTACACTAAATTACAAATTGATTTTTTGAAATCTATTTTGTGTAAATGTCGACCAATAGATATATATCATGGAGGATGAATGACGAAGATCAGCCAAATCCCATATGGAGGTTCAGGGATCGGGGGATGTTCATGGTATTTAAATATAATCTTAAATCTCCATACATGTGTGCACATATGGAATTGATTTTTTATTAACTTTGTGAGTTAAATTAGTTGTTAATAAGTTTCATATTTTAATTTTTAGGAGGTAAGAGGAGAAGGGTTTCTACTCCATCCATGGAGCATGGCCATGGTTCAACTGATCGAGGTATGAGTGGTAGCAGGTGTTATTGCCTAAATATACCTTACGCTGAAGGAAGGCAGAGTTCAGGGTAACATCAAACCACGCTCAGTCTCGTAGCTAGCCCTACCAAAACAGGAGATGGCTCTCTCCGGGTCAATCTCAGCGAAAAGTAATCAATAGGACTTGAGATGACTGAAACAAAAGCTAATTTTAGGCTAGTTATAAAAATAAAGGATTTTGAGTTTGATTTTGGGGGTTTTCGTTGGAAAAAAGGTAAAGGTAGTTTTGGGTGTGGGGATAAGGCCTAGTTTTTGCAGAGTTCTGATTGGGGCAAGGAAAGCAATAGTTTTTATGCTTTAGATTGATTGCATGGATGGATCAGACTAGTGAGGAGCTGAAGAGGGAAAGAGGGTCTCAAGAGTCCTCCTCAAATAGATGAAAACATATAAAATTAAACAAAACTGAAGGCAGAGCAAAGCAAGCTACTGAATTCTACCTTTAACACTGATTTGCTTAATCTAAGAAGAACAGAGAAGGGAAATGGTACAAATAAACATTAGTGAACTTAAAAATACATGGAGAAAAACACCATCAAAACACAGAGCCACAAGGATCCCAAAGAGGGCTGCAAACCCTGGTCTATTCCTTTGCCAAAATTGCAGAATGAATGTACAATGAAGTGCTAACAATCCCAAATGTCCAACCCTGAAAATGTCTGAGAAAATACATCATGTAGACAAGCCTAACCCATTCCCATGCCTATAGGGGTCGAGCTCATCATTCTAGGAGTTGTTTCAACCATATCTAAACTAGGAACTAGAAAATAGGCCATGAAACAACTTGCCTCTATATGCTAGGAAACTGATCCATTCACTCACATTTCACCTTTTGGTGAATGAATCTTCTAGAACAAGTAAAAATGTGCCAAAATTACATCATGGTTATGAAATTACATCACGATACATCAATAGTTACATGAAAAAGTGAAACTAGTCAAAACTAGGCGAAATTCTGAGTTGTGGAGTGAAAAATAGGCCAAAATCCTCTATGCGTCGCGCCCAAAATCTCTATGCGTAGCACAACTTTGGAACTGTTTTTGAGGCCCTTATTGAAGTCCAAATTGAGCTCATGATAGCTTGTTGGAAAGCCCTACCTGTCTACTTTCCAACCCAAGTTGAGTTGTTGGATTTGGTGTCCATTTTCCCTTCCAAAAGTTCAATCTCCCAAGACTGGTTCTTCTGTGTGCAAAAAGTGGCAAAAAGGCCATTTTCAAGGTGTTTTTGACCCTTTAGGCAACCCAGAACTTGATGAAATCCTTAGGCCATTCTTGAGCATGCATAAATTTTCATAAAAAATCCAGAAATACCAATTTTTCCTCCAGAGGATCTCTCAATCATAAGCGCGCACAAGGTGGCGCTACGCGTTGGGCAAAAAAACCTGTTTTGTGACCAAAAAATTCAAAAATGACAAAATTTTCTCCAAATTCCTTGAAATTTGGACTGAAGGTCCCTCATCAAGTACAATGCTTAGCCAAAGAGGCTTCGGCCAAGATTTGGAGCCTATCATTCCTTTTGCGCCGTCTCAGTGCCCTCCTTAGCCTCGCTTTCAGGATCTTGATCCTTGCTTTGCAAACATGTGTGCATGCCCAATAGTGGTTCTTCATGTGTCTAAGCATTTTCTTCTCTTTTTTTTCCTTCTCCAACAGCTTCTCAAGATTCATGTTGACCCTCTCGAGCCAAGTCTCTCTATCGGCCTCAATCTCCCGCTCAATAGGTGTCATCTCGGATGGGCTTCTTCGGGCAGCTTGTCGGTTCTCGCGGATGTTCTGTAAATCCATGATTGTCTGTTGATCCTCAAATTGCTTATTCTGCTACTCCATATAGTTAATGATCCATTGAGCTCTCTGCAACTTGTCGGTCAAGGTGTTGATCTCAGTTTTCTGCTCCTGAATGATCTCTCTCATTTTTGAGCTTGGAGAGTTCAAATCCACATCAATCATTGTGAAATCAGTATCCTGACCTCCTGAAGAGCCCTCATCATACATAGGCCTCTTTCCTCTGTCCTGTACCTATGCTGATGACGATGGCAATGAGACCCCTTCCACCCCGGGTGGAGATAGTACTCGTCGGGCTGCTGGAAACAATGCTCTCGTGCCTCTCTGATAAGTAAAAAATATTGGCACACCGATGATAGGCTCTGTCTCGGGACCTTCAAACTGATGTGAAGGCTCACCCACATCATGAACAATCTCTGGGGGAGGCTGAGGGGCTGTGAAGAACTCACAGGAAATGAAATTTTCCCATGCAATGCCCTGAAATCCAAGCTGATGTACCACAATCATCTTGATGAGCGCATAATGATAAATGTTGTTGTACTGCTGCTCGGGAGTCTTCTTCTGCATAAGAGTAGTCATCCTCTCTATGTTTCGGCCCATAAAATATGGAATTTTCATCATCCTCACTCTCGTGAAATGCATCAACAACCTGATGTGGTATGCATAAAGGCGTGAGAACCGGCCCTCACAACTGAAGTACCTGATAATGAGTCTCATCAATGGTGCATAGGATTCCTTCAGAAACCGGAATGGGAATACCCTGCTGAGCTGCCTCACATAGCCAGGCCTGATGTATGGCTCCTAATGAACTCTATCCACCTGTTGTCTTTTGTTCCACTCTTCACCTACATTCAGTATTCCTGTTGCCTGAGAAATGGTTTCTGGTGTCAAGGTGAAATTTACACCAGTGAGGGTAACTTGACCATCTCGCAAATGTAAAACAAATAACCGGGCTAACTCCTGATGATGCTGAATCTGAGAAACCCTCTCACAGTGCTGATAACATGACTACTCTCGAAAACACGCCATAGCAAGTGGGCAGGCCTATAACTGAGTCAATAAGGTAGGCTCCTCTCTCACATATTTTCCTCCTTTACGAGGCCTTCTTGGTACATGAAGCTCTGTGGTAGAATCAATGTCTTGCTCATATGATGAATCTATGTCCGTCATGATGTTACAAGTTTATTCCAAGTGTATGTTGATCTGTATGAGGTGAAAACAAAAATTTGGTGTATTTGCCTCCAATTTCCAAATGTGTGCCAAGACTGTGGGAAATATGGACAGTGGGAAAAACAAAGGTTTTGTCATGTGAAATTAAAATGTAGGACAATCACTTGATAGTGCTTGGGATATGGGATTTGGGATTTAAAAGTTTTGCAAGTGAAATGGGAAGGGAAAAATGATAGGGAATGAAAGGATTTTAAGGGATAGGAAAAATGGAAATGAGTGATAATGGGATTATAAGGGAATAAGAGAGTGACCTTATGATGATATGACAATGATGATAACACAGGTGAAAAATGGAATGGGAGGGTTTTGGCACCAAATTCAAGTTTTCACACCCAAATTTCAAACCCTGAGAGCAGTTTTTGACAAAAGATAGGGTTTATATTCTTAACCTGCAAAATTTCAAATTCCTCCCTCCAAACAACACCCAACACAAGCTAAAATCAATGGCAAGAGCTCAACAACTTACTTGGAGCAAAAGAGATTGAGTCGTTTTGGAAATTTGATGAAGCAGTGGTGAGAAATGGCTTGTCGGCCCTGTGCGCTGCGCTCACTGTATGTGTCGCGCAAGAGAAAATTGACACTGTGGAACACGACTCTGTGCGCCGCGACCCTGAACTCACAAACAATCCACCTTCAAACTCACAGTTTCGCTCCTCCACGATTTTCCTTTGGGTCTTTAACAACTTCTTGTTTGAAAATGACATTTTAATGGTGAAAATATCTTGTATAGTCATGGATTTGATTTTTGTTTTTCAAAAACCCACTTTCTTATGTCTCAACTTTGGCACTTTTCACATTTTTAATACAAACTCTATTTTTGTTTCCATTTTGACTTTTTGACTGAAATGATGAAATTCTTATCTATTTTTTGCAGGGATGACTGGCACGGAATTTGGCAAAGGCGACCAGGGCTGCGCCTGAAGATTTTTACAACTAAAAACTTTGAAAATATACATGGCAATTTATTACAAAGGACAAAATGACAATTTTCTTCAAAACAAAGTTTTGAAGAAAAGTCATGATCTTACATGATAACGATGAAATTTTTGAAATGAAAACTTATTTTGAGCTTCCCTCTGGCCTGCTGGCATTATTGGACACTTTGAAGACAAAAATTTGCGACACCCTAGACCTAGCAACTGAAATGACTCTTTGCCCACCAAAAGACCAAACATTGACTGCCATTGACTGTAAAATGATTTTGATGAACTTTGATGAACAGACCTGAGCCAGCAGGTACATGACACGAGGGATATGAGCGACAATACCCTTCCGTCAGAAGACCGATGCTCCTAATGGAATGCAAATGACAGAAATGAATGGGACACCTAAAAATGAAATGCAATGAAAGAGAATTTTGATCTCTGATCGGGATGAACAGACCGACTCTAATAGCAGGTTGCGTGAAGGGGCTGATATTTATTCCCCCGAAGGCCAATCAATGGCTGCTGGTTCTCAATAGGGTCATTTTGGGTCTGGTTCTCAGCAGCATCATTCTGGGTCTGGTTCTCAGCAAGGTCATGCTAGAGAAGATGTTAACCAACAACATCAAGATTGCCATCAATTTCAATATTTTTTCATTAAATTTGTACAACTTTTTTTACACTTGTTTTTTCTAATATGTGAAATTTTATATATATTGATGCAGAGGCCGAAAATGTTCGAACTAATGGTCAAAATAGATGCAGGGAAGCTCGCTACATTCAAGAAGAAGGCTGTCAACCCAGCACAAATTATCCAGCCGAGATTACTGATATACCATGGGAAACCAACATGTTGGAATGCACCTTACAAAGGTGTGAAAGACTTCATGCAAAATTACAAAGAGATCTCGTGGCTTTGTCTCTACCTGCTAAGAGTCGACAAAGCCTTGAAATAGTTACACATTCATTGGGTGAAATGGTAAATGTGTACAGAAATCTTGGGCCAACGACTGATTCATTTGTAGAAATGATGAGAAAGAGAAAAGAAACAATGATGGGTCCCGATAAATGCGAGGACGTAAAACAAAAAGTTACAAAAGAAGTGGCCAAGTCAATGTTTAATTATAAGTAAGGGCCAAAAAGAAAAATGTTGAAGGTGCAGCATTTCAAGCACCCAGAAAAAGCTCATTATTTGTATGATAGGCATCTTGCAGCCTATGGAAGGCTTCCATGGAACAATGAGTTTCCTGTCTATTTTGAAAAAATGTTTTATGCAGAATTTTTTTTGGGTATGAAACCCAACTACAATGACCTTCCTTTAGAATTTTTTGGCCCGGGGAAAGGTCGATTATATGACCGTAAGGGTGCTAAGCGAGATGTGGAGTTGCCTTGTCCTGAGCCTCCATTGGTGAGTCGACCGTTTCGAGTCGAAACTCTGTGATCAGAGATGGATGCGACTTCTCAAATAAGTCGAGAAGCAAGGGATGTTATGATCGACAATGTTCATAGCGGATTGAGTGGAGTCGATATTTGTTTAAATCGACAAAGAGCACGTGAAAATGCACGTGCCAATTTTGTTTATTGTACAGATGAGGATATTTACAACATGAATGTTGAAGATCTCCGAACATATGCAATAAATTGTCGCAATGGTTTGCAAGACCTAATTTTTCATGAGGAAGAGGGCACCGGAACGGTATGTGTTAGTGACCTTAGGGTTTGAAATTATTTTTACACATACATGTGTACAATTTGTAATAAATACATGTGTATGTACATGTATACATTTATTTGTATGTGTACATTAATATAACAAAAATGTATGATTATATGTTAAAACACCATTTGCAGTTCTCAGGCATGATGCGTGACGAAAATGTTAATATCACGTTCGGGACCTCTGGTTCAAACAATGCAGATGGGTCTGACCATCAAGATATGTTGGCAAATGTTAGTGTTTTTTAAGCGACTTTAAAATAAATAATTGTTGCCACACATGTACATATATGTATATATATATAATTTGATAAAATGTTTTAATAGGTACCGATTCCATCTGATGTTTTTGGGATGACGATACCTTCTTCTTTCTTGGGAGATGTACCTTCTACTTCCTTAGGAGATGAGCCACAAGTATGGACAATTTTTCACAAGTTTCAAATTTATGTTTAAAAGTTATATATATATATATATATATATATATATAGAGAGAGAGAGAGAGAGAGAGAGAGAGAGAGATCTATATTTTGAGTTATTTAAAAAATTTTGAATTTAGGTTCCTATAGAAGATTTCTTTAATCCATGGACTCTAGTGATGGAGATAGGAACATCCACAACATTTGAACAAGTTGTCTTTAATTCCTTTTTGTAATATTATTGAAAATAAGTTTAGATATGTACACGTGCATTTTCATTTGAAAGTTTTTAATATATATATATATATATTTAACTGTACATGTATATTGTACAATTTACTGCTGCAGATGTTCCTATGGGAGAACTTGTTCATCAAATGGAGAGGGAACCTTATGAGGTATTGCATGATTTTTTTGTTATATTTTGTTTTTTCCATGAAGTTCTAGATATATATATTCTCATTCATTTTTAAAACATCAAATTTTAATGTTCAAGTACATGTGCATTGTGTATGTAGGTTTCCCATTCACAGGATAGGGCGCGGACTGAGACCCTAGTAGGGAAGATGCTAGATGCGTTACCAGTTGATGGACATGATTTACAATAGATTTGATTTCAAAATTTAGATGGTTTTAAAATTTGTTAAACTTGATACAGTTTGATACTTGTGAGATTTACAATTTTTGGACATATTTTATTACATTGTTATTATACGCACATTTCGCACATTTCATCTCATTTTACAAAGATCTTCGTTTGGGTTCAAAAACTTTTTTTCAAATTTTGGATTTAAGAGCATTTCTTGGAAGCAAACTGATTTTACAAAGAATTGTTTTGAGTTTAAAAAATTCTTTTGGAAGACATTTCTTGGAGACGGCCTGATTTTGGCAAAAATTGTTTTGAACTTAAAAAAAATTATTGGACGTACATTCAAAAGACATTTCTTCGAGGTATGTACGTGTTTTGATTTGAAGTAAATCTTTTGAGCTTCGTTTCATTTTTATAAGACATTTTTCTCTCGAATTCTTTAAAGTAAGTGTTTTGGATTGGAGTAAGTATTTTTTGCAAAAAATTTAAACTGAATTTTTTTAAATTAAATCTTTTGTGATATTTTTTGTAATTGAGTTATTGTCTAATTTTTTGAAGGAAATTTTTTGAACTTCATACGCTATTATCATGGGAAATCGAAGAACTTGTGCGAGAAAATATGATCGAAAAAGAGACCCTGAGGAACGTAGAGAAGAGACGAGACAATCTCGCAAAAGAAAGCTAGAAGCCCTCTCAAATATTGAAGAGGAAAATCAACCTCAAGCAGAAATTGAAGCAAGTATGTAAATGTAAATATTATGATCTATTGATATATTTAAAATTTACCTAATGTAAAATGTGAAGCTTAATTTTTATTTGATGAACTAATTTGAAAAATATTTTGTTTAATGTAAACAGACAGAGATATTCCTCAAAATATTGAAGAATAAAATCAACCTCAAGCAGAAATTGAAGCAGGTATGTAAATGTAAATATTATTATCTATTGATATATTTAAAATTTTCCTAATGTAAAATGTGAAGCTTAATTTTTATTTGATGAACTAATTTGAAAAATATTTTGTTTAATGTAAACAGATAGAGATATTCCTCAAAATATTGAAGAAGAAAATCAACCTCAAGCAGAAATTGAAGCAGGTATGTAAATTTTAATATTATGATCTATTGATATATTTAAAATTTTCCTAATGTAAAATGTGAAGCTTAATTTTTATTTGATGAACTAGTTTGAAAAATATTTTGTTTAATGTAAACAGACAGAGATATTCCTCAAAATATTGAAGAAGAAAATCAACCTCAAGCATAAATTGAAGCAAGTATGTAAATGTAAATATTATGATCTATTGATACATTTAAAATTTTCCTAATGTAAAATTTGAAGCTTAATTTTTATTTGATGAACTAATTTGAAAAATATTTGAAATTTTAGATATATTTATTAATTTAGTTATTTATTGAATATGTACTATTTTTTCGAATATGTACAGATGAAATCACTATTGATAATGAGATGTTAGAAAATGTTGACACTCACACATATGGAGATAAAAACCTAACCATGTTATACGATATCGTGTTAACTGCATTTTTGAAAAGTATTTCTTAAATGAGCGGGTGATAGTTCAGGCTCAAATGTTGAAAGGTCTCCTATCATTAAGGAAATTAAAAGAAGCTACGACACTATTGGGTATTCGAAAATCAACCAAAGATAAAAAAAAATGAAGGAAGAGGTGATAAAAAATATGAATAGTGCTATAAAGTCAATTAAGAGATCTAGAGAGAAAGATGTTTCAATTGTACGTAGAGGAATACAGATGGCAATGGTTTCCTCAAGTACTCAAGAGAATCATTTTGTAACATCTATGGCACGATCACTGGGAACCTCGCGAAAACCTTTGCACAAACATCGGAAATTTCGGTTGCAAATAGATGTAAATGATGAACTCGCTTGTTGGAGAGCTATTTGTAGGCAACCATACAAAGATAGACTTGGAGAAAATGTTGAAAAAATAATATATGAATATTGGAAGAACAATTCGCGTGTTTCACCAACTGCAAGGCATGTGATGCGAAGAATAATAGCATGAAATCAGTACGAAGAACATGAAAAACATCTCTTGGAAACCACTCAGATAGAGTTATTCAACAAGTTCAAAGAAGAGAATCGTCAAATTCATGTTTCACTCAGTGCTTTTGTTCAACAAAAACCATGGTATGTAAAACCTATCACCGTACGCGACACTTGTTGTTGCCATTATCATGTGGAATTTGAGTTATATTATGACACATTCCTTGATTTCGGTAGAACATTATGGAAGGATTCACCTCCTCCTTCCATTATCCATGATTTCATATCTCAAATTCTATGTGAAAGAGAAAGCGATGAACTATTTTACAAAAAGAAATGCGTTAGTGGTAAAAAATGCGATGATTGTGGAAATTTGACTAAATTTCAAAAAAAATATCGTATTGATATAAATGATCAATCATTGTCCAACATGAAAGTGAAATGGAAGAGATATGAATATATCGATACATCGATTCAAGGTGCAAATAGTGTTAAAAAATTTGAATTACTAGAAGACGAAATTTTTCTGATAGACTTTTTGAGAAAGTTTGAGGCAGAAATTTACAAATACTCCAAGCATTCCCATAGAGCTCGATGGCAAGACTTGCAATTCAAAAAATCTCGTGAAGTTTTTCCACCAGGGACCATTTTGTCAGTGATTGATTTTGCAGAAAACTACACATTTGTTCCACAAAAAGAAATTCAGAGTGAATACTATCATTCTGACCAAGTCTCCATGCTCGTCCATATTCTATATAGACATGTTGAACAAAATTTCGATCATATATAAAGCACGAGTGAAAATCGACATATCATTAAAGAATATCACTTTTATATCAGTGACGATCGTACACATGATACATGTTTTGTACAACATTGTTTTGGAAAAATTTATGATTCATTGAAAAATCATGGAATAACTTCAATGAACATTGGATATGGTCAGACGGATGCGCAGGTCAATTCAAATATGCACGATCATTCTTTTGGTTGTGTTGTCTTCATAAGAAAACCTGCATTAAACATTGTTGGAATTTCTTTGAGACTGGCCATGGAAAAGGAGAACATGACGGTGCAGGAGCATGCATAAAATGAGTACTTCGAAGATATCAAATGAACCACTCTGCAAGCCGACTTGTGAACATTGAAGAAGTTGTTCAATGGTGCATCGCTGCTCTAAGCCATGAGAGAAACCCATCAAGAGAAGTGCGAAGGTACATTCAATTTAATTTATATTGGAAATCTAATTTTAAACATCGTACATTTATCATGCAATGATTATCTTTGATTGTATTTTGATATCATATTTACAAATTCTTCTTCTAATTTTCCATATAAAGGTTTTTTTGGCATATTGGAATCGAAGACGTAGATAGATCAATTGGAAATGACATTGAAACAATAAAAGGGACTCAAAAATTGCATTCGATTCAAACAAAGTCGTCCAGAAATGTGTTTGCATTGGATAGAAGAAAATATTCTTGTTTTTGTGATGTTTGCATAGACAACACAAAATCCAATGACGTTTATGAAAACAAAATGTATGTGAACGATTGGAAACAAACAGAGCTAGATACAAAGGGCAAAATGTCTGTTGCAATGTTTGAAGAAATGAAATCAGAGGAAACTACAATATCATCCGATGGTGATCGAGTTTTTGATTTTGTTAGAGAAGGTAACATTTTAATTACTTTCTAATGATTTAAAGATCTAGAAATAAATTTAAATATGCATAATTTTGTTAAATTTATTTTATTGTGCAGGAGATGTTTTTGCTGTAATTGCACCTATTGACAACGATGAAAATGTGAAGTATTATTTGATGCATTGCACTAAACGAAAAATGAAATTATTACAAAACTATAATGATCACGGATTTCAGTATGACAGAGGGTCTATTATACTGAAAGGTTATTTTTTCAGACAAACTCATCAAAGTGGAGACTTTTTTTACTTTGAAGACTATGAAATTGATTCCATAAGTTGTCAATATAGTCACTTGGTGTGTGCAGCACGCATAAAGTTGATAGAAGTTCAATCAAAGAAAAAATCGAAAACTAAAAGATGGAAAATGTCAAAATCCGATCATGAACGGACTATTGAGGATGGAATTCCATTATACTTTTTTTGAGTGAATTGTCCAACAATTTATTATCTTTGGATTAAATATGTTTTAGAACTTCCAGTACTCAACTAAAAATTGAGCTGCTTATGTTATTTGTGCAAGTGTTTGCAGATGTACAAATTGTTTGGGTACAAGCACGTGCTCTAGTATCAACTGAAAGTAGTTTTTATATACATGTGCATTGATGAAGAATGTTATATATATATATGTTCTAGAATGAAATTAATTGTTCTAGTTTTACTATGTGCATGGATGAAAAATTATTTATGTACTCAATATATATGTTCTAGAATGCAATTAACTGGAACTAGTTTTTCTATGTGCATTGATTAAAAAATAGTTGGATTTTCTGGTAAAAAATATGGACACAATGTAAATGAATCATCTGCAGTATAGTTTTGTACGAAAATTCCTTTCAGACAAGAGACTCAGAGCACTTCTCCGACTTTTCGTGGGATTTGACCCACATCTCTATTCCTGATTGAAAATCTAGTACAAATCTGCTTGTTGTTGGTGGATATTCCCTATGTGCATTGATGAAAAATTATTTACGTACTCAATATATATGTTCTAGAATGCAATTAACTGGAACTAGTTTTTCTATGTGAATTGATGAAAAACTAGTTGGATTTTCTGGTAAAAATTTTCCACAATGTAAATAAATCGACAAGGCTACCTATTTGAGTGCATTAACGACATTGACACAAATTCAAAAAACATATATATGTACTAGACTTATATTTCCAATCAAAATTAAAGGGATAATTTGTACATATATCTACTTCTTTAAACTCTTTTTTCAATTAGAGCTCAATTGATACATGGATAGTTGCATTGAAAAGCTATGTTCTTCTTTATTGGAAATTTTTTCATTCAAACAAAATTACATGGAGATATCAAAAGAAATCTTAAAATTCCAAATGTACTTCAACCATCAAAATGGATTTATGCAACATTACTTGACATGCCATGCCAATTATAGTGAACAACTATCCAATAAGAAACATTTAACATTATATACCACATGTGCCAAATGATTGAAACCATCAAAACTTTAAAATTTTAAAAAAAAAAATTGATAATATATCGTGCAACATTAAAACATTAAACATCACATGCAAAATGTAAGGTGAAGCAGATTCGAAACTTTAGTTTAAAAAACTTTTTGATCATATATAGATCGTTACTTCACATGCCATGCCAATTATAGTTCAACTAGATGGACAATAGAAACATTTAACATTATATACATGTGCCAAATGTAGATTGAAACCATCCAAAACTTGAGTTTTAAAAACTTCACATGCCACGCCAATTATAATTCAACTATCCAAAAAAAACATTTAACATTAAATATCACATGCCAAATGTAGATTGAAACCATCAAAAACTTTTAACTTTTAATTTAACAAAAAAATATAGATCACAACATTACTTCACATGCCAAATGTACTCCAAGCATCCAAACTTAAATTTTAAAAACAAAACAAATTATAACACATGCATTACATAACATGCCAAATTTAGTTCAGATGACAACATTACTTCACATTCACATGCCAAAAGTACTAAAACCATCCAAAAATTAAATAAAACAAGGGTAAAAATGTGAAGCTGGGTTACACTTTTTGCCCTTTTTTGAGAAAAAATTTTCATTTTTTTCGGTTCTTCAACTTTCTGCAAACTATAACAATTTTTTTAATTAGCAAGATTTTCATTTTGCGATAAAAATAAAAGTTGTGAGAAATTTTGTTAGCTTTCTATTAATTATTTTTTGAAAATTGTTTATGCATATTTGATATGTCAACTTAGAATTTATTTGAGTGTGTGTTTCTTAACAATCAAAGGATTCATAAGAAGTCATGTTATGATGCAATGTTGTATTCATTGAAAATTTGTCTTTTTGAAAAAACAAAATGTGTTACAACAATATAGACAGAGTCTAATTTTTTTTCGTCATATTTACAAAGCCAATGGATGCATATCATAATTACTAGAATTTTTTGAACTGGTCCAGTACGAAAAACTGCGTATTTTGGATATGTTTCGCGATGCAAGAATTTTCTTAACATATAAGTTATAAACTAAAAATATAAAAGCTACCCATTAGAGACGACGGACCAATGTAATGCCCCATAATTTATTCAATTTTTTTTACAATGTATTTTGGGAGATACAAAATTTTGATTTCACTGAATCATAATGACCCTCCAAAATTGTTTGCACCTATTTTATTAGAAAAATAATTAAAATTAGTAAACGTTTATGAAATTCCATAAAAGTTATATTTCCTGAAATTAGATTCAATTCTGAAAATGTTTGTCTTGGTTCTGACAGTTAATTAACAACCTTTCATGGAATTTAATCAGTCCAAAGTTGCATAACCGTATTCAGAGCCTGGTTTTTGCATAATTGGTGACACGTTAGTTCGGCTGAACTTTTAATCTAAGTTCGGCTGAACTATGTTTTCTGTCGACAGCTCGTTAAATAATGACTTAATAGTTCGGCCGAACTTTTAATCAAAAGTTTGGCCAAACTATGGTGTAACTTTCCGTCGGCCGAAAATTTTTTCGGAGCCCCTACTAAAACACATTTCGCGGCAATATAAATTGCTACGAAATCATTCACAATTAATTTAATTAGCTTTCAAATGAACATTCATGAAAATGAAAGGTAAATCAAAACACTACAACTCAATCTGATTCATTTAGTTAGAGATTTGTTGGGATAGCTTGTGAAAGAGATTAAATTCTAATGCAATGAGGATCTTCCTTAAAACATGAAAGAAGTATTAAAACTAATAGTAACTTAGGAACATTGAAGTGAAATCTCATTCATATGATAGAGGTGTATTGGAATAGCTTGAGAAAAATATTACTATAATGTAATAAGGATCTCCTATGAAATGTTGAAACAACTTATGACATTACAACTGGATCTCTTTCATGAGTTAGAGATTTGTTGGAAGAGTTTATTGAAAGATATTAGGCATAATGTGATAAGGATCTTCTATAAAACAAACAATCAGTAACCCACAGTATTACAACTAAGTCTTATTCGTGATTTACAGGTTTACTGGAATAGCTTGAGAAGAATATTGTTTGTAATAAAATGAGGATCTTCTATCTAATTGCAGAACATAAAATGCTAATAACTCAAAATAGTATAACCAAATCTCATTCATTTAGTAGTGATATATTGGAAGAGCTTGAGAAAGAGAATAGCTATAAGATAATGAGGATCTTCTTAATCTGAATGAGAGACGCTGAAGTGCTAGTAAATTAGAATATTACAATTAAATCCCATTCATTTAATAGAGATATATTGGAAAAACTTGAGAAAAAGACTAATTGTAATATCATGAGGATCTTTTATCTAAGCAAATGACCTGAAACATAATGCTAAGAAATGTAATTTCAGAAAGAAATCTAAGTAAGGAAATATGACAAAACAGAATTGAAAACTACTTATCTAGAAAACATGTAAAGCTTCCTCGAATAGCAGGGGCCCTCTACTATCAATTCAACATTAATCCTTTAACTCCTCAAGGTTGTATTCAGAATAGCATCAAGGTAAAAAATACTTTTTATTAATCACAAGTCTTGAAAAAACAGATACCACCGTAATGATAAAATAAGTATCAACTTGTCTTTTTCGGTATTACAGAGCTTTAATTTATATGTAAATTCATAACTAACATTGAACAAAAATAGTTATAGGTGTAGGTTTGAAGTTAAAATCAAATCAGAACTCTTTTAGCATTCCTGATTTGCTGTAAATCAAAATCAGGAGTCCTGATTCCTGTAGAAGACAGCTTGCTTGACTTTTTCTTTGACCACGTGCATAGGCACCTCCAGTTATTGATCCAGTCCTCATGGAAGGGAACTAATGATGTAGGAAAGATTTGGAATCCACCTATGTGTGCCTTTTCTCCAGATGACTCCTGTAACATACTTAAACACCAAAATAGCTACGGAACACTTGACTGGCTACAAAATGACTGCATTCTATAGCTAAAACTATTCAAAAATCATTAAGACAGCGAAAATCACAAAAGTACAATAAGTTAATCATTGTATGCAACCTTTAAGTAATCTTAGTCATTCTCATTGAGTTTTAGGTTTATGAAATGATAAAGGAATAATGAAATTAAGTGAAGTTTGGAAAAAGAGAAGACAATTTCAGGGCTCAACATACCCCCACTGCAAAACTCTTGCATGTCCTCATGCAATTTCATCAAAACTTTATTCCATTTTCACTGATACTTCTGCAAGAACATCTAGCCTCCTTTTTTTGCTTCTTCTGGTAGTCAATGCCATTCTGGGTTTCCTCATGAATGATTTGAATCTAAGATCAATGAGTGCCCTGTTCAGTTTCTTGTTTCTTTTCTTTAGCTTCCTGTTTACTTTATATAGTGCTTTCATTTGCTGAGAGAGAGTGTTTTTCATGCTACCCTTCAATTTTACCTTCTCTCTTAAGATTTCATTTTCATTCTTGATATGGTTATTCAGTATCACCAATTCATAATTATCTCTTCTCAAAATTTCTATTGGAGGTTCTTGTGGACTGAGAGATCTTTCTTGATTTTATGAGGCCCTTTTTTCTAGTGATTCCACATAGCCATAAATATGTTGTTGAGCTAGATCTATATCTCGAGTTCTTCTCTTAGGGTCTCTTTCATACCGGTGTAAAGGAGATCTATCAACTGGTGATTGTATTGGAGTTCTTATTCTTCAATATTTATAACTCTTGTTTCCTTAGTCCTTGTCTTTCTCATTATGCCTTTTAATCTAGAGCTTCTCCTCAATTTGGGTATATTTTCATCTTTTTCATTAGGACATTCACTTGTTAATTTCTCTTTTCTTTTAACCCTGATTTTTCTTTTGATCTTTGTCAAATTTTCGGAGAGTACTTCTTCAATATCTTCTTGTGTTGATGTGTCAGGTTTGATCTCAACAGATTTCTCAATTTTTCCCCTCCTACTTCTTCTTACAGTTTCCTTTTTAGATAGTGTTTCCTATGGTTCTTAAAAATGGTTTCTTAAAAGAAACTCATCCTAGTTATCTCCGATTTTCTTCAAATGGAACTCAATCAGTATTTTGATTAGGCCATGATGGTGCAGAGTGGTTTCTAGGAATTGTAGTCTTTAGAAGCCATCATTTTCAAACTATTAAGCAGGAAGAAGGGTAGATTTATTTCATCCTCTAAGAAATTCATCATTAGTCTAATATGATACACATACAAAGTGCCAAATCTACCCTCACAGGTTATGAATTTTTGTAAAATCAACAACACATTCCTCCATTTATTTTTCAAAGTTGTACTAGGAATACCTTTTCTAAACACTAAAATGTCCATACCTGGTTTTTTAGCATTTGTTTCCAGGTTTCATTATGGAACTCTTTGTTTTTAAACCAACGTTCACCTTGTCGTGGTAATTCTGTGGCCTCAGCTATGAATGACTCCGTGATGGTGAACTTAATATCCCCAATTTCTACCTCTGATCCATCGAATGACCTTACAAATGACTTCGTGACTTCTTTGTGGAATCCATTGAACTTTTTCACAAAGTTCAACCATCCAACTTGCTGTAATAACCCCTTAACCTGAGGGTATCCTTCTAAATATTTGGTCCCAATTGGCTATGATCTTACAATAAGACCCATTTCTCCTTTATACAAATTGTTTCCTTTCTTTGGCTTATATCCACTGCTCTGTTTCTGATCTTCTGTCTGAAGAAAGAGTAGCTGTGGAAGGTTGTTTTGCCCTAAAAATGACTTCTTTGTTTATGCAAATGAAGATTGGCTACGGAATGTAATGGCAGTGAGTGGATACGGATGGATGAATAAGTTAATGGTGAATGATGAGAATGATTGGGTTAAGATTTTGATATGGAATGGAATACCGCGAAGAGATCTTATGATGATTTTCAAAAATCATCAATAAATGATATGATTGAAAGACGTGACTTAATAGGTCACATCTAAATTTTTGATCGTTTATTCATTAAATGATGAACCGTTATGGAGCAGATGGTAAGGGATATAGTTGAAATGTTTTTATGATAGGCAAAGATCAATTCGAATGATATATTAACTTTAGGAAACATATGATTTAACTATACTATATCTTTCATGTTTTGCTATCAAACTGATTTCATACAGTTTACCTTATTCCTTTTGATTCTGATGCTTGTTGTATTTTTTATTCTTTTTGTAGAATGTTGATCTTCTAAGCTCCATAATCTTCTTTTGACTATCATCCTTTGTGTATTGAAGTAGGCTTGCAGGGTCAAATTGGCTGCAAAACAAGATTGGCTACAGAACAGGTAGCTGCAGAATGTACCTGTTAAAACTCTAAAATATGGAATGGAATGGAATGAAATATGGATGAAGTGAAATATGGAATGGAATGAGATATGGATGAAGTGAAATATTGAATGGAATGAAGTATGAATTGAAGTATGAAAATTGAATCTGAAAATTATGATTTTATGATACTTAATTGCAAAAAAATAATATATTTTGAAAGTCTAAAGTGTTAGAAGAATTCTGATTTTCACCTTATACTTTCTGTATAAACATGCCAATCAATGATTGGTTTTCATATATATATATATATATATATATATATATTATTTTATTCAGATGATTGAAGAAAAATACAATTAAGTTAGTGAAGAAGAAGAATTCTTCTTCACTAACTTCATATCAATGTTATCTTGGAATTTCTTGACAAATTATTCTCTTGAAAGTAGCTTATGATACAATTTCAGTCTGTGTCCATTTACAAGAAAAGCTCCCTTTCCTTGATCTATTGTCCTGATTTTTATTGCTCCATTTTCAAATATTTTCAGAATTTCATATGGCCCAAGCCAATGAGTTTGGAATTTACCTTGAAAATCCTTGAAATTTGAATCAAATAAGAGGGCCCAGTCACCTTCTTTAAATTTCTTTTCTTTGATGTACTTATCATGCCATCTAGTCCTTTGTTGCTGGACTATGCTTATTCTTTGGACTGCATCTTGTCTGATGTCATCCAATTCATTAATCTACTCTAGTCTGTGCTTTTGTGCTTCTATTAGATCAATTCCTAATTGGACTACCATTTTGAAAGTTTGGATCTGAAATTCTATGGAAAACAAGACTTGTTTTACACAAACAAGTTCATAAGGGGTGTGACCTGTTATGTTTCTCCATGTAGTTCTGTAGGCCCATAAGGCTTTAGGAAGCCTTTCTGCCCAATCTCTTCTATGTAAATGAACAGTCTTTGTCAGGATCCCTTCAATGACCTTATTGGTAGATTCTACTTGATCATTTTCTTGTGGATGGTAAGGAGTGGATTTCCTGTGACTGATTTTGTACTTCTCTACCATTTGTTCCACCATTTTTTATGTGAATTGAGCTCCTTGATCTGTAAAAATTTCTCTTGGGACACCAAAACGAGTAAAAATATCCTCAAAAAGAAAATTAACTACAGATGCTTTAGTAGAAGAAAGTAATGGCTTGGCCTCTACCCATTTGGTAACATAATCAGTGCAAAATAATATATATTTATTTTTCTTTGATGGAGGATTAATAGGTCCTACAAAATCCAAAGCCCATTTCTCAAAAGGTTCAATATGTACCTGAGGTTGCAATGGCATCTCACCTAAAGGGGAAGGTTTCCCTACCCTTTGGCAATTGTCACACCTTTTGACATACTCTTTAACATACTTAAAAAGGGATGGCCAATAATATCCTAGGTGAAGGATCTTATAAGCTGTCCTCTTATCAGCAAAGTGTCCACCACAAGGTTCATCATGACATGCCTTGAGAATCTCAGGCATCTCATCTTCTCAAACACATCTTCTGATAATAAATTCTGGACCTGTTTTGTATAACTCATTAGCAATCCATGAATATTTTGCACTGTCAAAAATGATCTTTCTTTTGTCTCTTGCATTCATAATTGAAGGAAATTTTCTTGAAACTAGATAATTGGCAATGTCAGCAAACCAGGGAGTTTAAGTAGTAATTGCAAAGAGATATTCATCAGGGAATTGATCTTCAACTGGAATGTTGTCTTTAATGTTTTGGAGTCTAGATAGGAAATCAACCACTGTATTTTGTTTTTCGGGCCTATCTAGAATGGTGATGTTAAATTATTGTAAAAGAAATAACCATCTTGTGACTCTGCCATTAGTAATTGATTTATTCATTAAATACCTAATTGCAGAGTGATCTGTATGAACAAAAGTTTCATAGCCTGTTATACAGTGTCTGAATTTATTTATGGCATGAACAATAGCTAAGAACTCTTTTTCAGTTACAGTATAATTTAACTCTAAAGGAGTCAAATTTTTACTTGTATAGTATATGGCATAAGGAATAAGGTCTTTTTGTCCTAGCACAGCTCCTAAAGCTGTATCTGAGGCATCTGTTGAGATGTGAAAAGGTAATTTCCAGTTAGGTCCCCTTAAAATAGGTGCTTCAGATATTTTTGTTTTCAAGGTTTCAAATGCTAACTGGTAGTCAGGATTCCAATTGAATTCACAGTCCTGGGTCAGTAGTTTGAAAAGTGGAGATGCTATCTTCGTGAAGTTTTCTATAAATATTCTATAGTATCCTATAAATCCTAGAAAACTCCTAACATCTTCCTAACAACTTGGAACTAATAGTCTAGAGATGACTTCAACTTTTGACTCATCATCTCTAATCCCATCTCCTGAAATATGATGTCATAAGACAATACCTTCAGTGAACATCATGAAGCATTTTTCATGACTTAATGAAAGGTTTGCTTCTTTACATATTTTTAGAAATTTTTCCAAGTTTGCTAAGGCTTCTTCAAATGTGTTTCCATAGACTGTGAAGTCATCCATATATAACTCTACACAGTCATGTATTAGATCTAAAAATATTCCTAATACTGCCCTTTGGAATGTTGCAGGTGCATTTCACAATCCAAAAGGTAATACTCGGTAGGCATAGGTACCCCAAGGATAGGTAAATGTGGTTTTATCTTGATCCTCAAGTGCAACTTGTATTTGGTTGTAACCACTGAAACCATCCACAAATGAAAAGTACTTTTTTCCTGCAAATGTATCTAACACCTGATCTATGAAAGGTAAAGGAAAATGATATTTAAGAGTAGCTTTGTTTAATTCCTGGTAGTCAATGCATACCTTCCATTTACCATTCTTCTTGGGTACAATCACCAAAGGAGAAACCCACTGGCTGTCTGAAATGGGATAAATAAAGTTGACATTTAACAATTTCTGTAACTCTTCTTTAACAATTTCCCTAAGGTTTGGATTCATCCTTCTCTGAGGTTGTCTGATTGGTTTACAATTTTCCTCTATATAGATATGATGAGTGCAAGTCTTAGGGTTTATCCCTTTCATATCAGTGTACTCCCATGCATATGCAGAAGAGTGTCTTTGTAATATTTTGACTAGTTTTTCTTGTTGAAAATTCTCTAGGTTTTTGCTTATGTTTAAGGTTTTTCCTGGGAATATTTCAATTGTAGAGCTGCCAAATTCTTCCATGGAGTAAAGAGACATCTGTCTTGATGACAAAAACTCAATATTGGATTCTTATTGAAATTTATCATGTTTGTATTCTGAAG
Source organism: Pinus albicaulis (assembly GCA_034641835.2). Lineage (NCBI taxonomy): Eukaryota > Viridiplantae > Streptophyta > Pinopsida > Pinales > Pinaceae > Pinus > Pinus albicaulis. The sequence continues at coordinate 47,477,520 of CM076580.1, forward strand.
AAGATTCATGATTTTCCAAGGCATTCAAAATCTGATTATCTTCACTAATTTCTGAAATAGTGAAGAGAGGTTGTATATCTTCTTCATCATCAATCCATTAAGTATCATCTAATTCTGTGATTGTTCTTGCTGGAGGATGCAAGGTGAATTTCTTGGTTGAACTTCCATCAGAGGTGTACATATCACCAGATCTACAGCTAATGAAAGCATCAGCTGTAGCTAACCAAGGTCTTCCTAATATAATAGGATGTCCTCCTAGATCATTTTTAGGATTTAGGATCATGAAATCCACAAGATACTCCCACGAATCTAAGGACACTGGAATGTCTGCTAATACCCCATCTGTTTTGATTACAGATCTATCTGCTAATTGTAATAGTGTGGGTGTAAAATGAAGATTAGGAATTTTTAGTTTTTCCATGATTTGCCTACTCATGATATTGATTGTTACTCCTAGATCAATAACTGTGTTTGAAATTTCAATTCCATTGATATGTATCTTAACAACTGGATTTATGGGATCTAGATATTTTTGAATGGAAATCTTTTCCATCATTATGTCTGCTATTTTTCCTACCAGTTGTATTTTCTTTATCTCTTTTATTCTTTTTCCTGTTTTTTTCATACTCAACTCTTTTATTGTCTTTGCTAGAATTGGGATTTCCTTGATGGCCTGTAATAATGGAATATTAATACAAAAATTTCTTAACTCATCTAGGAAATCATAGTTAGGCATCGTAATTTGTTTCTCTACACCCCTATCAATTTGTAATCTCTCAGGAAAAGGAGGTGTAGTAGTAGATGTTGATGGCTGCTCTAACATAGGAGTTGAAATTATTGGTTCTTTCTATTTTTCTTTTCCAATGTTTTGGTCTTGAAGAGATGTGTTTTCTTCAAAACTTTTATTTCCATGTAGAGAATCTTTCTCAGAATTGTTTTGTTCTTGTATAATTACAGAAGGTTTTTTCTTTCAAGTATTCTTCCAGACCTAATTTGAACATCATTAAGGTCTAAAGGAGTAATCAAATAGGTTGTAAATTTTTGACCTTCTATCATATATGTATTCTGAGGGTTGTTATTATTGGGGTTTGGTATTGGCTGGGCAGGTAATTGATTTGATTTTTGAGGAAATGGTAATGGAAGTGGTGGATTTTGATTTTGATTTTGATGTTGACTTTGATGTTGTGGATTCTACTGAGGATTTTGTTGAGGAGGAAAGTTTGGATATGGTGGATAAGATGGTGGATATTGATAATACTGGGAGAACCTTCCATAAGGATTTTGTGCTCCTTGTGCCCAAGGTTGAGATTGATTTCGAAATTGGGGCCAAGGTAGCTGCCAAGAATTCCAATTAGGTGGGGGTTGATTATACATTTGATTACTAAACCCTTGTGTTTGAGGTCCTGACAAGGTCTTCTAGAGACAAAATTAAGAGGTTCTGTGGAATTTGTGGTTGTTTCTTCTTGAAAGACAACTTTAAGGCCAGGGATTGAGGGACAATTCTTGGTCTCATGTTTTTCTGAACAAATTGCACAAGTATCTATTATTTTTGCATCCAAATGACACTCTCTTAAGGCATGCTTCTTCCTACATTTGGGACAAAAGATTGCTAAGGCATCAGTTTCAGCTTGCTGCTTATTTTGTAACTTAAGGGTGTCTATTTGGTCACTAAGACTCCCTATAATGTCAGTTTTGAATTCATCAAGCATATTTCCTATCTCTGCCCTACTTATTGTTTCAGCTAAAGATTTTCTTGCCCTTGCAAGAGCAGGGTCTCTTGGTCCTTTTAGAATCTTAGATTTTCCTCTTGAAAGATTAATACATAGTTCTGTTATATCAGGTAATGAAATTTGAGATATGTCTCATTTCCCCATCATATTAAGAATATCTATCCATTCATTCCTAATTGTCTTCAACAAAGGGGCTTTCAAAGTATCTTGGTCTAAGTTTTCCATTTTTTCCCTCTTGATGTTATAGTTAAATCTTTCCAACAAATCTTCCAGATTTTCATCCTCTTTTTGCATCATCTTGAACACTTCCTCCATATGGTTGATTGGTATACAGTAATCCAAATATCTGTCTAGAAATGATTTTCTCATTTCATCCCATGTCCTAATAGACCTAGTGATTAAACTCATAAACCATTTTAATGTTGCTCCTTTCAATTTTGAAGGGAACAGTTTAAGTTTCTGAGCATCTTGTAGGTAATCATAGGTTCTACATAGAACTTCAAATTAAAATAAGAAGGTCTCAGGATCTTCACTTTTTAGTCCATGAAAGTTTGGAAGAACAGAGGGTGAGATATTTTTCATAGTTGCATTAGTCTCTTCATCTATTATAGGGAATCCAAAAGGACTTCCACTTTCCCATCTACTTCTTCCTCCTTCTGCATTTCCTCTTCCTCTACCTTCTTTTGTACCTCTACCTCTTCCTCTATCTCCTCCTCTTCCTCTACCTCCTCCAAATAGTGTATGTTCTCCATTAAAGACTTCTCCTTCCCCTTCTTCTTCCATGATAGATTCTTCTGAACTGATATAGGGTTCAGTTGGAAGAGCTAGTTGTTCTACTGGTTCTTCTATCAAGGGTATATTGAAGAAATAGTCCTCTTCTTTCTCTTCACTAGGGATTTGTAATTCTTCTGCTGGAATATATTTCCCTATGGAAGTGAAAAAGGTTATCCCTTCTGTAGGAGTCCTTGGATCTTCTTCCTCTAGAATTGCTTCAGTGGATGAAGTGGGAGATCTTCCTGATTGTATATCTGATCTTGAGACTTCTGGAAGCCTATGACCAGTATAGTATGGAATGTGGGTTTGAGTTGGAGGTGTGCTGCTTCTTGGCCTTGGTGGAGTGAGTGGAGTTGTGGGAATTAAGCTTCTGCCTCTTATAAATCTACCCCTAGAATCTCTTTCTCTACGCATATCGTTGTTTTTGGGAAATAGGAAATAAGGCTACCTAGTTACACTTCCCCGGCAACGGCGCCAAAATGTTTAGTCAATTTAGTGTCCTAAATTGATAGCACAAATTATCGACCAAGGCTAGTAAACTGATGAAGTGTACTTGCACTATATGTGCCTAAGTATCCCTTTAATTATTTCATTGTTTTCAGTGTTTTATTGATGTTTTGGGTTTTGTTATGTTTTATTCTTAGTATGTTATTCTATGCTAAGAAGATGAAGTTAAATCTATGTCAAAAAGGAAGAAAAAGGAAATCTTAGTAGATGAATTAAAACAGAGTTTAGTTGCAAGTTCTGTCCCTAATTAGAAAACGATGAAAACAGAGAGTCCTAATCCATGGATATTATAGCTTTCAAATGAACATTCATGAAAATGAAAGGTAACTCAAAACACTACAACTCAATCTGATTCATTTAGTTAGAGATTTGTTGGAATAGCTTGTGAAAGAGATTAAATTCTAATGCAATGAGGCTCTTCCTAAAACATGAAAGAAGTATTAAAACAAATAGTAACTTAGAACATTACAGTGAAATCTCATTCATATGATAGAGGTGTATTGGAATAGCTTGAGAAAAAAATTACTATAATGTAATAAGGATCTCCTATGAAATGCTAAAACAACTTATGACATTACAACTAGATCTCATTCATGAGTTAGAGGTTTGTTGGAAGAGTTCGTTGAAAGATATTAGGCATAATGTGATAAAGATCTTCTATAAAAAAAACAATCAGTAACCCACAGTATTACAACTAAGTATTATTCGTGATTTAGAGGTTTATTGGAAGAGCTTTTGAAAAAGATTGTTTGTAATAAGATGAGGATCTTCTATATAATTGGAGAGTAGAAAATGCTAATAACTCAAAATAGTACAACTAAATCCCATTCATATAGTAGTGATATATTGGAAGAGTTTGAGAAAGAGAATAGTTGTAAGATAATGAGGATATTCTTAATCTAAATAACAGAAACTGAAATTCTAGTAACTCGGAATATTACAATTAAATCCCATTCATTTAATAGAGATATATTGGAAGAACTTGAGAAAAAGACTAACTGTAATATCATGAGGATCTTTTATCTAAGAAAATGACATGAAACATAATGCTAAAAGATATAATTTCAGAAAGTAGCCTAAGTAAGGAAATATGACAAAACAGAATTGAAAACTAATTATCTAGAAAACATGTAAAGCTTCCTGGAATAGCAGGGGCCCTTTGCTATCAATTCAGTATTAATCCTTTAACTCCTCAAGGTTGTATTCAGAACAACATCAAAGTTTTACTCCTTCTATTATCAAAATGCTTAAAAACAGAGTATCACAGTAATGATAAAATATGTATCAAACTTGTCCCTCTCAGAATTACCGAGCTGAATTTATATGCAATTACATAAATAATATTGAAAAAAAGTAGGTACAGGTGTAGTTTTAAAGTTAAAATCAAAATAGAACTCTTTTAGGATTCGTGATTTGCTGTAAAGAAAATCTGTAGTCCTGATTCCTGTAGAAGACAACTTTCTTGACTTTTTCTTTGACCATGTACATAGGCACCTCCAGCTATTGATCCAGTCCTTGTGGAAGGGAACGAATGATGTAGGAAAGATTTGGAATCCACCTATGTGTGCCTTTTCTCCAGATGTCACCTGTAACATATGTAAACACCAAAACAACTACGGAACGCTTGACTGGCTACAGAATGACTGCATTCTGTAGCTAAAACTATTCAAAAATCATTAAGACAGCAAAATCACAAAAGTAAAATAAGTTAATCATTGTATTCAACCTTTAATTAATCTTAGTCATTCTCATTGAGTTTTAGGTTTATGAAATGATAAAGGAATGATGAAGTGAAGTGAATTTTGGCAAAAGAGAAGACAATTTCAGGGCTCAACAGGTAGCACCACTGTGTGTAATTATGTTTGCACTTGGTTCATCATCTCGCAACTCAACTCTAACCATTTGTATATTATTCGTAGGTGTTTGATGTTGCTTCTCCTACATTCTAGCAATCAAAATAGGACATTCTTCGATAACATGATCAAACTCTATACAATACCCGCAAGACTGTCACGCATGGTTCAGATCGTCGCACGCATAGTGTCCAATGTCTCCACAGTTATATCAAATAAGTTGCCCTAATCCATGACCTGTACCTCCACCTATCCCTCCTCCCCTTCCTCTGGTTGGAGATCCACCACGCCTAGAGGGGGATGCTGGTGAAGATGGGTCGGCGTGCACTCTATAGAGATTGGCATTTTATATCATCAAATCAAAGGTGCGACAATGATGCTCATCATTGCCAACCGAAGAGAAGAACCTACACCATTGCTGCTTTAGTTATGGTACATAACTTCCTAATCGAGGGAAATGGTTTCTGTCATGCCTTCCAACCACTTGACAGTCAGCGCACCACAGTGTAGGAGTACCACTCAGTCCTGCAACATCCTTGGGTCACAATGGATTTGGTCCTCCCGCTTGCATGTAATCTTGAAGCAAGGTACACTGATATTTTGTGTGACTGGAACCCTTACAACATATACACCATACATCTACGCTGACCTATTTCCCTCTATCTCTACGTAGGTTATGAATTTCCAAGTGAATTGCTTCTAATTGACTTTGGATCTGTAACATTCCAAATTGGTCATCAATTCGGGGCATGACTTCCAGCTTCATAGAAACTTCAAGAGCCTTTGCTTGAGAATCAATTTTTTTTTTATTCATAGGGTCATGTAGGTGTTGCAGGAGCATGGAAATAAACCATTATTTATGCTTCTTATCATCATAGATAAATCCTCCATCATTAATGGTGCGCTTTAACTGCTAATCTACTTCCCAGACAGATTCATTTGGTTCTTGTCGAGTATCTTTAAGCTCTCTTACACATTGTGAGTAGGACTTTGGTTTTTTGAACTAATACTTTAAGGCCTTCTTGATTTCAATGATATGAGGATCAGCATTGTGAGCCAGATATCCCATAAACCAGTCCAGTGCATGACCCTAAAATTCCATGGCCAACTTCACCCTCTTGACAACATCAGTATTGACATTCTACGGAGTCCACACTGAATCTGCAACAAACCAGAACCTATTCATGTCCTCATTGCCCACACCCTTGAAGGTGGGTAGCTTCATATGCGCATCTATATCGCCTCCTGGTGGTGGTGGAGGTGGGGTAGGAGATGACTTACCCCTGCGCGAGTTCGACTATGGAGTAGCTGGAAGGCTACCCTCGGCGCACGTATCCTCACTTCTCTCTGTATCACTATTAGGTGGGTTTCTCAGAGGGTTGTATACAGATTTTTCTCCTCTCTAGTTAACCTAAACTAAATTTCTGTTGCGCGTAGTGCTTTCAACTTTGTTTGGGGTCATTCACTCGGTGTGAATTCATAGAACACCCTTTTCATACAATAGCATCTTAATCAGCAAAAGAAAAGAGCGTATGAAATTACCTCTGATTCCTTTGAAGAACCTCCTTTCAACTTCAGAATATGACACAAAGTAATCTACTGAAAATTCTGTTACAAACCCACCCAGAATGTTGTCAACGCAATGGTCTATAATACGGGTGATGGAGTTATCAGTCTGTTCTAACTGTTGGATCAACTCAGGTGTCCACTGAGTGATCTTATCATCCTTCCATTAGGTATCAAACTTAGCTAACCTTAACAACCACTCTAGTAATTCATTTTCAAAGGTGAGAAATACATTTCGTGAACCTCTGTGAAAATATACTTATTTTCCCACTCTTCAACAGACAACTTCTTAATTTTATTCTCCTTGATGGAGAACTCGCGTATATTTTGTTTAAACCAATCTTCTAATTCAGTCTTCAATGGCTGCCACATCACCTAATCTCTCTCAAAATGATCCTGGTCCTGGCAACAGAACCATTTGTTGGCTTGAGGGGTCCTAACCTAGGTTCAGAGTTATCCCGTAACCAACAAAACCCTCTTACTACTGGCACTTTCAGTAATGACCTGCTTACGCAGGCCAAAGTCTCACCCGAAGCAGTATGGTAGGGTGTTGGAACCAGGTTTCCACACCTTGAGAGAGAGTCAAATGAAGTGGGTACCTTCAGATCTGTTTTGACACACATAATTACTTGCACACCAAAAACCCCAAGTTGATTAACATAGATTAATCCAGTGTGCGCACCTAGACAAAAGTTCCACAATTCCTTTAACAATCCTAATAATGTACTATTTGGACTTTACAGAGCTAGATCTATGCAACTAACATTCATATCAATAGTAAACATAGGTATGCAACTGATCCAATCATAGATAATATAAATCATAACCATGAACATAAATCATATGTGTAAATAGATCACATCAATAAATAACAGATGCATTTAGTAATCAGATTTATCCAAACACTTCTTTATTCATCAACAGTTTGCAAAACCCTTTACAATCCTTCAGATTTTCCCACACACACAGCCAGCGGGGTCCGCACACAGTCGGACTAAGGTCTCTGCGCACACAGCTAGTAGGAGCCTTTCAGACATAGACACTTACAAAGATATTCTTCAAAGCTCTAGCATAGATCACAACACATCCAAAACTTATCAAAAAATGTCCTATCCGACTTGATATAAACTTCTATTTATACCTTAGCCTATGCTCATCTTAAGGTTCGCAAGCCATGGTTTGAGACTCCTAGATCTACCCTTTAGCCCATTACAGCTCATGACGGGACGTTGACCTGCCCCAAAGCCCCTTGACTGTGCATTTCTTAGCGCGCATGACTCAAAGCTACATAAATATACTATTATTTACTCAAAAAAGCAGTCCTAAGTGACCCTACTCCAATAGTATTCGATGTGGTTCACTTGGTTATAATTTTTCTCATATCACTTTAGTCTCAACCATTACAATAACCCGAGGAAATAAGATGCACAATGTTTTTTATTTTACATTGACAAATCTAAGAGTTGGAATGTAATTATGTTCTTATTGGGTAACCATGTTCTCTCTGTGGCTTAAAAGTTCCCTGAATTTCCATTCATCACAGTTCAACTAATTAGAATTTCACTCATAATATTGTACTCTAAACCATTACGATAAGGTGAGGGAAACAGATGCACAATTTTTTTTAAATTTACGCTGGAAAAGCTCAAAGGCGAAAAGTAATTTCGTGTTTATTGGCAAACCATGCTCTTTCCATGGCTTGGGAGCAGGGATGGAATTTGACGGGAAAAATTCCCGTCATGGGGTGCTTTGCCGGTCAAATATGGTTAAATTTTTTGTCAAACCGTCAAACTCTTTTGTTGAAGCTCTGAAAATGGGCAGGAAGGTGTGAAAACTGTCAGTTTTGACGTGTGAGTCTATTTTGAAATTCCAACACTACTTGGGAGGTTTGTAACTTTCCATCCATCGCAGTTTATCTTATTACAATTCCACTTGTAGCATCTTACTCTAAGTCGTTACAATAACCTAGGGAAAAAATTCACAATGTTTTTTTTTTTTATATTTCAAAGCTATTAGCTTAAACGTAATTTGATCCTCATTGGGAAACCATTTTCTCTCTATGGCTTTAGAGGTAAGTGAATTTTGATTCATCGTAGTTCACCTGGTTACAATTTTTCTCATAAAAATTTACTCTAAACCACTTCTTCAAAACTTGAGGAAAAAATATGCACAAACTTTTGTTATTTTACGTTGGCTTCAAATTTAATTGTAACTCTGTGATTATTAGGAAACTACCTTCTCCCTGTGGTTTGGAAGATCTAACTGTTGGATCAACTCAGGTTTCCACTGAGTGATCTTATCGTCCTTCCATCAGGTCTGAAACTTAGATAACCTTAACAACCACTCCAGTAATTCATTTGCAAAGGTCAGAAAGAACATTTCATGAACCTCTGTGAAAATATACTTGTTTTCCCCCTCTTCAGCAAACACTTCTTACTTTTTTTCTCTTTGATGGATAATTCATGTATATTTTGTTCAAACTAGTCTTTTAATTCAGTCTTTGACGACTGCTACATCACCTAATCTCTCTCAAAATGATACTGGTCCCGGAAACAGAACCATTTGTTGGCTTGGGGGGTCCTGACCCAGGTTTAGAGTTAGCGTGTAACCAACAAAACACACTTACTACTGGCCCTTTCGATAATGACCTGCTTACGTAGGCCAAAGTCTCACCCGAAGCAGTATGGCAGGGTGTTGGAACCAAGTTTCCACACCCTAAGAGAGAGTTAAATGAAGTGGGTACCTTCAGATCTGTTTTGACACATAGAATTACTTGCGCACAAAAAACCCCAAGTTGATTAACATAGATTAATCCAGTGCGTGCACCCGGATAGAAGTTTCCCAATTCCTTTAACAATCCTAATAATGTACTATTCAGAATTTACAGAGCTAGATCTATGCAACTAACATTCATATCAATAGTAAACATAGGTATGCAACCAATCCAATCACAGATAATATAACTCATAACCATGAACATAAATAATATGTGTAAATATATGACATAAAAAAATAACAGATGAATTTAGTACTTAAAGTTATCCAAACATTTCTTTATTCATCAACAGTTCGCAAAACCCTTTACAATCCTTCAGATTTTTCCGCACACACAGCCAGCGAGGTCTGCACACAGTCGGACTAAGGTCTCCGCGCACACAACCAACAGGAGCCTTTCAGACACAGACAATTACAGGGATATTCTTCAAATCTCTAGCATAGATCGCAACACATCCAAAAATTATCAAAAAACGTCTTATCCAACTTGATCTAGACTTCTATTTATACCTTAGCCTGTGCTCATCCTAAGGTCCACAAGCCATGGTTTGAGACTCCTAGATTTACCCTTTAGCCCATTACAGCGCATGAAGGGACTTTGACCTGCCCCAAAGCCCCTTGACTATGCATTTCTTAGCGCGCATGACTCAAATATACAAAAAGATACTATTATTTACTCAAAAAGGCGGTCTTAAGCAACCCTGCTCCAATAGTATTCGATGTGGTTCACTTGGTTATAATTTCTCTCATATCACTTTAGTCTCCACCATTACAATAACCTAAGGAAATAAGATGCGCAATGTTTTTTATTTTACATTAAAAAATCTAAGAGTTGGAATGTATTATGTTCTTATTGGGTAACCATGTTCTCTCTGTGGCTTACGAGGTCCCTGAATTTCCATTCATCACGGTTCAACTAATTAGAATTTCACTCATAATATTGTACTATAAACCATTACGATAAGGTGAGGGAAATAGATGCACAATTTTTTTTAAATTTACGTCGGCAAAGCTCAATGGTGAAAAGTAATTCCATGCTTATTGGAAAACCATGCTCTTTCCATGGCTTGGGAGCAGGGATGGAATTTGACAGGGAAAATTCCCATCATGGGGTGATTTTCCTATCAAATACGGTTAAAAAAAATTTCAACCTGTCAATTTCTTTTGTTGAAGCTCTGAAAATGGGTGGGAAGGTGTGAAAACTGTCAATTTTGACGGGTGAGTCTATTTTGAAATTCCAACACTACTTGGGAGGTCTGAAAATTTCCATCCATCACAGTTTACCTTATTACAATTCCGTTTGTAGCATTTTACTCTGAACCGTTACAATAACCTAGGGAAAAAATTCACAATGTGTTTCTTTTTTATATTTCAAAGCTAGTAGCCGAAGTGTAATTTGATCCTCATTGGGAAACCATTTTCTCTGTGTGGTTTTAGAGGTAAGTGAATTTTGATTCATCTTAGTTCACCTGGTTACGATTTTTCTCATAAAAATTTACTCTAAACCACTTCTTCAAAACCTAAGGAAAAATATGAACAAGCTTTTGTTATTTTACGTCGGCTTCAAATGTAATTGTAACTCTGTGATTATTAGGAAACTGCCTTCTCCCCATGGTTTGGAAGATCTGCACTAGCCACTAATGAATTTTTTTCCTCGCCTTAAAAGAGTGAAGACAAAAATTACAATTGTCTAATTTCCAATGCTTCATAGGAATTACATAATATTCCAAATTGACCAAAACTGCATGTTTCCTCTGAAAGTTCTTCATCTGACCAGAATGCAACTGAGAAATACTTGGTAAAATTGGCCTGGAATAATTCCAAAGCGCCCACGGTTTGAGCCCCTTGGCTGATGTTCCACAATTTCGACACATCGTCTACCACAACAAGATCGACGTTGAGACAAAAGAATCTTTCCACACAAGGCTCCAACATGCCTGCCAAGTAGTTGTAAACACAATTTAATGATTGTTCTAGAGCTTGTCTAACATAAGTGGAAATCAAGCCTTTAAAGAGATCTTCGTTGCAATAATAAACCACAAACATATATGAAACACCGCCATCCTTACCCCTATTCGATTGGACAACTCAAGATGACGTGAAATAACTATTATCCTTGTGCGAAGTGAGAAACCCCACACAATGAGATAACATGAAATAGTTGTTATACTTATGCGGAGTGTGGAAATCCACACAATAAACTAATTCCCAACCAAAACCTCAGCATAATGAGAGTCTCTGCACACTAGTTATTATTTCCACTCACAGGAAACAATTATGAACTTTACATGGTAGTCCATCTTAACTTATCCTTTATTATGCCTATGCTTAACATGAGAAATAGTTCCTTTATGTTTTTTTTTTAACTTCAAAAACATAAATAAAAATATATATTCAAATTATTGAAAACATAATTGTAACTCAATCCAACATTAAACTATATATTCAAATTATTAAAAATTTAACTATGCAACATACGTGAATGGTTGTGAGGTAGTGCGAAGAAAACACATTTATCTGCACAATCAATTTCTCTATGGACCATATCAAAGCGGCCGAAAATTATGGTGGGGCCCAATGAGGCACTCCTTTTGCAAATGTAGCCAAAATTTGTGGCCCACCTGGAACTTGTGTGGCACCCGATGTTGATCATATCACTATTTGTACTTAGCATTGGATTTTTATAATATGTCATGGACTTGCTAGTGGATGTGCTATATTTTCTCAATGAAGCTGTTAGCCCTATCAGTTTTAGAATGGACATGGGCCGAAGTTTCCTGAGTGTTTGAAAATGGTATGGACACATCGATGGGACATAGTGGCTGGAATCCCAACCCCACTTGAAATGGGTTGTGGCCAGTTGAGATATGGAGATCTATATTATAGTTTTGCTTGACATAGGATAGGATTTTGTCCCATGTGCGAGGATTCTTCGAGTTATACATGCATATAATGTGTACGATAATCCTATTGACGACCTTTTTTCGGCCATCAGTTTGGGGGTGGAAAGTCGCAGACTTAGTGAGCTTGATATCCAGCATCGACCAGAGACTTGAAAAAAATTTACTTAGGAACTTGTTGTATCAATCTGAGATAATGGAATGTGGGATGCCAAATTGTACCCACACTCGTTCAAAGAAGAGCTTAACAATGGCTTCTTTTTTGATACTCTTCTTGCAGGCCACCAGAATGGCCATCTTAGAGAATCAGTCGACAGCCATGAAAACACAATCATTTCCATGCTTAATCGAAGGGAGGCCCGACATGTAATCCATGGAGATGAATTCCCAAGGTCGAATATGAGTAGGTAGGGGAGTATATAGGGTTTTCTTCTTGATGGTCGGATTGGAAATGGTGCAAGCATTGAAGGATCTGATGTACTTCCCAACATCTCGTTGAAGGTTCGGCCAATAAAAATACTTTTGTAGCGCTTCCACTATTTTCTATACTCTGAAGTGTCTAGCGACATGACTGTAGTGCACCTCCCAATTCATCTTGGAACGCTTGCTTCAAGGAACACAGAGGTGTCCTAGGTGACATAACAGTGTATCCTTGAGGTGAAATTTTGGAACTTTCTTGCCTTCCAAGAGTGTTCGGTATATGTTGCAGAATTCAGGATCGCTCTTGTACAAATGTGGCCTCTCTGAAGTCTTGTTCCCATAAGAGTCAATCACAGTGGTCAATGCCATGACCGTTGGTCGGCTGAGGTAGTTTGTAGCATTATTGTTTTTTCCCTTCTTATACTTAACATTCAAGTGGAATTGTTGCAACTATGTGGACCATTTCTGATGGTGATCATTTTGCAACTTCCATTGTGTCTGTATGAACTGCAGGAGTCGGTGGTTTGTGTGGATAACTGTTTCCTCCCCTAGAATGTAATGCTTCCATTTTTAGTAGGTTTGCACAATGGAATACATATTTTTGTCATAGGTGAGATAGTTTAGGACTGTGTATTAATTTGTTTCACTATGATATGCCACTGGATGACCCTGCAGAGTAAGAAATACTCCAATAGCATAGTCAGAAGCATCTGTATCGATCTCAAATGGTTGTTGCAGGTCTGGTAATATGAGAACTGGTGCAAAGCATAGACAATGCTTCAACTCGTAAAATGCCTTTAGCTAGGATTCAAACCAAAATAATTTTTCTTTCGCTCCACCCTTGATGACTTGACTCAAAGGCCAAGTGATATGACAGAACCCCAACACGAACTTGCACTAGAAATTGGCAAGACCCAAAACGTTGCAGAGCTCTGTTAGAGTAGTTGGGCTTGGGCAATCTTGAATGACTTGTATCTTGGTTGGGTCCACATGCACACCTTTCTCATCAATGATGTACCCGAGATATTTAACCCGAGTCATACCAAAACTTCATTTCTCTAAATTGGCACACAAATTGTTTTGTCGCGGAGTTTGGAGGACTTGTTGAATATGGAAGAGGTGCTCTTCCCAACTCTGACTGAAGATCAATATGTCATCCAAATACACCACCACGAATGAGTTGGTGAAGGGTCTCAAGATGTCGTACATCCACCTCATGAAGGTTACAGGGAAATTCGTCAACCCAAAAGGCATGACCAACCATTCGAAAAGGCCCTCCTTGGATTTGAAGGAAATCTTCCACACATCAGATGGTTTGAGTGGTACCTGGTGATACCTAGACTTCAAGTTGATCTTGCTAAAATATTTGGCCCCATTGTGCTAGTCCAAAAGGTCATCAATCAGTGGGATTGGATACCTATTCTGTACAATGATCTTATTCAACACCCGATAGTCAATAAAAAACATCCAGGTCCCGTCCTTCTTTAGTACCAACACGATCGATCTCCCATAGGGTGATGAACTTGCCCTGATGTGCCAAATATGAAAAAAAATCTTGAATTTTCCTCTTGATTTCATCGTTCTCCAAAACAGAGCGTTGATAGAACAGTCCATTGGGCAGTGACGCACCTGCGGTTAGATAAATGGGGTGCTTGACCTGATATTGTAGAGGTACCCCTATGGGTGAGGTGAATATGTCTGTGTACTCCTCCACGACCTTGTTCATATGTTGTTGTCGTGCGAAGGAGCCCTGTCTGAAGGTCGTGGACACAATCTTCTTCTTTCCCTGAGGATGAATAATAAGGAAAACAAATTTCCCGGTTTGGGAAATGAGCTTGCAACATTTCTTGGCAGTGATAAAAGAGATGGTGGTAGGTGGTACTACCTCCAGTATCCTATGAAACTTATTTCCCAAAGTAATAATAACAGTGTGAGACCTAGACTCACCTAGACTCATACACAACATGTCGCTTCCACAAGTATGGTTGGCCTAATAATAAATCACAAACTTCAATAGGAGCAACATCACACAATACCTCATCTATCAAGGGCTTGATGTTGTAGGGAAGGATGCACTGTTGTTTGATGCAGAGATATCATCCTTGGTAAAGCCACCCAATGGTGTATGACTGCAAGTGTGTTGTGGTTGGTAGGCCCAAGCGCTTCACAACCTCTACTAAAATGAGGTTTTTTTGGCTTCCGCTGTCGATAATGAACTACGATGAGGAACCCTTCACCAACATCTGGGTCTGGAAGAGGCACTCCCCCTCCTTTAGATCCCTGCCACTCACTTGTGTTGTGAGTTGGGCTCTTATGGAACTCACGCCACTTTCTCGTGTCGTTATTTGTATGCGTGGTGTTATTCTTTGCTTGTGGCTTCAATGAGTTATCCTGGGTCTCCCTGCCTTGGATTTTTCCTTTTTTCTTCTATTTGGGGGCACCTTTCCCTTGCTTCAGATTTGCAGATCCAAAGTATTGCTTCTTGTGTTTAAATTTTTGCTCGATCTTGGCAGCATATCGGTATGCTACACCAAGTGAGGAGATTTTGAGGACCTCCATTTCCTCTTAAATGTATCACTGCAAACAATTGTGGTACTTAAGCACTAGATGTTTCTCTAAATATTTGATACCCAACTTTGTGTGCAAGGTGGAATAGATTTGTGAGCTCATGCACATCTTGATCCCTTTGTTGCCACAACGTAGTCCATTGTATCTACTTGTCCTCATAGCCCACTATGGGGTAATATTGTTCCTTGATGGAATCTCGAAAATAATTCTAAGTGGGTTTTTTCTGAAAATAGTGAGGGTTCTCTCTCATCCCTCTCTTTGCAGTAGGTTTCCCACCAGTCCTTGCCATGGGGGGAAACTTTGAGGAGTGCAAAAGTAATATTTCCCTAGTGGAAAAATCATGAACTGAAAAATATCCTTCCAATATATTTAACCATCTAACTTCGACGTCTGCATCTATCTGACCTTAAAATATGGGAATGTCAAAGTTGACTTGTACTTTGAAGGGAGTGGTGCCTCTAGAGTGACTACCAGATGAAGATGTGTCGCCTATGGGCATCTGCCGAATGATCAGGAAAAAATTTTCTATCATCTCGTTCCTCTGTTGCTCGACAACTTCTTCGAGTAATATTTTGGAAGGATCTCTTACTCCCTCCTCTTTATTTTCTTTCACCATAGGAGGTCATCAGGTTTTGTGAGGTTAGTCTTCCAAAGGTTCAATCAGTTTGATCCATAACTCCTTATACCCTGACCTCGTTGGGGACATGCAAAGAAAAACAGAGAAAGAGCAGACCTCTCTAATACCACTAATATGAACTTGGATAAGAATGAAACATAATACAAATATAACAAAAAATATAAAGATGCAGCAGAAATAACACTTCATTCCACTCATATCAAAGAACTGAAATATGCTTACAGACATAATGGAAATAAACTAGCTCGAGTGATGGTAGATTATCTCTGAGAAGAGATGTGGCGGCTACATGGCTATGAACTGTGTTACAATGAAGCTCGCAGACCTATTTATTATCTAGAAACAATGGAAAACCCTAAACATCCAAAAACCTAAGCCTAGGAGATGAAGCACCAAAACTATGGGCCATGTTTGGGTAAACTGGCACATCAACTTCCCGAGGTCATAAATTTTGCATACGATATTCGTTTGATACGCACAATACCTCGTTAGAAATATCTATTCAAGGAATACAAATTTCTAGTGGAAAACATTATTCACAGGCTCATGTTTGCCTAGGTTTTCCCCAAAAATGTCGTTTATGGCCTCAAAACGGTTCTGAAAGTTCATGACCTGAAAAAACTGCCAAAAATAGTAAACTGTGCTACAATTAAGGAAACTGAAAAATTAAAATAAACAATGGCGGGGTCTGAGTGGAATAGGCGAGTGTACACCAATATCGACCTAGATCAATGACAGGCTACTCAAATGCGACTAGCATACATGCGGACCATGCTGAATTAGGATGTGATATTTTTTGACACTGATGCCACAAGTGGGGAGGTGGTGTCTACAATTGCCAATGATGTTATTATAGTGTATGATGTCATTTCTAAGAAGGTTGGGAATTTTTTTATTTCATCAATCGATTCATTACTGGATTCACAATGGATTCCTCGACAGTGTGGCAACTCAGTTTGGTCACATTGGTGAATTTTCCTTTGATTTCATTCACATGGGGGTTGTATGCCTTTGTTGTGACATGCCTCATGAGCCAGAGCTGACATTCTTACATTAAGGCCATCGAGATTTTTGAAAAGGAAATTAGGAATGTGCGGATAGTGTATGCATACGTCGGGGACGAAAAGGCAATTAGTTCATATAGAAATCCTCTTCGGGAAATATATGAGATTAGAAAAAAGAGTGGATTAGCTAAAGCTCTGGGACTGGGATTGATGAATAGCGATGTTCTTGTTCAAGTAATTTCTACTTTGGTAACAAGACTTCGTGACGTATACAATGTGGTAATAAATTCCGGGGAATATTTCACCACAATGCTCAATGTTGTCATCAATGAAATATCTCTTGAGCAAGCAACACATCATATAAGTGCATTCAAATGAGGTTAAGGTGTTTCTTATTCTATTGTTCAAATGATAAATTGAGACTCTTTTGGAAATTCGAGCTCTGGTAAAGGCAACATATTAGAGAGTGTAGAGGGAAACCTTGAATTCTATACCAAGAGGTGACAATGAACACGTGTTACATCAACATTCTTCTCTAGGTTCAATCAATTTCAAAATTTAAAATGATATATGAAAATTCCTAACCCTATTTGAAGAAATAATCAAACGAAACAATGAAAAGCAAGACGAAATCTTTTTAATAATTTTAGAAAGACACTTAACGCTTCTCCCAACCACGTTTCCCATCAAATATTATGTTCAAACAAGATAAATTTCAAAAATTTACTTTGATACATGTTTCATTTACTTCGTCCAAATGAACTCCATAATTAGACATCATGATATCTCAGGCCACTAAACAAGATACTAAGGGTTCATTCTTCAAACTAATGTCATTGTTGATTTATTTCAAAGAAATTTTGCACATTTTTGTTGGAATAATTAATTCCTACTTGTCTTCAATTGTGATTTTATCTATGTATAGAGTTTGTTCCTATTTCATAGGTTAGTTCCTAGTTTGGTGTTGAGGTTGAGATATTCTCTCAACCAAATTATTTTGTGTCTAAGATAGCTTCTCTATCTTGAGACAATTCCTTATGTATATATGTAACTTGATTTAATTAATGAGATATAGCTTGTATGCTCAAGTTCTAAGTTGGTATCCGAGCTCGTTTGAGCCTAGGCCTGACCTTGGCCACTCCTGGGTTGAGGGAAATAAGAGAGAAATTATTTTTTATGTTTGTCCATTCTAGAACGTGTTGGGGTTCCCATGTTTTGGCTAGATTGGCAAGACCAAAAGATGAGACAACATCAAACCACTTTCAAACCTCAGGATCTAGCCCTCCTGGGTCTAGAGAGGGATCTCTCTATGATATGTCAAAGGCATATGACTTTGAAGCTCAAGGGTTAAGATGTCAGGCTAGTTATAAGGCTCGGGGTTTGTTTGTTTGATAGTTTGTTTGGTTGCTGGTTATCAGGAGAGAAGGGTTCAATGTAAGACAAGGATGAGCAAAGAGGATTTAGGCAGAGGTGAAGTATTCCAGGGAATATTCAAGACCATTGGGCAATGGAGTCAAGAAAGGATTTGCTTGCTAATCAATGTGCAGGCTTTCAATTGGGCTAGTCATCTAAAACATTGGATCTTAAAGATGATAACGTGATATGGGGTGATAAGAGAGGAGGAAACAATATCGATTAGAATACAAAGTTAAAGACCAGCTGGTCGCACAAGGATCCTAGTGGACAGGGCTAACTCTAATCCCCAGTGTTCCCAAATCTTCCAGCTAAATCCTAACAAGAACATCTAAGAACAAATTCATTTAATTCATACATCAGAGAGTAGGAAATAACATACAGTGCTTGGTTAAACCAACTGAAACCAATTCTTAGATAACACATTTAGTAGAAAACATCAAAGGCAAGGAGAGAAGAAACATAGGGTACCTAACAAGGGTAAATCCTATGCCAATATTCTAATGCAAGCCAGTAGGAACGAAAAGAAATGAAATAAACATGGAGATAGGAAAACATCACCGCTGCTTTAGATCAGGATCCAAAGAAATGTGCTTTTCATATTAAATAGCAATACCAGTCAAGTACAACATTGCCAATAGCTGAATACTCAGTCTGAAATCATATTCCTCAACCTATATTACAACTTTACACAGAGACTGTGTCTCAAAAGAAACTACTTGCAATTCTCTAATAACTCATCAACAACCTTTACAATGAGTCTCTGTTTTAATCTTATAGCTGAAAGAGAGTAGAGGAGGTAGGTGAAGAACTAAATGAAGAATTAAAACTCAGAAAGGAAAGAGGGCCGAAGCCCATTTTGTTCTAAATCTTATGCATTAATCTCTGGCACTTTTGGGATGAAAATTAATCTCCTTCAGTCTTCCAATTACTCTGATATGACTCTGATGTACTCTGGCTGCAGTACTGGGTAGTACTCTGGTGAATAAACAAAAGAGATAAGTAAAATATGGTGAAGTCTGCCATACCGCATTAACAACTGCTCTGATAGCTTAGAACTGTGGTCAAGGCGGAAATCTTCTCTGGAACACGGCATGGAATAGAAATAGTATGGGCAACCCATCCTTCCATGGATAAAAACATTTTGCTGATGTAGAAAACCTGCTATTCAATCATTTCTATGCTCTGTATTCCTTTGTGGGACCTATGATGTCTTCAAACAGGTACTTTGCCTCTAAAACACAGAGTTAAGGCTCAAAGATCTTCATTTCATGCCTTAGACTCTCCGCCGCTTCATTTATATCTCTTTCTGCGAAATCTGCATTTTAAATGGCCTTGGGAAGACTTTACAAAGTTTTCAACCCTGCTCTTGAATGCAAGTCCTATCAAAACTCCTTCCCCGGTCTTTTCTCCATGATTTATTTTCTGAAAATAGTCCTTTCTTGTGCTCTCTGTAACTGTAACAGAGATTGAAGATCATGGAGGTTTTGACGCTGCTTGTACCCTGCAAAACACGAAACTTAGTTATGAAATCCAATGCACAGGAAGGAGGATGGATACGGAGGGCGGAGGAAATGATAGCGCGGTGGTGGTGGTTTTAAATGAAAAATGGTGAATAATGTAGTGAAATGGTGAAAACGGTGAATAGTAGGGTTTGGTGGAGAAATGCATCGTGAACCATTCGATCATGGTCCAGTGGTGGGGATCGACGGCAGAGATTGAACAGCGGGATGATTTATGAACATTAGCGGAATGAATGTAAAACATTAAACCCTAGTGCAAAATACGAAAATTTGGACTTTGGTGGAAATGCAAAGGAATGCGATGAAATGCAATGCGATGGGAATGATCGTACGAGGCAGGACCCATATGGAAATCGCAATCCCAGTCGAAGCGGGGCGGAGAGATATACATATGAAACAATATTTTCGATGCGATTGGAAAAAACCCTTTGTATATGAAATAAAACCAAAATTCGGGTTTAATAAAGGAAAAGGCCCTTTATTATATGAATGGGCGGAGGTATGGTATGGTGGGCCCGGGGTCAATCGCATCGGAGATCGGGAGCGGGGGTGATCGCAATCGCAATCAGGAGAATGTGCGATGCGATCAATTGGAGGGGAAAAGCGATCGACGAGAAGTGCGATCGGAGTGATCGGGAGAGGAGTTGTGATCGGGTCAATCGGGGATTGGAACGATCGGAGGGGAGTTGTGATTGCGATGATCGGAGTTAATTTGCGATCAATCGCATCGCAAATATTTGCGATGATCCGATCAGGAGACTTAACATAAACGTTGCGATTAATGAGATTTACGATTAGTGTGGGCCCTCCGATATTCATGGTAGATCAATGGTGGAGAACACGTCGCGGGCCTTATAGAGCAGAGAAATCGCAAACGGAGTTTTTAAGTCTTACAAAGGAATTTTAACGTTCCACTCCGGTCTTCCGACGCAATTAGCGCCCAGGCTATAAGCGCTTGGTCTTTTGGGTATCAGGCGTATGTGGGGAAGTGGTTGGGGCTGGCGGAAAAATGGCTAGGCCCTATTATAAAGTTTAAAAAGTGGGTTTTTGGCCCATTTTAATGAAATTTAAGGGTTAGGAAGGGGAATGATAGGGGAAGAAAAATGGGAATTTGGCCAAACAAAGGGTAAGGGTAGAAATCCAAGGGGATTTTGGATATGATTTAGAAGGTAAAGGGGGACTTTGACAAAAAGGGGGAAAAGGGGTAAATGGGACATTCTGCAGAGGTACAAGGGGCAAATGAGGGCCTTTTGGAGCATAATTCTTTGCAATCAATGAGGCTCATAGACTCAAGGATAGCAGAGGGAAAACAATCAAAGGCAGGGAACGTGAAAGGCTTCAAGGATGATGTGTTTTCAAGGGAAATGAATTCCTTGAAGACTCATAAAACAAATAGCCCCTTGCTTTCTTGTCAAGGAATTCATAGCGGTCTAACAGTGGCTCCACATGGGGATGGCTTCTTCTTGAAGGAGTCAAGAATTCAGAAAATGATCTTTGGTGTAGGCCAGATGCCTGCTACTTGAGCCACCTTTCTTAATTGATTTTCGGCTGCCACAAATATGATAGATCAGCAGAAACATTCACCACAATCTACCTACCCATCCTACAATCCTAGCATTTTTTCCTCTAGGGTGCATTTGAACTAGCAGACCCTTTACATCATTTATTTTTATAACATAAAATAAACCTATTCTAAATCTACCCTTATTACTCCATGAGACCAGATTAGACTATTGGTCTCATATGTTTCTCTACCTAATCTAATATCTGCTGGGATTAAACTATCTAGCAGATTTCTTCTCTATATTCTACAACAGAAATTTAAAAACAGTCAAACTAGGATTAGATAGTCTAGTTTGCTGTAGATCCAAGGCATAAAGACAGTTGCACATGGACAGAAACTTGCAGAAAACTGAAACAAAACTTTGAAGGCTTGAAATCTGAAATCTTGAAGCATCCTTCTTTCTTTTTGTGACTCAAGTTTTGAGCTTGTTAGAGTCACTTTCTTCTCTTCATTTCAGCTTTGGTTTTGGGCATGTTAGAGCTGATTCTTCTCTCTTCTTTGCTAGTCCAGATTTTGAGCATGTTAGGACCAGCTACTTTGCTTCCTTTGGCTCAAGTTTTGATCATATTAGAGCCAATCTTTTGCACTTCAGAGGTTCATGTTTTGAGCATGTCTGAACCTCTCTTTTCTCTCTGTTTTTTGAAACATTTTCTCTTTTCTTGAAAAAAAAATACTGAAATGGTATGTACAATGGAAATGGAAACTGGAAATCGGAAATCAGTAAAAGTAGTGTTTGAGCATCCTGCGATTGACAGGACCCCCAAACAGCTCTGTACCATCTAATTCCTGTAGGAAGAAAGAATTTGGGCCCACAATGTCCTGGATGATGTATGGACCTTGCCACAAACTATCAAAATTGTCGTGCTTTCCTTTATCCTCTCTCCTTGAGTCCCACTTCAGAACTTTATCTCCGATTTTAAAATCAGCAGCCTTGGTTCTCTTGTCAAACAACTTCTTTATGTTTTACTGAACTCTGATAGCTCTGTTGTAGACCTCTTCCCTTGTTTGCTGGAGATGAATTGTTTGATTTATTCTCCTCACCATACTCTCCTCTTCTGTATCAATCTCTTGGACAAGTTTGATCACTGGTACTCCAAGGCTAGTGGGAAAAACTGCTTCTGTACCATAAACAAGCTGATATGGTGACATGCCAATGGATTTCTTTGTTGTACGCCTGTCAGCCCACAAGGCATTCACTAACTTGTTATGCCATGACTTTTTGTTCTCTTCTAGCAGCTTTTTGATGATGGCCACTAGGCTCTTGTTTGATGATTCAGCTAAGCCATTACCTTGAAGGTAATAGGAAGTTGAATGACTTGGGTAGCCAAACCGAGAGAGGATATGACCTTCTAGGAACCTAATGATGACTGAATCTGTGGCATTCCTAGTTGGTATGGCCTCTATCCACTTAGTGAAATAGTCTATGGCTGTTAGGATCCATTTGTGTTGTGCAGAAGAAGCTGAGTGAATTTATCCTATAAAATCTAGGCCCCATTGCATAAAAGGACCTTCCATAGTGATGGGTTGTAAAGGGAGGGGGAGGAGTTTTCTCTTGCCTTCAAAGATCTGGCATTTGTGGCAGGCAATTATCATCTTATGGACATCATTGAAGAGTGTGGGCCAATAATAACCAGCTCTGAGTATTTTGTTTGCAGTGGCCTTCCAGTTCAGGTGGCCTCCACACTCTCCTGCATGGAATTCTTGTTTAATCCTCTCAGCTTCAGCTTCAAGCAAACATTTAAGCAATAGGCCATTTGGATTTTTCCAATATAAGTTTTCATTCAAAATGCTATAGCTTCTGGATTTTAGTTTTAAGAATCTGGCCTTGGTCTTTGACATTTCAGGTGGAGCATTGAGGTTGGTGAGCACATAAAGGATATCAGAGTACCAAGGAGAGTTCTGAAACTTCTCCTCAACAATGGGATCAGGCAGTCCTTCCTGCTCGTTCAAGGTAGCTACCATGTTAATTTCAAGGGCTTGCAGATTCGATTCAGCCATTAATTTAGCTAAGCCCTGACCTTAGATCAGTTTTGTGGGTTTAATCTCAAGGTCATATTCTAAAATCACAGCAATCCATTTGCCCCTCTTCCCATCTGGGTCTTGGGACAGTATATCTTTGACTACTATGTTAGGCACATAGGTTATGGTGTGGGAATGCAGAATGTACACCCTAAAGTCCTTTAAGGCCTTGATTAAGGCATAGGCCTGTTTTTCCATTATGTTGTATTTCAAGGGTGCATCCCTCAGTGCTTTGCTGAAGAAGGCAATTGGCTGTTCCATTCCCTCTGGATTTTTCTGCAGTAAGACTGCAGCCACTATATGCTTAGAGGCAAATGAAAAGATCAGGAAATCTTTTGAGAAATCAGGGCTAATCAGAACAGGAGCTTGGGTGAGTGCAAGTTTTACTGATTCGAAAGATTGTTTAGCTCCAACAGTCCATTTAACTCCTACACCTTTCTTCATCATGTTATTCATATTCCTAAGGTGTTCAGCTAGGTTGGGAATAAACCTCCTAAAGAAGTTAATTTTCCCAATGAAGGACTATAATTCTTTGATGTTTCTTGGGTGTGTGATCTGTAGTATTCCCTCAACTCTTTTTGGGTCTATCCTAATTCCCTTTTCAGATATAATGTGGCCAAGAAGCTTTCCCTCTTGCAGCCCAAATACAGTCTTTTTAGGATTCAGTGACAGACCAAACCTTCTACATTTTTCAAACACTCTTCTCAGATGTTCTAGGTGTTCTTCCTCAGTCTTGGAGTAGACTATTATGTCATCAAAATAGATGACAATAAAGTGTCCTATTTCATCTGAAAAAGCTATATACATTGCTCTTTGGAAGGTTGCACCAGCGTTCATCAATCCAAAGGGCATTTTTACATACATAAAAGTACCCCAAGGAGTGGTAAAAGCTGTCTTTAGTTGATCCTCTGGGAGTACTAAGACTTGGTTGTATCCTGAAAAACCATCTAACAGAGAAATCCTTTTCGATCCTGCTACCTTCTGTAGAATGTGTTCCATTTTTGGCAAAGGATAATTGTCTTTGAGTGAGGCTCTATTGAGATTTCTGAAGTCTATACACAGCCTGATTTCCCTTGTTTTCTTTCTCACAGCCACTAAATTCGATACCCAATCAGAGAACCTCACAGGAACTATTATGCCTACCTCATACATCTTTTTAATCTCCTTTTCAACTGCAGGCAATTGTTTCAGGTTTATTCTAGGAAGTTTCTGCCTGAAGGGTTTCTGATTTTCTTTTAAGGGTATTTTGTGTTGTATTATGTTCGTGTCATAACCCTTTAAGTCTTCATAACTCCACGCAAACACGTCAATAAATTCCTTAAAAAGGTCAATGTATTTATTTTTCATGTTCACAGGAAGAGACTTAGCCAATTTAATTATTTTGGGATTCTCTTTTGTGCCTATGTTGCATTCTTCAACGTTAGAGTCTGCGTGCTCTATGGTGGACTTTTTTGCCACATCGTCAAAGTCAAAAAGGTCTTCTAACGGCGCCAGGCCTCGAGGTAAGTTCTTATCTTTGGCCTGCAGCACCTCAACTTCTTCATTTTCCGTGTTTTCACAATTTATGTTTGGATTTGCAATCTGGTCATTTAAAGTGTTTATTTCTATGTTACGAGGTGGTTCTTCCTCGTCTGAGGGTTCCTCACTTAGGCAGCTATCACTAGACATAGAGTCAGAATCAGAAAATTCAAACTCATTCCTGCCCAGCAAGAAATCTTCAATCTGTTTATCGCCCTCAAAGACCTGCCAGTATTTTTCGTTATCTGGCACTGTAGGTCTGAATTTGGTCTGTATTATGATTTGCTGGTCATTTGGAGTCTTAGGGTATGAACTAGCCAGGCACGCTAATCCGTTTGCAATGGAGTTTTGACTCCTAGGGGCAAACACTAATTTTTATTCAACAAAGGTTTTCAATATGTCCGTGGCATCTTCCTATATGCTCTCAACCTAGGGTGCTTTGCTGTGTACTCACCGTTCACCTGTTTTATCACCAACTCAGAGTCTCCTTGCCCAGCTATCCTACAGGCCCCTAATTTCTTCAACAAACCTAAACCCAGGATTAAAGCCTCGTACTCTGCAATATTATTTGTGCATTTGAAATGCAGGTTGTAGGCATGGCTTTCCGTGTAATCACTCTCTGTGTTATGTAGCCATACTCCTGCCCCAGCAGTTCTCTTGGTGCATGACCCATCGAAATTCATCTCCCACAAGGGTTCATTTTTCATTTTATCATCACTTCCTTCCCTACAGTTGGTTTCGCCATTATGTTGCACTATAGGAGTTGTACTAGGCTGTGGGTTGTTTTGTTTTTTGTCATTAGAGAGGTGACTATTGTTGAGCCCCAAAGATGTCCTTTTTTCCACCACATTTCACTTCATTTCCTTTGTTCCTCATCAATTACATGCTTAAATGATCAATAGGATTGATTAGGATTACTTTAAGAATGTATATAATGACTAAATTGCTATGTTTTCATGATTTTGTTATTGTAGCAATTTTTGACTAGACTCGGCTACAGAACGCAATCATTCTATAGCCAGCCACCTATTCCGCAGCTATCCTCATGTTTACACAGGTTCTAGGTGTCACCTCAAGGAAAAATGCATATGGTCGTATCCCACATCACTCCCCCATCATTTCTTGCTCTCCATGAAGTCTGAGCTCGAGCCTACAGGTGGTTATGCACGTGGAAGAGATCAAAAATAGGAAGCAGATTCCTACTAGGACAAGGACTGTACAGATGTCCCTAAGCAGAATACGAGGCTTTCACCAGATTCCTAATTTGATTTTAATTTGAAAAGACACTTATTCCTATGTTATCTCAAAGACAGTTATGTAATTTTGTTATAAGTATGGCTCGGGAGACCAAGAGACAGTTAGTTAGATTTTGTTTTGTTGCTAGATTTCAGAAGACCGTAATACTCTGTTTTTCGAAGAATTTCTCCTTTAATGAAAGAAGCATCACTTTATTGCAAGAGCTGAGTCAATCTTGAGTAGATTTTCGTGCTAATTCGGTGGTAGAGGGCCCCTACTACCTGAGAAGCTTTGTTCTTATGGTTTAGATAAGTAACTTAGCCTTGTTTCATTTCTAGTTTAATCAATTTTCTGAACTTTGTGTTTTTATACTTACTTGCAGTGGATGCCACAATCAGTCTTATCCTTACAAACTATTCCAAAATACCATTAACATTGGATGAGATATAACTGTAGTATTTTAGGAGTTAGTTGCATTTCTCTAAACTTTATGATTTTGTGCTCAATTACATCATTTGTTACAGCTAGTCTTGTTCTTATAAACTCTTCCAAAATATCACTAACTCTGGGTGAGACATAGCTGTGGTGTTTTAGAGATTTGTTGTGTTTTGTTGAATTTTATGCTTTTATGCTCATTTACATAACATGTTGCAGCCAGTCTTGTTCTATAAATTATTCCAAAAAACCACTAACTCCGAATGAGACAGAGCTGAAACATTTCATAGAATTAGTTGCATTTTAGTTTAGTTGTAGTACTCCGGAGGTAGATGTTACTCTAGTTTAATTCTGTCACTATATTTCAAGTTTGATAATGGCACTCTAGCTCAACTCTGTTCATCGTATTTCAAGTTAGATTAGTGGCATTCTAGTTCAGTTCCAGTTCACTGCATTTCAAGTTAGGTTAATGACATTTTAGTTTAGTTGTGGTCACTGTGTTTCAAGTTTGATCAATTGCATTCTAGTTCAGTGTTATCCATTGTTCTTTAAGTTATATTAACTGTCAAAATTAGACTTCATGGCCTTCATTGTTTACAAACTACTCTTGTTCTGACTTTCTATTAATGCATCATCATATGGACACGGATTAGTGATATTAGTTTAAGGCCTTGATTGTTCTGCAATCTTTTTCAATTTCACAAATAAGCCTTTTCCCAAAAAATATTATAGAAAATATTTTACTTTCGAATGAGGCTTAGTAGTGACAAGTTGAGTTGCAGAATGGATTAGTCTTAGCATTACAAGTCAATTCAGAGTAGAAATCTTATTGTGCTACAAATAGTCTTTTCCAATTGTGTTCCAATAAACTTCTAGCCATGGATGAGATTCTTTGTAATATTGTAAGATGATTGTTTACTTAGGAGAAGCTCATTTGCACTAAAATTGTCCTTTTCTCAAGCTATTCCAACATATTTCTAATGAATGAATTGGATGAGTTCATGTTATGAATTATTGATTTCATATTGTGATTTGTTTCCTTGCTATGAGTCGTTATCAAGCTTTTCATTTTATGTTCTTTAGTGCCATACACAGTTTTTGCTCTGTTTTAGTGTGTCCAACAACTTCTCTTAGTTCTTTTCCTTTTTAACATAAAACCATAAAACCAAAAACATCAGAAAAACATTAAATACAACGTAGTGAGAAACAGATACCTAGGCACATATAGTGCACCTCACTTCAGCAGTTTACTAGCCCTGGTTGATAATTTATGACCTCAATTTAGGAACACTAAGTTGAGTACACATTTTGGCGTTGTTGCTAGGGAAGTGAAAAATAGGTAGTTTTGTTTCTTACCTCCCAAAAAAAATGACATGCGTAGAGAAAGAGACTCAAGGGGTAGATTGATAAGAAGCAGAAGCTTGATTCCTAGAACACCACTTGTTTCACCAAGACCAAGAGCCAGCACACCTCCAACTAAAACCCACATTCCATCCTTTACTATAATTCCAGAGGACTTAAGATCAGATATTCCATTAGAAATACCTTCCACTCTAACCATTGAACCTGTCTTAGGAGAAGATTCAGGAACCCCTACTAGGGACATAAACTTTTCAACTTCCACAGAAGAATCAACTATGGCAGAAGAAGGGGGAGGAGGATTCTTTAATGGAGAACACACACTATTTGGAGGGGGTAGAGGTAGAGGTAGAGGAGATGGAGGTAGGGGTGCAGAATGAGAAGGAGGCAGAGGAAGAGGTAGAAGAGAAATGGGAATCTCTTTTGGGTTTCCTATAGTAGATGAAGAAACAAATACAACTATGAAAAACATTTCACCCTCTGTCCTTCCAAAATTTTATGGACTTAAAACTGAAGATCCTAAAACCTTTCTATTTGAATTTGAAGTCCTATGTAAAACCTATGACTATCAGCAAGATGCTCAAAAACTTAAACTATTCCCTTCAACATTGAAAGGAGTAGCATTAAAATGGTTTATGAGTTTAATCAATAGTTCTATTAGGACATGGGAAGACATGAAATAAGCATTTTTAGAGAGGTATTTGGATTACTGTATGCCAGTCAACCATAAGGAGGAAGTGTTCAAAATGTTACAAAAAGAAGATGAAAATTTGGAAGATTTATTGGAGAGATTTCACTACAACATCAAAAGAGCAAAAATGGAAAACTTAGACCAAGACACTTTGAAAGCTCTTTTGTTGAAGACAATTAGGGATGAATGGTTAGATATCCTTAACATGATGGGAAAAGGGGATATATCTCAGCTTACATTACCTGAAATAGCTGAATTATGTATCAACCTTTCAAGAGGGAAATCTAAAACTGTAAAAGGACCAAGAGACCCCGCTCTTGCAAGGGCAAGTAAGTTTGCTTCTGGGACAGTAAGTAGGGCAGAAATAGGACATATGCTTGATGAATTCAAATCTGATATCTTGGGGAGTCTTAGTGAACAAATAGACACCCTTAAGTTACAAAACAAGCAGAAAACTGAATCTGATAGCTTAGCAATATTTTGTCCCAAATGTAGAAAGAAACATGCCTTGAGAGAATGCCCTTTGGATGCAAAAGTTGTGGAGACTTGTGTAATTTGTTCAGAAAAACATGAGACCAAGAGTTGTCCTTCACTTCCTGGTCTTAAAGCTGTCTTTCAAGAAGAAACTCCTACAAGTTCCACAGAATCTCTCAATTTTGTCTCCAGGAGGCCTTGGCAAGGACCTCAAACACAAGGATTTCATGATCAGTTGTATAGTCAACCCCCACCAAATTGGAATTCTTGGTAGCAACCTTGGCCCCAATTTCAAAATCAATCACAAACTTGGGCACAAGGAGCACAAAATCCCTATGGAAGATACTCTCAGTATTACCAATATCCACCATCCTATCCACCATATCCACATTTCCCTCCTCAACAAAATTTTCAACAAAATCCTCAACAAAATCCTCAAAATCCACAACATCAAAATCAACCACTTCCATTACCATTTCCTTAGAAAACAAATCAGTTTCCTGCCCAACCCATACCAAACCCCAACAATAAAAATCCTCAGAACACATACATGATAGAAGGCCAACAGTTTCCAACTTATTTGATCACTCCTTTAGACCTTAGTGATGTGCAACTTAGGTCTGGAAGAATACTTGAAAAGAGGAAACCTTCTGTAATCATACAAGAGCAAGATAATTCTGAGGAAGATTCTCTACGGGTAAATAAAAGTCTTAAAGAGAACACAACTTTCCAAGACTCAAACATTGAAAAATCAAAACGAAAAGAACCAATAATTTCAACTCCTATATTAGAGCAGCCATCAACATCCACCTCCCTTTCCATAAATATTACAAATTGATAAGGGTGTAGAAAAACAAATTTTGGTGCCTAATTATGATTTCCTGGATGAGTTGAGAAATGTTTGTATTAATATCCCATTATTGCAAGCTATTAAGGAAATTCCAATCTTAGCAAAGACAATAAAGGAGTTGAGCATGAAGAAAACAAGAAAAAGAATAATAGAGATAAAGAAAATTCAACTAGCAGGAAAAATAACAGATATCATGATGGGTAAGATTGCTATTCCAAAGTATCTAGACCCAGGACATCCAGTTGTTAAAATTCACATTAATGGAATTGAGATCCAAAACACACTTATTGATTTAGGAGCAGCAATCAATATTATGAGTAGACAAATCATGGATAAATTAAAACTTCCTAATCTTCTTTTTACACCCACATTATTACAATTAGCAGATAGATCTGTGATCAAACCTGATGGGGTAATAGAAGACATTCCAGTGTCCCTAGATTCTTGGGAATATCCTGTGGATTTTATGATCCTAACTCCTAAGAATAATCTAGGGGGGCATCATGTTATATTAGGAAGACCTTGGTTAGCTACAGCTGATGCTTTCATTAGTTGTAGATCCAGTGATATGTACATCTCTGATGGTAGTTCAACCAAGAAATTTACCTTGTATCCTCCAGCAAAAACAATTACAGAATTGGATGATACTCAATGGATATAGGATGAAGAAGACTTACAACCTATCTTCACAATTTCAGAAATTAGTGAAGATAGCCAGATTCTGAATACCTTGGAAAACTTTGAATCCTCTTCGGAATAAAAACATGAAGAATTTCAAGAAGAATCCAACATTGAGTTTTTATCATCAAGACAAATGTCTCTCTATTCCATGGATAAATTTGGCAGCTCTACAATTGAGATATTTCCAGGAAAAAATTTAAACATAAACAAGAACCTAGAGGAATCTCAACAAGAAGAGCTAGTCAAGATCTTACAGAGACATTCTTCTGCATATGCATGGGAGTAAAATGATATGAAAGGGATAAGCCCCAAGACTTGCACTCATCACATCTACATAAAGGAAAATTGTAAACCAATCAGACAACCTCAGAGACGAATGAATCCAAATCTTAGGGGAATTGTTAAGGAAGAATTGCATAAATTGTTAAATGTTAACTTCATCCATCCCATTTCAGATAGTCAGTGGGTTTCTCCTTTGGTAATTGTGCCAAAGAAAAATGGTAAATGGAGGGTATGTATTGACTACCGAGAATTAAACAAAGCTACTCTTAAAGATCACTTTCCCCTACCTTTCATAGATCAGGTGTTAGATACATTAGTTGGCAAAAAGTACTTCTCATTTTTAGATGGGTTTAGTGGCTATAATCAAATCCAAGTAGCACTTGAAGTTCAAGACAAAACCACATTTACATGTCCTTGGGGTACCTATGCTTACCGAGTATTTCCATTTGGATTATGCAATGCACCTGCAACATTTCAAAGGGCAGTACTAGGAATATTTTCAGATCTAATATATGATTGTGTAGAGGTATATATGGATGATTTCACAGTTTATGGAAATACATTTGAAGAAGCCTTAACAAACTTGGAAAAAGTTTTAAAGAGATGTAAAGAAGCAAATCTTTCACTTAGTCATGAGAAATGTTTTATGATGTTTACTGAAGGAATTGTTTTAGGACATCACATTTCAGGGGATGGGATTAGAGTTGATGAGTCAAAAGTTGAAGTCATCTCTAACTTATCTATTCCAAGTTGTCAAAAAGATGTTAGGATTTTTCTAGGATTTACAGGATATTATCGAAGGTTTATAGAAAAATTCACCAAGATAGCATCTCCACTTTTCAAATTACTTACCAAAGATTGTGAATTCAAGTGGAATCCTGATTGCCAGTTAGCCTTTGAGACCCTGAAAACAAAAATTTCTGAAGCACCTATTTTAAGGGGACCTAACTGGAAGTTACCTTTTCATATTTCAACAGATGCCTCGGATACAGCTCTAGGAGCAGTATTGGGACAAAAAGACCTGATTCCTTATGCCATCTACTATACCAGTAAAAATTTGACTCCTTCAGAGTTAAACTATACTGTAACTGAAAAAGAGTTTTTAGTTGTTTTTCATGCCATAAACAAATTCAGACACTATATAACAGGCTATGAAACTTTTGTTCACACATATCACTCTGCAATTAGATATCTAATGAACAAATCAATTACTAATGGCAGAGTTATAAGATGGTTATTGCTTTTATAGGAATTCAACATTACCATTCTAGATAGGCCTGGAAAACAAAACACAGTAGCTGATTTCCTATCTAGACTCCAAAACATCAAAGACAATACTCCAATTGAAGATCAATTCCCTGATGAATATCTTTTTGCAATTTCTACTCAAACTCCTTGGTTTGCTGACATTGCTAATTATTTAGTTTCAGGGAAATTTCCTTCAATAATGAATGCAAGAGACAAAAGAAAGATCATTTATGACAGTGCAAAATATTCATGGGTTGCTAATGAGTTATACAAAACAGGTCCAGATTTTATCATTAGGATATGTGTTCGGGAAGATGAGATGCCTGAGATCCTCAAGGCATGTCATGATGAACCTTGTGGCGGACACTTTGCTGATAAAAGAACAGCTTATAAGATCCTTCATTTAGGATATTATTGGCCATCCCTTTTAAAAGATGCTAAAGAGTATGTCAAAAGGTGTGACAGTTGCCAAAGGGTAGGGAAACCTTCTCCTTCAGGTGAGATGCCATTGCAGCCTCAGGTACATATTGAACCTTTTGAAAAATAGGCTTTAGATTTTGTAGGACCTATTAGTCCTCCATCAAGACAAAAGAAATATATATTAGTTTCCACTGATTATGTTACCAAATGGGTAGAGGCCAAGCCATTACTTTTTGCTACTGAAGCATCTGTAGTTAATTTTCTTTTTGAGGATATTTTTACTCGTTTTGGTGTCCCAAGGGAAATTGTTACAGATCAAGGAGCTCAATTCACATCAAGGCTAGTGGAACAAATGATGGAGAGGTACAAAATCAGACACTGAAAATCTACTCCCTATCATCCACAAGCAAATGGTCAAGTGGAATCTACTAATAAGGTTATTGAAGGGATCCTAACAAAGACTGTCCATTTACATAGAAGAGATTGGGTAGATAGGCTTCCTGAAGCTTTGTGGGCCTATAGAACTACATGGAGAAGCACAACAAGTCATACTCCATATGAACTTGTTTATGGAAAAAAAGTTTTGTTTCCCATAGAGTTTCATATTCAAACTTTTAAAATGGAAGTTCAGCTAGGACTTGATCTAATAGAGGCAAAAAAGAACAGATTGGAGCAGATTAATGAATTGGATGAGATCAAACAAGATGCAGTTCAAAAAACAAGTATAGTCCAGCAGCGAAGGACTAGATGGCATGATAAGTATATCAAGGAAAAGAAGTTCAAAGAAGGTGACTGGGCTCTCTTGTTTGATTCAAAGTTCAAGGATTTCCAAGGTAAATTCAAAACACATTGGATTGGGCCTTATGAAATTATAAGAATTTTTGACAATGGAGCAATAAAAATCAGGACAATAGATGAAGAAGAGGTCACTTTTCTTGTAAATGGTCATAGATTGAAGCTGTATCATAAGCCACTTTCAAGAGAAGAATTTGTCAAGAGATTTCAGGAAAATAGTGATTTGAAGTTAATGAAGAAGAATTTTTCTTCTTCATCAACTTAGTTGAATTTTATGAATTCAAAAGCATAAAAAAAAAATAAAAAAAAATAAAAAAATAAAAAATAAAATAAAAAATAAAGTATAAACATGAAAACTAATCTTTGATTAGCATGTTTATACAAAAAATATAGAGTGAAAATCAGAATCTTTCTGACACTTTAGCTTTTCAAGTTTGTTCTTTTTCTGCAAGCAGTTATCATAAAATCATAAGTGATTCACATTCCACTTATGATCCATTTCACTCCATTCATTCATATCCATTTCATTTCATTCATCCATACTTCATTCATTTCATTCCATGGTCCACCTCATTTCCATCTCAGAGTTTTAAGATTGATTTCTTTCTGCAATTGAATAATACAGATCATAAGTTGCAGGTCACTTTCCATACTTCACTCCACTTCATAATTGTGATTCATTTCATTCCATTATTCACTTCACTCATACTCCATTACACCATATTTTATTATCCATTTTTAACTCATTTCATACAACATTCCATTCATGCTTCAAACCATTCCATTCCATGTTTCAAGACTTCTACAGGTACATTCTGCAATCAGTCAGACATTCTGCAGCCAGAGATCCTGAAGGCACTATCCAGTAATCACTTGATTTAGCAGCAAATTGATCCTGCATGTCCAAGACAACAAGAAAAATCAAAGGAGTTATGAGGACTGAAGATCAATGATTTTCAAAGGAGGACAAGGCATATCAAAACCACAAAAAAAAATCAAAGGAAAGGCAAAGGTAAAAGTTATGAAATTATTATGGTGACAGATCATGAAATTTTTAGCATAGTTAAGTCATGTATGATTCAAAAAGTTATTTTAATTAGTCGTGTTGATCATGCCTATTAAACCTATCATAAAAACTTTGGACAAAATCCCTTTCACTCCGCCATTCCAAATCATCATTTAAAACTTAACGATTAAGTACTGAAGTGACCTAATCAGTCACGTCACTAGCCCGAAGCATTTAATGATGATTTTGAAATTTACACGAGAATTTTTTCTAAGGTCTTTTCGTCCGTGATAGCTCTCAACTCATTAATCCATGTGAATCATCCTCACCACATTATACTCATTTCATAACCACTCCATATCATTTCTTTCCGTAGCCAATTCTTAGCCATTCCGATCTGTAAAACAAAGGAAACATCTTTGGAGTAAAAACATCTCTTTAACAGCCATTTTCACCGTGAGCAGAGGAGCAGTAATTTGAAGGTTGAGAAAGGAAGCTATGGGTCTCATAGTAAGATCCGAACCAGTTGGAACCAAGTACTTGGAAGGTTATCCGCAAATCAAAGAAATGCTACAGCAGGCTAGGTGGTTACAATTTTTGGAAAAATTTAATGGTTTTCATAAAGAGGTAACCAAAACATTTGCACGGTCCTTCAATGGAGCAGAGGTCGAAATAGGAGATATTAAATTCACTATTACAGAGGCTTTCATTGAAGAAGCAACAGAATTACCCAGACAAGGAGAACGCTGGTTCAAAAATAGGGAATTTCATAATGAGGCATGGAGGCAAATACTCAAAACACCAGGTATGGATGTTTCCATTTTTAAGAAAGGTATTCCTAGCTCGGCACTGAAGAATAAATGGAGAAATATGTTGCTCATTTTGCAAAAATTCATCACTTGTGAAGGAAGATTTGGTACCCTCTATGTTTATCATATTCGGTTAATGATGCATTTCTTAGATGAAGAAATCTATTTTCCCTTTTTCCTACTTCATAGTCTGAAAAGAATGGCCTCTAATGTTCAAAAGAGGGTTCAATTTCTAGAAACCACTTTGTATCACCATGGTTTAGTCAAAATCCTAATTGAACATCATTTGAGAAAAATGGGAGATAATTGGGATGAGTTTCTAGTGAGGAACCACTTTGAAGAACCCAAGGAATCTCCACCTGAAAGAAAACCTACAAGAAGAAGCAAGAGAAGGAAAATTTCTGAAGCTGTTGAAACTAAAATTGGTAAGTCTATACAAGAGGACAGTGAAGAGGAAATTTCTAAGAAATTGACTGAAATTATGAAGCAGCTTAAAGAGGAAAAGATGATAAGA
The DNA here is from genome assembly GCA_034641835.2 of Pinus albicaulis. Lineage (NCBI taxonomy): Eukaryota > Viridiplantae > Streptophyta > Pinopsida > Pinales > Pinaceae > Pinus > Pinus albicaulis. The sequence continues at coordinate 47,513,091 of CM076580.1, forward strand.
AGATATGCCAAGGAGAGAGGTGAAGGACCATCTCAACCAAGACGAAGCCACAGACTTAGAGGTATATTGAAGAAAACAGGGATTAAACAAACAGGAGTCATAAACATTGAGGATGAAGAAACACCTACTGTTAGATCACCTAAGTACCAAAATGAAGAGGATCTTGATGAAGGAGCTGCAGAGATAGACCCAGCACAGCAACAAATTTATAATTATGTTGAGACATTAGAGAAGAGAGCCTTGGAAAGTAGAGACAGAACTCCTAGCCCACCAAAATCTGCAATTAATGTACTAAGAAGAGACAAATATGAGTTAGAAGTACTCAATAGGCATATCAAGAATGAAAATAAATTTTAAGAGAGCAGGTTAAGCTGAAAGGTGATATGAATACAACTCTGTCTCTACAAATGAAAAAGTTGTATAAGGCCAGTGCAAAATCGAAGAAGAAAAACAAAAAGTTAAGCAGGGCACTTACAAATTTTAGATTCAAGTTGATCATAAGGAAGCCCAGGAGTCCATTGACTGTCAGGAAAAGTAGAAGAAGGGGCCTAGATGTCCTAGCAGAGGTCTCAGAGTATATGGATTAGTTGCATGAGGACATGCAAAAGCCTTGCAGTGGGGGTATGTTGAGCCCCAAAGATGTCGTTCTTTTTTCCACCACATTTCACTTCATTTCCTTTGTTCCTCATCAATTACAGGCTTAAATAATCAATAGGATTTATTAGGATTACTTTAAGAATGTATATAATGACTAACTTGCTATGTTTTCATGATTTTGTTATTGTAGCAATTTTTGACTAGACTCGGCTACAGAACGCAGTCATTCTGTAGCCAGTCGCCTATTCCACAGCTATCCTCATGTTTACGCAGGTTCCAGGTGTCACCTCAAGGAAAAATGCATATGGTCATATTCCACATCACTCCCACATCATTTCTCGCTCTCCATGAAGTCTGAGCTCGAGCCTACAAGTGGTTATGCACGTGGAAGAGATCAAAAATAGGAAGCAGATTCCTACTAGGACAAGGACTGTATAGATGTCCTTAAGCAGAATACGAGGCTTTCACCAGAGTCCTAATTTGATTTTAATTTTAAAAGACACTTATTCCTATGTTATCTCAAAGATAGTTATGTAATTTTTTTATAAGTATGGCTCGGGAGACCGAGAGACAGTTAGTTAGATTTTGTTTTGTTGCTAGATTTCAGAAGACCATAATACTCTTTTTTTCGAAGAATTTCTCCTTTAATGAAAGAAGCATCACTTTATTGCAAGAGCTGAGTCAATCTTGAGTAGATTTGCGTGCTAATCCGGTGGTAGAAGGCCCCTGCTACCTGAGAAGCTTTGTTCATATGGTTTAGATAAGTAACTTAGCCTTGTTTCATTTCTAGTTTAATCAATTTTCTGAACTTTATATTTTATACTTACTTGCAGTGGATGCCACAGTCAGTCTTATCCTTAAAAACTATTCCAAAATACCACTAAAATTGGATGAGATATAACTGTATTATTTTAGGATTTAGTTTCATTTCTTTGAACTTTATGATTTTGTGCTCAATTACATCAGTTGTTACAGCTAGTCTTGTTCTTATAAACTCTTCCAAAATATCACTAACTCTGGGTGAGACATAGCTGTGGTGTTTTAGAGCTTTGTTGTGTTTTGTTGAATTTTATGCTTTTATGCTCATCTACATAACGTGTTGCAGCCAGTCTTGTTCTATAAATTATTCCAAAAAACCACTAACTCCGAATGAGATAGAGCTGAAATATTTCATAGAATTAGTTGCATTTTAGTTTAGTTGTAGTACTCCGGAGGTAGATGTTACTCTAGTTTAATTCTGTCACTATATTTCAAGTTTGATAATGGCACTCTAGCTCAACTCTGTTCATCGTATTTCAAGTTAGATTAGTGGCATTCTAGTTCAGTTCCAGTTCACTGCATTTCAAGTTAGGTTAATGGCATTCTAGCTTAGTTGTGGTCACTGTGTTTCAAGTTTGATCAATTGCATTCTAGTTCAGTGTTATCCATTGTTCTTTAAGTTATATTAACTGTCAAAATTAGACTTCACGGCCTTCATTGTTTACAAACTACTCTTGTTCTAACTTTCTATTAATGCATCATCATATGGACAGGGATTAGTGATATTAGTTTAAGGCCTTGATTGTTCTGCAATCTTTTGCAATTTCACAAATAAGCCTTTTCCCAAAAACTATTCTAGAAAATCTTTAACTTTCGAATGAGGCTTAGTAGTGACAAGTTGAGCTGCAGAATGGATTAGTCTTAGCATTACAAGTCAATTCAGAGTAGAAATCTTATTGTGCTACAAATAGTCTTTTCCAATTGTGTTCCAATAAACTTCTAGCCATGGATGAGATTCTTTGTAATATTGTAAGATGATTGTTTACTTAGGAGAACCTCATTTTCACTAAACATGTTCTTTTCTCAATCTATTCCAACATATTTCTAATGAATGAATTGGATGAGTTCATGTTATGAGTTATTGAGTTCATATTGTGATTTGTTTTCTTGCTATGAGTCATTATCAAGCTTTGCATTTTCTGTTCTTTAGTGCCATACACAGTTTTTGCTTTGTTTTAGTGTGTCCAACAACTTCTCTTAGTTCTTTTCCTTTTTAACATAAAAACATAAAACCAAAAACATCAGAAAAATAGTAAATACAACGTAGTGAGAAACAGATACCTAGGCACATATAGTGCACCTCACTTCAGCAGTTTACTAGCCCTGGTTGATAATTTATGACCTCAATTTAGGAACACTAAGTTGAGCACACAACTATCCAGCTGATTGGGTTTTTTTTCTGGTTCACTTTGAGTTGTTGTTTCAGTGCATTGTTCTGATTTTTCTACATCATTCTCCTCTGAGTCTAGAGTAGCCATTATGTTAAAGTCCGCGGGTTTTGTTTCCTTGTTTGTATCTCTGTTTTTGGACTCTGACTCTTCTGGGGATTCATCATTACAAAGGATGAAGGAGTCAAGATCTGTATGTACAGAGTATAAAGGTGAGTTTTCAAGCTTTTCGGGGCTACTAACCAGGAATTTCATTTGTGCCTCTCTGTATAGTCTTCTAAGTTGGCCAAAGATTGGGATTGTGGCATAAGCCCCATCCATCTACATGGTTCCTTGCAGCTTGGCTCCCCATGATCTTGATAATAACATGCCATAATTGGGTGGCACATCTGCCACAACAACATCCATGACCATACATTTTGCTGGAATATGGGCAAGGCTCACACATAAATCTTTGATCAGGCCAAGACACTTTACTCTGCTAGAGTCAAAGGAATATAGGTCTTTGTAGGGATGGGTTATCTCTAGGCCTAACCTTTCCATCACTACTTTAGGCATCAGGTTTTGTGATGCCCCAGAATCATGCATTGCATTGTGGAGAATCTTATCATGGATATTAATACTGATATAAAAAGGGGGTACTACCCTTTCCTGAAACTTTCCTTCTATCTTTGTACCAAACAGAAGGACAGGTTGATCATCGCTTAGATTTACAATGTCACTGTTCTCACCTAGGTTCAAAGCTTTCAAAATTTGGCCTTTATATACCTCCTGAGTGGCCAACTCAGAAAGTGGGACAGAGATTTTAATTTTTGCAATCTCACTCTCCAAATTGAAAGTGGACTGACTCTTTGGAATGTTCAACTCTGTTTTTTTGGCCACTGCCTTAGTGGCTGAATTAGTGTGTTGATTCTCGTTATGTACAGTGTTTGTGACAGTTTTATCAGGAGCACTAACTGCAGTGCTATTGCTGTTAGTTGTTTTATCTTGTTTATCAGTGTTTTGGTTGTCCTTTTCTTTATTCTTTCCAGAACTCTCAGCGGCTGATTTGTTACTTTCAGCAGTTGCTTTAGAAGTTTTCTCAGGTCTTTTCTTGATGGTGACCTCAGAAGCTTTTGGTTTTGAAGCGTCTGGCTCTTTTTGCTTCTAAGTTCATATTGTTCCCTGACCTGCATCATGGCATTTTCAAATCCTAACCTGTAATCCTTAGATTCCAACCATTCCTCGTCCCAATAAGAGGGTGGGGAGTGATCTTCTTCTATGTAACAGTTATGGATTGAATATTTTGTTTCAAACATATTTATTGTGTTCCCCTCAGACTCTTCTATGATTCCCTCATCTTCATCAAGAAATTTCTCTTGGAATGGGGGAATAACTTGCTGATCTGATTCCCTTTGTTTGTTGGGAGTAGCATTGTTTCTTCTAAAGTTTTGGTTCTGGTTATGGTTTTGATTTCTGTTTTGGTTACTAACTGTGACAACCATTTTTTCCATCATTTGGTATAGATTTTCCATGTTTTTGGACATTCGGTCATAATTTGGGTTAGACGTGGAAGCTACATTGTCATCTCTATATGTTACCATTTTCTCAGCTCTCAATCTTGCTCTTTTCTCAATCAGATTAGCCTCTACACTCACTGCTCCTTTTTGCATGTCTTCCAACGTGTTGTAATCTCTCTCCCTGAGCTGGTATGCCATGTCAACATCAAAGCCTTCGGGGTATTTCACTAGAGCCATAGCTTGGGGAGGTTTCATGTGTGGAGGAAGAGCATTGTAAATACTGTTAAATCTCGTTGTGTAATCATGTACACTTTCTCCTACGTTTCTTTTAAGGCTCATATATTCTGCTAGGAGTTGGCGAGGATTAGCCTTGAATTCCCATTTGTTTATGAAGGTCTGATAGAGAGCTGGGAGGTCTTGGATACTACCAGGAGGCAAGCTCTTAAACCATTTCTTCACATCACCTCCTAAGCTCTGGGCAAATATTCTCATTTTGACTGTATCATCATCTATCTCCATGTAGTCAAAAGAATCTTCCATCCTATCTACATGGTGTTGGGCTGAGGTAGACTTTTTCGCAATGAAGTGTGGGATCTTTGATTGATAGTCAGAGGGTAAAGGCACTAGAGGCTGGGGTAAAACCAGAGGTGCATACCAGGAAGCCATGATGATGTTTTAATGAGGTACAGGATTGACTTGGGTAGCTGGTATATGGATGACAGGGATATTGTGACCAGTAGAAGACTAATGAGCAGATCTAGGGTGACTGAACCCCAAGTTCTGGATGAAGTGAATATCAGGAGGCATATATGGAAGGGTCTGTCTATTCCCCAGGTGCTTACCACTTTGAGGTGGTGAAACAGGGAACCCAAGATCTGGCTGGTCTAGGACACTAAATGACCTAGCTCTTGGTAAAATATTTTGAGTGCCTAGGTCCACAAATGTATTTGATAGCGCTGTAAAGTTTTCTGGTGTAGAGTTAGCTCTATGGATGTGGCTGGAAATAGTTGATTGTTTAGGTGTGGGAGATCCCTTGAGGATGCTCTCAGGGTTGTCAACTATTTTAGGTGGGTCTAGGTTAGGATAAGCTCTTGTATGAATGGTTCTTGAAGCCAGAATGCTATCTTCCAACAAAGCAGCTTAACCCTACTTGTTACTTCTACTATGGTTGATGTTGTTTTGGAGGCCGGTCTCCCAGTGGAGTCTTATGTGAACCAAGATAATAAGCAGGCCTACTGATCACCAGTGGAGTCTTTTAACCGTTTAGGAAATATGGAGTCGCCAGGTGGAAGGTTTAGGATGCTTCTGGAGGGTACACTATCCACCAAAGTGCCTATGAGATGTCACTTTTCAAGGATATCTTCACAACACAGCAAACTCTAACCAGAGATTGACTGGGAGGGCTTTTACCATATGTGTCACCTCTGAAAGAGTATGAGATCTGGAGGCTACCTGGCCCTTTCTAGACTCTTTCTAAGAGTGTGGGAGAACACAAAAAATGGTATAGAGGTTGATGTGTGAGCAGGAGTGTTTAACTGCCAACCTTAACCAAAGATTGTAGGTTTCTGAAGTTCTTATAATGTAGTAATGCGAAAGTACTTAGAGTTCCCCAGCGGAGTCGCCATTATGTTGGGGTTCCCATGTTTTTGCCAGATTGGCAAGACCAAAAGATGAGACAACATCAAACCACTTTCAGACCTCAGGATCTAGCCCTCCTGGGTCCAGAGAGGGATCTCTCTATGATATGTCAAAGGCATATGACTTTGAAGCTCAAGGGTTAAGATGTCAGGCTAGTTATAAGGCTCGGGGTTTGTTTGTTTAATATTTTGTTTGGTTGATGGTTATCAGGAGAGAAGGGTTCAATGTAAGACAAAGATGAGCAAAGAGGATTTAGGCAGAGGTGAATTATTCTAGGGAATATTCAAGACCATTGGGAAATGGAGTCAGGAAAGGATTTGCTTGCTAATCAATGTGCACGCTTTCAATTGGGCTATTCATCTAAAACATTGGATCTTAAAGATGATAACGTGATATGGGGTGATGAGAGAGGAGGAAACAATATAGATTAGAATACAAAGTTAAAGACCAGCTGGTCGCACAAGGATCCTTGTGGACAGGGCTAACTCTAATTCCTAGTGTTCCCAAATCTTCCAGCTAAATCCTAACAAGAACATCTAAGAACAGATTCATTTAATTCATACATCAGAGAGTAGGAAATGACATCCACTACACTGGTTAAACCAGCTGAAACCGATTCTTAGATAACACATTCAGTAGAAAACATAAAAGGCAAGGAGAGCATAAACATAGGGTACCTAACAAGGGTAAATCCTATGCCAATATTCTGATGCAAGCCAGTAGGAACGAAATGAAATGAAATAAACACAGAGATAGGAAAACATCACCGCTGCTTTAGATCAGGATCCAAAGAAATGTGCTTGTCATATTAAATAGCAATACCATTCAAGTACAACATTTCCAATAGCCGAATACTCAGTCTGAAATCACATTCCTCAGCCTATCTTACAACTTTACACAGAGACTGTGTCTCAAAAGAAACTACTTGCAATTCTCTGATAACTGACCAACAACCTTTACAATGAGTCTCTGTTTGAATCTTATAGCTGAAAGAGAGCAGAGGAGGTAGGTGAAGAACTAAATGAAGAATTAAAACTCAGAAAGGAAAGAGGGTCGAAGCCCATTCTGTTCTAAATCTTATGCATTAATCTCTAGCACTTTTGGGATGAAAATTAATCTCCTTCAGTCTTCCAATTACTCTGATATGACTCTGATGTACTCCAGCTGCAGTACTGGGTAGTACTCTGGTGAATAAACAAAAGAGATAAGTAAAATACGGTGAAGTCTGCCATACCGCATTAACAACTGCTCTGATAGCTTAGGACTTTGGTCAAGGCGGAAATCTTCTCTGGAAACGGCATGGAATAGAAAAAGTATGGGCAACCTGTCCTTCCATGGAGAAAAACATTCTGCTGATGTAGAAAACCTGCTATTCATTAATTTATGTGCTCTGTATTCCTCTGTGGGACCTATGATGTCTTCAAACAGGTACTTTGCCTCTAAAACACAGATTTAAGGCTCAAAGATCTTCATTTCGTGCCTTAGACTCTCCACCGCTTCATTTATATCTCTTTCTATAAAATCTGTGTTTTAAATGGCCTTGGGAAGACTTTACAGAGTTTTCAACCCTGCTCTTGAATGCAAGTCCTGTCAAAACTCCTTCCCCGGTCTTCTCCATGATTTCTTTTCTGAAAATAGACCTTTCCTGTGCTCTCTGTAACTCTAACAGAGACTGAAGATCATGGAGGTTTTGACGCTGCTTGTACCCTGCAAAACACGAAACTTAGTTATGAAATCCAATGCACGGGAAGGAGGATGGATATGGAGGGCAAAGGAAATGATAGCGCGGCGGTGGTGGTTTTAAATGAAAAATGGTGAATAATGCAGTGAAATGGTGAAAACAACGAATAGTAGGGTTTGGTGGAGAAATGCATCGTGAACCATTCGATCGTGGGCCAGTGGCAGGGATCGACGATGGAGATTGAACAGCGGGATGATTTATGAACATTGGTGGAATGAATGTAAAACATTAAACCTTAGTGCAAAATACGAAAATTTGGACTTTGGTGGAAATGCAAAGGAATGCGATGGGAATGATCGTACGAGGTAGGACCCATATGGAAATCGCAATCATAGTCAGAGCGGGGCGGAGAGATATACATATGATACAATATTTCCGATGCGATTGGAAAAAACCCTTTGTATATGAAATAAAACCAAAATTCGGGTTTAATAAAGGAAAAGGCCCTTTATTATATGAATGGGCAGAGGTATGGTACAGTGGGCCCGGGGTCAATCACATCGGAGATCGGGAGCGGGGGTGATCGCAATCGCAATCGGGAGAATGTGCGATGCGATCAATCAGAGGGGAAAAGCGATCATCGGAAAGTGCGATCAGAGTGATCGGGAGAGGAGTTGCGATCGGGTCAATCGGGGATCGGAACGATCGGAGGGGAGTTGCGATTGCGATGATCGGAATTAGGTTGCGATCAATCGCATCGCAAATATTTGCGATGAGCCGATCGGGGGACTTAACATAAACATTGCGATTAATGAGATTTGTGATTAGCGCGGGCCATCCAATCTTCGTGGTAGATCAATGGTGGAGAACACGTCACGGGCCTTACAGAGAAGAGCAATCACAATCGGAGTTTTTAAGTCTTACAAAGGAATTTTAACGTTTCGCTCCGGTCTTCCAACGCGATTAGCGCCCAGGCTATAAGCGCTTGGTCTTTTGGGTATCAGGCATATGTGGGGAAGTGGTTGTGGTTGGCGGAAAAGGGGCTAGGCCCTATTATAAAGTTTAAAAAGTGGGTTTTTGGCCCATTTTAATGAAATTTAAGGGTTAGGAAGGGGAACGATAGGGGAAGAAAAATGGGAATTTGGCCAAACAAAGGGTAAGGGTAGAAATCCAAGGGGATTTTGGATATGATTTAGAGGGTAAATGGGGACTTTGACAAAAAGGGGGAAAAGGGGTAAAATGGGACATTCTGCAGAGGTACAAGGGGAAAATGAGGGACTTTTGGAGCATAATTCTTTGCAATCAATGAGGCTCATAGACTCAAAGATATCAGAGGGGAAAAAATCAAAGGCAGGGAATGTGAAAGGCTTCAAGGATGATGTGTTTTCAAGGGAAATGCATTCCTTGAAGACTCATAAAACAAATAGCCCCTTGCTTGCTTGTTAAGGAATTCATAGGGGGCTAACAGAACGCCGCAGAAACTCGTTGTGCGACTGAAAAAAAATTTTGGCTGCGTGAAAGAATCTGTGTATTTGTGTTGAAGGGATAACATGACACAGGCCTGAGGATCTATATTGAAGGAAGGCTTACAGGGTTTTTTTTTTTTTTGACATTTTGATCCAAAATTCCACATTGCTGACGGAGGAAAAAGAAAGATTGCATCATGAAACAACCTGATGCTGGCTTTGCTAAGCTGAAGGGGGAGGATTTCGATTTCTACCTACAAATCTATTCAATAAATCTCGGCAGGAAAGGCAGGAGTTCCTCTGTTGACATCAATTTTCTCTCCCTCGGAGGCGGTATGAACATTCCCATCTACACGCGAGGATTTACTGTGATTTGGCAGTCGGCTCTGCTAAACTTGCTTTGCTAATTGAAACTTCTTCCACCAAGGCCTATTAGACGACAGATGTGAATCCCATTTTGCTATTGGAAGAAGTGTCCGACCAGTGGTTCAGGCAGCCATCAACCTACTCGTGGCTTTGCTGGACTCCCATTACATTGAGCTGGCGGAGCTAGTCGAGATAGCGTTGGTGGCAAGGTGCTTTAAATGCATTTATTTGCACTTAAGACTCCGATGCGATGGAATTCCACATCAAGCACACGCAGGCAGCTCGTGAAAGCTCTGTGGCGCTTAATCGTTCCATAATGCTTCTCCACACGTCCTTTGATAGTGAGCACCAAGAATCTAGGTTCGAAATTGGTCGGGTTTCCATATTTTCGTGTGAATTATTGTCTGGGGTGTGTTCGATGCTGCTAGATTCGACAGCAGGTGATTTGGGTGCTGCTGGGGGTAGAATTAGCTCTTTCCATAGGCACAGATTGTCGTCTGATTCGCCATTGTTCAACTTCAAGGAGTTGCAGTGTACAGACAATTACGGTTGTTTTTTTCTTACATGCTCTTTAGCCTGATGGAGCATTGTCGGCCCCTGTCCAGAGTTATGGTGGCTTACAGAGTGCATTTTTTTTTTTCATGCTTTTCGTGCAAGAAATGTAGCTTTGTCTCCCGGAAATTCATCTGTCTTTATTCCAGTGCCTGTAGAGAAAGGTTTTACTGGTTTTATGACTGAATTTGTCATGGGAGGGGTTTCCACTGCAGTATCCAAAACTACAGCTGCCCCTATTGAGCGTGTCAAACTATTGATACAAAACCAGGATGAAATTTTGAAGACTTGATGTCTTGCCGAACTATACAAAGGGATCGGGGATTGTTTTTCTAAGACAATGAAGGATGAAGGCATCATTGCATTGTGGAGAGGAAACACTACAAATGTTATCCATTATTTTCCCACTCAGGGTTTGAACTTTGCATTCAAGGATTACTTTAAGAGGCTTTTTAATTTCAAGAAAGACAGGGATGGTTACTGAAAATGGTTTGCTAGAAACCTGGCCTCTGGTGGTGCAGCTGGTACATCTTCTCTTCTTTTTGTTTATTCTTTGGACTATGCCCGAACTCGGTTGTTGTATAGCGAGAAGTTGGACAAGGCCACTGAGAAGGGTCGAGTCTTGAAATGATGTTTTTTTTTTTTTTTGGGGGTTTAAATTCGTCTTAATTTCTCATTGGAACCAATCGGTGGTGGCTTCACTTATACGCTTGAGTTGAACAAGGCAACTTTCAGGTGTCAGAAGAGGTGTGGAAGCACGCGGAGTTGTTGGGAGGCTTCGAGCTTCCTTTGTTTGGGATCAACTTGGTTGAAGGTTGTATGAAGGAACATCATAGATTGGAGGATGATTGAGTTTTTGTGTGTCGAGTGTGGTGGAAACATATCTGCATGTTCAATTGCAAGGAGATTAGCTCGACAATAGTTCTTCATTGTTGTAGCCTGATAACCAATGTGAGAAGGCATGTTTAGAAGTCTCTTGTGTCGGCACCAGATGTCCATCGACGATGATGGAGAGCTGAATATGGTGCAATGAGAATGGATGTTTGTTGTGTTACTGTGGCAACGTTACTGCAGATCCAACCTATGTGTCGTTGCATGCTCTAGAGAAGAGCTGGTAAGCCTTAATGGCTTGTGGCCCCTTTGTGGCTGGTGTGCCTTAGTGGCAGATTTGTGGCCCTGGGTGACTGGAGAGCCTTCGTGGCGGTGATAAGCCTTTGTGGCTGTGATAAACCTTCGCGGCTGTGTTGAGCCTTCGCGCCTGTGTTGAGCCTTCATGGCTGTGTTGAGCCATTGCGGCTGAGTTGAGCCTTTGTGGCTGTGTTGAGCCTTCGTGGCTGAGTTGAGATTTGGTGGCTACATTGTATCTCCTCGAGGCTGAGCGCCTGAGCGGTGAAGGTGAATTAATACTTGTCAAAATGTGAACTAGCAAGTAGGTGAAAGGGTGTTGCTTGTGCATGTTCATGGTACGTGGAGCGACCAGTTGTCAGTGATCTGGTAGGGATCAGATTGAAGACAACGTGCAGTGTATGATGTTGGATTTTCTCACAACAACAGTGTGGGTAGTGTTCTGGTGAGCTAAAATTCGGGGCAGTTTGTCCGCAATAGTGAATGGCGTGGCCATGTGTTGTATTACTGTCATGGTTATCGCTTGTGCTTATATTGTCATTTGGTATTGTTTTTTGTTTGGTATGGGTAAATGTGGACAAGTCTTGAAAGTTTGTATACATATTGAGATTCGTGACCTCAATATGAAGTCATTTTGTTAGAATTCACGACTCTAACTAATGACAGGTATAGCATGGAGATTCAAGACCAGTACATCCAAAATTCAAAAGTACAAAATTTATGACATAAATATTCAAGCGAGAAAGCTCTAGCAGGTGAATGGTATGGTGAGCGGCAAAGGAGGATGGACAATCAAGTTTGTGAGAGTTTGTTTTGTGTGAGTTTCTTGGAATAGACTCATGACCTTGAGTATGAGTCACAGTTTGTAATTAGAAGCAAATCTACATGTCATTTGTTATTTGTACGTGCTGTAAGACCCAGAGAGGCATGCATACCCCTTTGTTATATGGTCCCTCTGTCAGAGAGTTTTAACACCCTGGAAGAGTGTGTCATGCGGGATGGATACACTTGGGTGGGCCATATTGGTTTCAGACTCCATAAGGTGAAATTTTATATCAAGGGGGAGTTAATCGAGAGGTTGGATGAACCATGTATGTGAAGGACTTCCTAGTAGACTGGTGGTTGCAGTGGTTGGAACCCATGCATTTCGGTAGATGGTTGTTCCTTTATATGGACATCGAAAATAGCATGAACAAGATACAAAGTGTAATTACCAAACGAACCAGTGTAATTACCAAACAGTACCAGTTGTAGATCTTGCAAATAGATATTGAGACAAGTAGTCATTAGGGGGGAGTGTTGGAATAAGTAATTCCTACTTGTCTTCAGTTGTGATTTTCTCTACAGATCTGAATTGGTCTCTCCTCACCAGGAAGCGCAGTCAAGGCCAACACTGCACCAGCCTCACAATCTCCTTTCAACAGTGATCAACAATTTGGCAGGCAGTGCATCTCAACGTTCCTTAGATCGTAGAGGCAACACAAATCCACTTAGCTTCGACCTGAAGCTCTAATACCATGATAAAATAAATTAAATGGCTCTCCAGGTGAGAACCTGGAGAGTGTACAAACACACTCACACAATCTGATACAATGCATCAAGAGAACAACCTAGTACATATAGGCTTTCTCACAATCGGGTGGTTTGAACCACTCCCTGAATATTAGGATCTGAGATCTAGAATTAGAATCTCAATCCTATCATAACTGAACATTCTCCATTAATTTCTAACAAATTTCATTTTGTGAGTTTTAGCACAAATTCACTAGGAGAACAAAATTAAAAAAGTATTCGATGTGGTTCACTTGGTTATAATTTCTCTCATAGCACTTTAGTCTCAACCATTACAATAACCCGAGGAAATAAGATGCACAATGCTTTCTTTTGTTTCTTACATTGACAAATCTAATTGTGTTCTTATTGGGTAACCACGTTCTCTCTGTGGCGTGAGAGGTCCCTGAATTTCAATTCATCACGGTTCAACTAATTAGAATTTCACTCATAACATTGTACTCTAAACCATTACGATAAGGTGAGAAAAATAGATTCTCAGAGTTTTTTTAATTTACGCTAGAAAAGCTCAAAAGAAAAAAGTAATTCCATGCTTATTGGGAAATCATGCTCTTTCCATGGCTTGGGAGGTCTGCAAATTTTCATCCATCGCAGTGTGAAGACAAAACTTACAACTATCTAATTTCCAATGCTTCGCAAGAATTATATAATATTTCAAAGTACCAAAACTGCATGTTTCCTTAGAGAGTTCTTCGTCTAACCAGAATGCAGCTGAGAAATGCTTGGTAAAACTGGCCTGGCAGTATTCCAAAGAGTCCACGGTTCGAGCCCCTAGGCTGATGCTCCACAATTTCGACACATCTTCTACCACAACGAGATCTTCTACCACATAGGGCTCCAACATGCCGGCCAAGTAGTTGCAAGCATAATTTAACGACTGTTCTAGAGCTTGTCTAACAAAAGTGGAAATGAAGCCTTTAACAAGAATTGCATTGAAAGAACAAATCACAAACGAATATGGAACATCACCATCGTTACCCCCAACTCAAGGTAACGTGAAATAACTATTATACCTGTGCAGAGTGCGGAGCTCGGCACAATTAGATAACATAAAATACTATTATACTTTTGTAGAGTGTGGAGCTTTACATAATTAGCTAATTCACGATCAAAATTTCTAATAATATGAATTTCATTTCATATTAATACTTTTCTATGGTATGTGTGTAATTAGGGTCACATGGTGTAGGTTTGCTCCTAGTTTTCTATTAACATGGTGGCGGTGTCGTGATTGTGGTGTTTGTCCCCTGTGCCTTGGTTCTCTTTGTGATGCTTCGGTGCATTACTGCAGTCCTAAACTTAACTTATCAACTTATTATCTATTATGTCTATTCTTAACTAGTAAAATATATTTTTTTGGTTGTTTTTTAACTGCAAAAACATAAATAAAACTATATATTCAAATTATTAAAAACATAATTGTAATTCAATCCAATGTTAAGTTATATATTCAAATTATTAAAAAATTAATTGCACAACATGAATGAATAGTTGTAGGGTAGTGCGAAGAAAACACATTTCTCCACATAATCAACTTCTCCAGTATACCACAAATGATATCTTTAAGACTATTACAATTGCCAAAAGCATACCTTCTTCGAAAATTTTATAGAAGGTTTCATGTCAATTAAACCATTGTCGAAACTTGTGATGAGAGCTTTGTGCTGAAAACTTTCACTCTGTGGAGAGTTTTGTGTGGAAAGATTTTGGCTTTCATTGTACTAAGTTTTCTACTCACTCTGCACAACCTTTAATCAATTAAGTAACTATATAACAAGTATTAATGTTATTTATATCTACATCTCCTTTTATGAACATATAAATGATAGAAAATAGAAAATTTGCAACATTGTGAATCTTAGTACTTGTTAACTTTCCAACAAAATACATCTTTAAAAGTTCACAGTTTAATGTTTAATTGCATCTTTAAAATATCATAGTTTAATGTTTAATTAAGATATTGTTTAAACATATTATATTTAGGACATTTTAGTCTGAATTGGATGAACCAAATTACATATATAGATTCAACACTCTGAAAAACAAATTATATATATAGATTCAATAGCCTGAAAAACTCTTACATAACTCAAATTATGAAAAAATTTCAACTCTCTAAAAATTTTAACTAAAACTTATAATTCAAAATAATATTGCCAAATTTTAAACCAGTTAAATAAAAAAATATACCCAAAAAAACCTTACAAAACTTAACACAAATAAATTACAGTGATATAAGATCAAGACACGATCTATACCCTCCAGAGTTTAACCTTAATTCAGACAAAAAAGCACTAAATACGTGTGACATTGAAAATAGGTTTTTATGTAGCCGCGGTCAGGAACACGTGAATAAAGATCAAACTTTGTTCAACGCAATTTGGGAAAAGTGTCTGGGTCGAAAGAAAATTGAAAACTAGAATGATCATTTAAATATAAAAAAAAATTATTATTGAGATTTAAAGGAAAGAAAAGATATAAAAATATAAATTGATTTTGTAAAATTATAAAAAAAAAATCATATATTAAAATGAGAAAGGAAAATCATATGTTATTAAAATATGTAACATTTTATTTGAATTTTTGTGTTATAGAATTTATTATGTATTTATTTTGAATTTAATATTTATTTGGTTTAAAGATATTTTCTAGCTGTATGTAAGATATGTTATGTAAATATTTTGATTTAGCTAAAACAAAACAAAACAAAATAAATAAAAATAACCCTATGTTAAAATAAAAAATTTACATTATATTTTTTTATCAATTTTTGTTGGGTAATTAAGATGATTTTGAAATAAAAATAAAAATAACCATATGTTAAAATAAAAATTATAAGTTATTAGTTTTTTAAATTAATTTTTATTAAGTAGTTAAGTTAAACTTGACTTGGTCAAGTTACTGGTGGTTTTTAAGCTCTAGGTTTATGAGAACCCATAATATTGGTCATGATATTCAACCAATTTAGATCCATCATAAATCTGATCTACCAAAAGTCTAGAAAAACCAAACCTTACTAATATTTATAGAGATTATATATGTTATCATTTGAAATTTGAATTCTTAATTTATTAGAATGATGAAATATATGTTTTTTTAGCATTATACTTTATCAAATTAGGTTGAAAATTATATATATATATATATATATATATATATTTCATGGTTGTCCCCATTGCATTGTTGGTTTGATAACTGAGTTATGACAAGTTTTCCCACAATTCAAAAAATATATAACCAAACTATATAAGGTTAATGTTCTATGTTATTAAAAAGTACAGTATCCATTAAAAATTAGTATTATTAATGATCACAACACAAAATCACAAGGTAAATAAATAAATAAAAATACTTTAGATTGACTAAGGAAAGAGGTTAACAACCTAGGACCCAGAGACATTAGAGAAGAGCGAAAGTCTATAGCTTACAAATAATTAGTATGTGATTTCACTAAGGGTGATTTTTTTTCTAGTCTCTCTCTAAATTGTTAAGCTAACTCATAAATTAAGAAACTGTGATCTATTAACATCTAATCACTAAGAGATTACACTCCACTTAAGCAACACTAACCCTTAACATAACTACGTCTTCTTAATATCTTCTATATTACCACATATTTCAAACTTGACTTACCCCATATATATATATATATATATATATATATATATATATATATATATATGACCTCACAATGATGAGTTGTGTCCTTACTATTTGACATCCACCATCATATCCCATGTTGTAACCCTCTCATTTAGCATCTTTCAATATCCATATTGCATCACTAGTTGAAAGCACACTTAAAATTGCACATAGTGTGTTTCAAGGAAGTTCTCTTTGCCTCTCATGGCACACATTAACAACGTTCAATAATAAAAGGTGACCATATTCCCATTCCACTCATTCCTTTTATCTAAGGCAATCATATTCCCATTCCACTCATTCCTTTTATCTAAGGAAATCATATTCCTATTCCACTCATTCCTTTTACCTTAAGTTATTATTGATGATCACAACACAAACTCACAAAGAAAAAATGTTTTAGAGTAAGAGATACAAATACTTTTGATTGGCTAAGGAAAGAGATTAACAACCTAGGACCCAAAGACATTCAACAAGAGCAAAAGTCTATTGCTTACAAATAATCAGTATGTGATTTCACTTGGGGTGATTTTTTTTTTTCTAATCTCTCTCCGAGTTGTTAAGCTAGTTCATAGCTTAAGAAATTGTGATCAATTAACATCTAATCACTAGAAAATTGCACTCCACTTGAATAACACTAACTCTTAACATAACTACATCTTTTTAATATCTTCTCTATTACCACATATTTCAAACTTGACTTACTTTTTTTAATAAAAAATAAAATAAAATAAATCTAATCACAATGATGAACTTTGTCCTTACTATTTGACATCCTCCGTCATATCCCATGTTGTAACCCTCTCATTTGGCATCTTTCTATTCAATATCCCATATTGTGGCATCACTAGTTGAAAGCACACTTAAAATTGCACATAGTGTGCTTCAAGGAAGTTCCCTTTGCCTCTCATGGCACACTTTAACAACGTTCAATAATAAAAAGCGATAATATTCCCTTGACATCTTCCATCATATCCCATGTTGTAACCCTCTCATTTAGCATCTTTCTATTCAATATCCCATATTGTAGCATCACGAGTTGAAAGCACACTTAAAATTGCACAAGTGTGCTTCAACGAAGTTTCTCGGACACATTAACAACGTTCAATAATAAAAGGCGATAATATTCCCATTCCACTCATTCCTTTTATCTTAAGTTAGCTTAGGAAAGAGGACATCTCTTTCATGTTGTCTCCTTTCCATTGCCAACTCCACACGCGACAGTGCCACGTAAAGCGACGGTAAACCCTTTAGCCTTTATTCCTTTATATCTCCACCTTCCACGTCGGATGCTTGCGGCACCATCCCACTTATCTTGTGGCGATCAGAATTCCAGGAGACTGTACTGGCCATGTCAGCAGACACCAGATTCTTTACTGGCAAGTTGGTTCTTGCAACTTCCCTTTAAGCCGACGTGGCGCTAACGATTCGTGTGGTGGACATGAAAGGTAAAGTACCTGTGTCTCATGGCTGGATTCAGCAGATTATGCACTGGCATTGATGACTTTCTTTCAATCTTTTTCATCCCATCGACGCGTATGCGCGTTCACACAATTGCGAAATTTAAACCCACCGTGTGATAATCTCAACAATAAATACTGGGATCATCCACAGCAAGGCTACTCCTCTGGTTTTTGCTGGTTCACCTGGTATTCCGAGAGTACTGTATAACAAGGTCACAAATATATTTAATTTTTCAAGTAATGGGATTGCATCAGGAGGCTCAGGAGAGTTTTGAGCATTATTGCAGGTTCAACAATGACTATGATGCGGTTTCAGCCGTTAGATTGGAGAAAGATGACGTCACATATAATATTTCTGATATGGGTGGTCACATGATAGGAATTCCAACGGACAAAAATGGTTTGAGATTGACCTATATCATGGGAGATCCAGGAAAAAGATCCAGCCTTGCTCAGAGCAAAGAGGAACCAGCAAGAACTTGGGGAGCCCCTGATCTTACTGTATGTGTTGAGAGAGAAAATATGACAGATACCCACATCAGAAATCTCATGGGGACTGATCATCCATCAATGGAGGCAAGCCCTTATGTTTTGGAAGGTGATCACACCCCTCCTTCAACTCCCTCTGGAAGGTGTAAATCCCCATTTGTTCCTTCCTTCAAAGATGTCACCAAGATGCTAACATTCCCATCTTTTCTCTGGGGTAAATATACATGTTATTTATATGTATTAATATTTTTTCCAGCAATTGTCATTTTTTTTATTGTGCTTTGAAGTTATAGACTTTTAGGATGGAGGGTTCAGAGATAATGATCTTCACTGGTTTATGGCTTTGTATGTCTTGTGTACAGCCAAGGTAGATGAATTCATAGAGCGCTTGCATAGATGGAGCAGAAATGCTGACGGCCTAGTTGAGCATTTTTGGGCTCACAGTAAGTCTCTAAACCTTTTTGTCTCCATAATCTTTCAATATGAGTAAAATTTGAGATTTCATTCTAGCAAAGCGAGTAAAGGATTTTCACTATAAACTGCTCATAGTTTTTGTCTGCATAATCTTTCAATATGAGTAAAATTTGAGATTTCATTCCAGCAAAGTGAGGTAAGGATTTTCACTATAAATTGCTCATAGAATGCATGGGTTTTTTCATTGTGTTTAGTGAAGCTTGGGGGAAGCATGCCTGAAACAGTATGGGGAAAGCTGAGCTTGGGGACCAAAATAGTAGCTCAAGGTGGAGTTGACAAAATGTTTAAGCTGAGCTTCAGTGTTGGTCCAACAGAGAAGCTCTTGAAAACTTCAGCTTGTTACTTGTCAACAAGCAGTGGCCCTGTAGCAGGGCTACTGTTCATATCAACAGAAAAGGTAGCATTCTGCAGTGACCGTCCACTCTCCTTCACCTGTTCTCAAGGAAGGAATGCCTCCAGCTACTACAGGGTAATACATATATTATCACATTAATTCAGACTACTCTTTGTGAATTGAACTTTATTATAATTTCTATTTTGATGTTTCCTTTTATTGGGAGTATTCCACAGTATCCCTTTGCTAGATTTCCAAAAGAAATGTTTTATTTGTTTCCAAAAAAATGTTCTTGATGAAGTTAACACTTGCTTTTTTTGAAATTAGTTCTGTTAACATAAATGCCTTCTTACTCAGAGTTCTGGAACATGTTTCCCAGAAATGCTTTTTATGAAGTTAGATACCTCTAACACTTCCATTTCTTGAATTATTTATGTTTACATAAATGCCTTCTTATTCAGAGCTCTGTAGCTAATCTTGGACTTTTTGGATTTGATATTTCAGGTGGCTATACCTCTTGGAAGAGTGAGGTCAGTGAACCCATGTGAGAATGTGAACAAGCCTTCAGAGAAATATATACAAGTCCAGACTGTAGATAATCATGAGTTCTGGTTCATGGGTTTTGTTAATTATCAAAAGGCCTTCAAACATCTTCAACGAGCAGTGACATCTGATTAGTTGTCCTAGTGTATGTCAAGCAGGAAGAGGATTTTTGAGAGGTTCTTCGACATACAGATCATTGTGAGGCAGCCATTGCAGCTTTATAAGTTAACATACAGTATGTATTGAAATTTAGTCTTTATACAACACGGAAATTTTAAAACCTTTTTTTCAGGGTTTTACAGTCATTCTCTTGAATAAAGTCTATGGAATTTATTCATGACATGTATAATGGTAAATGCTTGCAAACTTCATTTGTAAATATTACAGTGAATTCCCGGCACAAACATTCCCCTGGTTTCTGATATCAATGGAAAACCGGTAGATCAGAGTGATCATTAAATGTCTGACCAGGGCTGCAAAATGCCTTCAGAAGTATTTGTGATTAAATGTCCAATTAAAAGAAGTTTTGTTTTATCTGAAATTAGTCCTATATGGTTCTTTATTTTTAAAGATATTATATTTTGAATTTTTAAATATAATCTGAAATATATATAAAAAATATTGTTTTTTATACCAAAATCTTTATTCAATTATTAAATATTAACAATCTAATTCTACCTATACATTTTAGGGTCACATCTTCATTACAATTTAAATGCATTAAAATAAATTTTAATGTGAGGACATTTTCACATTATTTTATAATTAGTCGTTGTTTATTTAGGCCATAAATTAGTTTGGAAAGTCATTTTTGATTTTTTTTAAAAATAAATTTAATTATACGAGTGCTAATTTATAATTAACTCAACTACATTAAAATATTAATGTAATTGATATTGCTCAAAACTTTATTTGTATTTATCATTAATAAATATAACAAAAAATTTATTGTAATAAAATAATATATAATGATGATAGTTAACGATTACTAACACCAAACTTTAATCTATCTTTTATAATAATCTCTTAATCACATTTCTTTTACATTTTAAATTCTCAAAAAACTAAATTATAATTTTATATTATTATACCATCTTAACCATTAACCAGACTTTAAATTAATAAAAACTTTCAAATACTTACATTTTAACATCCATAAATTCAAAATTTGAATAAAGCCGTTTAAGTTTTACCAAGCTGCATGAAATTTGGCAAATCACGAGTTCAAGCCGCGTGCGCCGCATCTTCACACGGGCTTGCAGGTTAATCGTAGTATCTGAACCGAGCGCTGGCCGCCGAGGGTTTTCGATAATTTTCGGCGGAAGTTCGGATCGCGTCATCGAAGCTTTTGAAAATATGACGAATATGTTTTAACAATCAATGACGAATATATTTTAACAATCAATGATAGCTTAAATTTGCTCTCAATTAAATATTCTAGTCATTTTCAAAATGACTAGAAATGCTTTTTTTTTATTCAAATGAGTTCATAAATTAAGTAGTAATAGTTTTGAAGTGATGAAATTGCAAATATTAAATATTCACATTACAGAATCATGCTACACTAAAACTATTTGAGAAAATCTAATCTTTATCTATTTTATTTATTTAAACTTCTAATTTTTATAAAAACTATTTAATTAATTTCTATGATTCTTCTAAGTATGTTAAAATAGATTCATCTTAATTTCATAACATTTAATCTTTTTTTATGGGCTAATGTATTTCTTTCAAAATTGTGGACTACAAAAAAGCAATGAAAAGTTTCAAATCGGTCATTGGGAGATCTCACCAAAACCAAAAATTAATTCTTCGTAAAGAGGTATGAGATAACTGAATTCTAAGATAATCAAAATTTAACATATAAAACATATTAGTTGGAAAAACCGACCGTATAAATAGACAACAAGAACAAAAGACCAATATAATTGAATCAGGACATACAATCAAGCAAAAGGACTAGAGTCTATGGCTGTGCCTTGGATGGAATCTTTGCTTTCTTTTGTAGTGCCCCCTGTTGAGGAAGGCATTTCGAGGTGTTGCTTGATGCGTTCCATCCATTGGTCTAGGTCCTTCATATGATGATGCAAATGATTAAGGGAATGGAGGATTTTTGCTCGATGCTCATGTTGATTCAGTAGAGTTTTGCCTAGAAGAAACTTCATGTGTCAGTAAAGATCTATTGTCTACACGTATTGATTAAATTTGCCTCGAGTGTGCCCAATGTTCAGTACCCAATCTTCCAACTCAGTAAGAACCTCCATATCCAGGGGTGAAATTTGTGGGAGGAGCTGTCTCCCTTGGCATGGTTTACCTCTTCCTGAATGGGCCCTAGTGTGATGTCACGGAACCGGAGGCAACCTCCTCTAGGTAGTGATGCATGAACCTGCTACCCTTATGGGCTCGCTCTTGATAATAGGCCACTCCCCTGCACACCCAGGCTCACTTACAAGGCATGGTGAAGGGGTCAAAGAAATAGAAAAAACCAATTACTAGAGAGGGGGAAAAAGAAAAAATACATATTTTAGGAAAGAATATTGGCGGGGAGGAGAAGACAAGAGAGGAACAACAATGAAAGATGGATACTTGTCTAGGGTGACATCTAACAGTAGCAGTCCAACAAAAAGAGACCAGAGGGCATGAAGTGGTGTAAAATCCCAGAGGAGGTGATATCTTCAAGAGAAAGCCAGCCAAACTAAGTTTGGGGTTAGATGCTTATGACATTGTGATAACCTTTGGAGATGTAAAATCCTGAATACGGGAGTGGCTATAAATCTCACCAGTCTACATAAAGGAGAATTTGAAATGGAAAGAAAAATACCATAATAAATAAAATTACCATTAGGACTGCAATGAGATTGAAGTAGAGACGATGCAATTTTCTTGAATTGGTAATTGTCCAGTTAGGGGGGATGATTTTCCCAAAACTAGAGTGTCGAGGAGCCACTTGATGACAAATCGTGAATGGAGTTGCTATGAATCCCGAATAGCGCACTTGTCAAATTATGTTGCTCACTAGGTGTTGTAGAGTGGTATTATAGAATGGGCTAAGAGCCATGAAGAAATAGTTAAATATTGTCCCCACTAGAGTCCCACGAGTGAGAACCCGATTTGTTGTAATCCTACGGGAGTTGATTCTTACGAGAATGGTGTATAGTTATGAATTTAGTTAGGTTATTTATATAGCCATAACTTATTTCTTGGAGTATAAATGTAACTCAGAGGTTTAATGATTATTAAACGAAGAGATCACATTTCTTAATTCAACAGTGGTATCAAAGTGCTTGAGATTCGAGGAGGCTGGGGATTGTTGTGGAATGACTGGAGTGGTTGATTGTTTTCAACTTGTGAATGTGCCACTCTGTCTTCAACATGTATGTGACCCCAAAATCATATAGAACACCAACCAGTTGGACTGTCGATGGAACCAGAGTACGTTAGGAAAGACTAATGTGCTAACACTGCCAAATTTTTTTGTTTGCCAACAGATTGCCAGTGTAGAAGAGGAATCGTAACCTCCAACACTGTGGACGAACAAATTTTTTTGTGATTTCACTTTCGAGGCTGCCACTGTGTGCTCATTGTGGGGGAACGGGGTTTTTATGTTCGTTGTGGACTTTGCAAACCCTTTCAACATAACCTTGAGTGAGGTTGTTGAACCTGAGAGCGTTTTTTTTTTAATTCGTCTGTGATACAGTGCTCAACTACGATCCAGTGCTATGTGTGAGGGTGTCAAACTGTGCAGAGTGACTACCAACGTTTTCCTCTGCTGTGTTTGCAACATTTGATTGACACAAAATCTCATTTATGTTCCTGTGACGAAACTGCCAACATTTTTTTGAGATCAGTGTTTTGCAGCAGACAAACTTGTAAGTTTAAAATAGTTTTGTTTTTGAAAACTTTGTGTCTCGGGAGCTACAGAAGTGCCAATCGCTGAATCTGTAAATTTAAAAACATTTTTTTTGTGCCAGTGGTAGTGGTTAAAACAAAGTTTTTTTAAAGAAAAAAATGAGAAATTTGTGCCTTTAATCTCCACTAAATCTACAAGATTAAATAGATTATTTTTTAAGAATGGAGTATTTATAAGAGGAACTTGTTTTTGGAAGTGATTAAAACAAAAGTTTATTTTAAGAGTGCTAGTGATTTAAAACAATTTTTTTAAATATGAACTCCCTAGTATCTTTAATTGGACTAGTCCTTTCTGGAAAAGAAAATTACCAGGAATGGCTTAGGAAATTTAAAAATACTCTTATCTTTAATGATTTATGGGATGGAGTCTATGAAGGAGAAGGAGGGAATGCACCAGAGTAGCCTGATGAGTGGAAACAACTAACAATCTAGCAAAGTAAGGATAATAAGGCCTATGCCTTAATATCTACTTTAGTCTCAAAAGAGGTAAGCATATACATTATTCGGAGTAAAACAACTTATGATGCCATCAAAAAATTAAAAGAACTTTATGATTCACATTATGAATTGGAGATAATTCAAATATTGTTGAAGTTATTTAATCTGGAAATGAGCGATAATGATCCTCTAAAGTTGCCTCTGAAATTAAAGCCATTAATCATGAAATTGAATCTACTGGAGTTAAATTTGATTTGCAGCTTATTTCCTTTATAAAGACTCTTTACCCTAGTTATTCACAATACTTGGAATCTCTCCAAGCTAGTGAGAAATTAAAAGATTTAGATTTTGACAAATTAGTATGGAAAATTGTAGAAAGAGAGAAGGCTTTTTGCAAGAAAGAGGCATCACATAGTTCTAATACAGAAACCCTATGCCTTGCTCGAAAATTCCAAAAACCAGCTATCATTTAACTATGAACCACCTTGTTACACATAGGATCATTACAAAGGAGTGTCATAAAAACAAACCAATGCTTTATGTTCCTAGGACTACTCTTTTGAAAACATTAGAAGAGTAGAAAATTGCTTTTGAGTTGACAACTAATATAATAAGTATCTATGAGAACATTATTGGAAAGTTTAGCAACACTAAGGGTTGGTCAAAATAGATTAATTGTAATATAAGAGTTTAACAAGGTTTTCCACTAATGCCCGCCCTTTTTGCGCATATATGTTGACAAGTTAGATGGTTGTTTGGAAGTAGGTTAATATCCTTCTTTATGTTGATGTTATTTTTCTTATGATAAGGAATCCTTACAAGAATTACAAGCAACCAAAATTTTTCTAGGATCTATACTTTGGTATGGGTATGATTGTTAACATTGTCAAAATGAAACTTACGATAATTGAACCAAAAAAACCACTTACACTAATTTTTTGTATCAAAACAACAATTTGGATGAAGTGACTTCATACAAATTTCTCGAAATTGATCTTCATCATAAGCTTAATTGGAACTATAGTATTTAGAAAAGGATAAATAGATGGTGGAAGGCTTATTATGGATATAAAATAAATTGTAAATTCTTAGAATTTTAGCTATGGAGATAAGGAGAAACTCCTCTTTGAGACTCTCATCACTCCTATTATCTTATGTAATCACGACATTTTGGGATGAAAAATCCCTAGATAATCATGGAAAAATATAGAGAAAATCCAAAAGATTTTTTAACTTATAATATCAAGTGAGCCATTCACCCATTGAGAGCACAACTATGTCCAAGTAACTAATGTACAAGAGTAAGTTAAGCAATATGGAAGACAGGTGACTTTCTTAGATTTCCTCAAACTCTAGTTAAAACTACTTGCAACTCAAGCGGGGTTGGCATAAAGATGCCAAGTCTTGGCTAAATCATTGCATAATAAAGGAGGTAGTCACTTTGCAAAATTAAAACAATATTAAAAATATTTTTGAATCTAAATTGAAGGAGAAATTTTGGCATGATAAAAATTAGAAGATAAAATAAGATTAAGATTCTATAAGGATGTGATCAACCCTAATCTAGAAGATCAAAAGTGCTTCCTCATTTTGAAAAGTATAAAGAAGAAAATCAACATCGCTAAAATAAGAACAAACACTTA
Source organism: Pinus albicaulis (assembly GCA_034641835.2). Classification (NCBI taxonomy): domain Eukaryota; kingdom Viridiplantae; phylum Streptophyta; class Pinopsida; order Pinales; family Pinaceae; genus Pinus; species Pinus albicaulis. Next base: position 47,538,729 of record CM076580.1, read on the forward strand.
TGAGATCTATAGTGAAATAGTGCATTAGATATTCCTAAAATGTTGTGGGTCAATTTCCTTTTCAAATTTGTAACATTAAGAGGTCAAGTTTACCTTTCTTAAGGTCTAAAGACGAAATTCAATCTCATTGGACATTAACCACTATTGTGTGTGTGTTTTAAATTATAGTTTGAAAATTTTACATCTCATTCGTACTTAATTGTAAATATAACCACTTATTAACTAACCTTGTAGAAAAAAAAATATCATAAGCAAGATTTTGTACAACAAACATATATAAACACATATAGACTAATATAAAAAAAATTCCAAAATAATAGCTAACAATTTATTATTTCATAGTTCTATCATTACCTTACAGATTGTTCTTTCTATTAAATCCAATTTGACATGACGAAATTACAAATAAATTGAAATTATTAGGTTATGGGTGTGAAACCATAAATAAAAATGAAACCAATCCTCTCTCTCTCTCTCTCTTTCTCTCTCTCTCTCTCTATATATATATATATATATATATATATATATATATATATATATATATATATATATATATATATATATATATATATATATATATATCTAAAGAAAAAGAGGACATAATAATGTTTGTGTTATTGTGTAAACTTTGAATACAACACTATGTGAAAGAGTGAATGAGAGAGAAAATTAGTCTATGATCCATCTTTGTGTTATAAATAATATATCTAAGAGTACATTTTAGTTATAAGTTTAAAATTAAGTTGTTAAAGTAATTCAATCATATAATTTATGAGCTTATTGATGGAACCAAACAATATCTAGAGTATATGGGCCGACATCGAACATGTAAAAAATTGTTAACATCTATCATGCACATGTATAAATAAAAAATGCAAGCAACAATTATAATGTAAGGGATATATTTTAAACCTACTCTCACCTACCCTCAATGCTTATCCTCATTTTTCCTACTATTGGTATTGCCTACCATAGTTAACTTCAATATCCCGTTTATCAAAATCTAACTTTGTAATCGCTTGAAAACTAATTAATGTTGGAGGAAAGGGGAAAAGCACTGGAAATTAGATTTGATAACAACACTATTGTTAGACTATATTCTCACTAAGGCCACCTCTTGAACCATGAAGCTACCTACTCTCTTATTATTTGTAGGTGCATGCTACCATTCATGCATATAACCTATTGCACTTATTTTGATTATGGCTAGAGTTCCTAGTGCATATATAAAAGTAAATCTTGGTGTGTGGTAGAGGGGCTTCACTTTGTTGATAATATATTACAATGTTCATTATTAAAAGGGTATTAAAATTCTGAAAAATAAAGTTAATATATTGTAGGTATTGGGGGGAAGTGCAAACTAATAGGGGATTTATAGGTAGCGAGGGGCATACAAAAGAGTATCTATTACAAGTAAAGGGTTGTTTCATTCGAAATATGTATTGGGAGCGTCTAAAAAAAGGATTTTGGGAAGTATTTATCAATGAATAATGAAACTTGGAGTATTCTTTAATATTCCAAAAATGCATCTGCTATGTCACAGGTCATTAAGTGGAGACCATGTGGTGTGTGCCATGCTAAAGTGTGTGTGCAAGTTTCTAAGTGCATACAAGTTACTAACTATACACATAAAATCTTAGAACATGACATGAAATGTGTAGTCTATCCCAAATGATATAAAAGTTATCAAGTGCTTCTTTCAACCTTGTGGGGATGCTTCTCCTCTAATCTTCTTGTGAGCAACAAAAGGTTGTTACTAAGAATATTTCATTTTTACCATATTAAAAAATTGTAGACCAAAAATGGTTTGATTAAAAAAATTAATATAAAAAAGTGCTTTACAACTATGCCTTAAATACACATAACCTTAATCCACAATTACAAAAAGCCAAGAAGAAATGAAAATTTGAATTTCAATAAAATATTTATTTGAGAAATTTTACAAAATAATTAAATAAATTTCAACAAAAACCTAATTTTTTTCCAAAAACAACTAAATATTAGTGACCAAATGAAATTCAATGTACACAATTGAATGTGGCGTTTCTTATTATAATTTTTTTTACAAAATATTTAAATAAATTTCAAACAAAAAAACATAAAATATTTGCCAAAAACAACTAAATATTAGTGACCAAATGGAATTCAATGTACACAATTGAATGTGATGTTTCTTATTATAATTTTTTTACAAAATAGTTAAATAAATTTCAACAAAAACACAAAAATTTGCCAAAAACAACTAAATATTAGTGACCAAATGGAATTCAATATACACAATTGAATGTGGTATTTCTTATTATAAACATCATGATATAGAGTTATAAACATCAATCATACCATTGAATTTAGATGGTTTATAAGATAGACTTAGAGAATATCATCTTGAGACTCTAATGTGCATATAGGGGAGGTGGTTGGAACTATCCTAAAAAGATAGCAAATGGCTATGAAATCGAAGGCTTGAAAACCATTAGTGAGATTAAATTTGGTGATAATGTATAAATCACTTTGCAACAAACTCGTGTTCACGTTGTTTCTAGTGAGATATAAAGATACTAGTTAAAATTAGAGTAATGAGTGAAGTAACGTGCTTTATTATTTTCCCTTTACATCATCCTAGAGTTTGTGAAGTATTTTATTTTTTTTCCATTACACCATGTTTGTTAGAGTTTGTGAAGTATTTTATAGCTTTTCCATTAAGATAGGTCTGTGAAGTATTTTATAGCATTGCCATTATAGAGGGAAAGTGCATTCTTAAACAGGAAAGGTCATTGTCCACGGAAAAGATAAAACATAAGTAATTAAAAAAAATATATTGTTCTAGAATAATAATTATATTGTATTTAAAAATGGTTCCCAGCTACTTTTCCTTGAAGCCAATTACTATGTCTTATATAAGAATTATTAGTAGCCTTGAAGTCAATTACTATATTTTATATAAGAATTATTAAAATAAATCTTTAAATGTTAAAATGTTAAAATTTAAATTCAAAATAATGATTTTTTTTTGTTATATCTCATCATGTATACATAAGAAAAAATCTTACCAACCATCCTAAGTCGTAAAAACAAATCTTTTAAAGGAATTGTGAAAGGATATGTCTAGTGGGAAGAGACAACGTGAATTGGATTCAATTCACAAAAAGCAAAAGTTTGAAAGGCAGTGTAAACCATTGACTAAAATAGAAGAAAATTCACATGAATTGGCATAGAGTGCCTCCACCACGATTAGATTAGATTCTTTCTTTTATAAAGAATAATTCAATGAAATGGAGAAAGAATATTGTGATTTCTAAAATAATAATGGTTATGAATAAAGAATATTGAAAAAAAAAATTGACACTGAGGAATGTCCAAATCCATTAAAAAATGGGTCGTTTTAAAGTTTACACATTTCAAAATAAAATATAACATTTCTAGAATGTGTATAATGACCCCATTAATTCATAAAAAAAATTAAAGTAATCTTCACTGTGATGACTTTTTAGCATACTTTTTTTAATTGTATTTTTTTTTTCAAATTCATGGTCATGTTAACGGCTCCCAAGCTAAAGTATTCGCATTATTATTGATTATGCATTTGGGTTTTTTTTAAAGTTAAAATATTTTTTTTAGGTTTTTTTTCATCTCTATATTAAAATAATTTTATATAAAGATATTTAATGATTGTAAATTTAAATAATTTTGCAAATAGTATTATATTAATTTTAATATTATAATTATGAGATTTTTATAATACAGTTTTCAAATTATTAGTATTTTTTTTGTTATTTTTTTAATAAATAACAAATCTATATTAATTAGCAATAATTTAAATTTTTTTATAATATATAGAAAATATGTATTTTTTATAAAATATAAAAGTTTGGTAACAGTGACTTTAAATAATTTTATATATTATTTATTATTTGTATAATTATATAAATTATTACAAAATCTATGATTATAAATAATATATATTAAAACAAAAAAAATATCTAATTAAATAAGTAAATTGTTTTATATTTATTAGATATAGAGAATGGTAATATGTTGTTAATCATGTATTTTAAAAATGATAAAAAGATAATGAATACAATTTATTTTAGGCATCTATTATTATTATTATTTAGGTGGTCTCCAAAAAACTTAGAATTTAGAAGTGGTTTTGGAAAATCTCAAAAATAAAAGTTATTGGATTGAAATGAGACTTGGGTTAGATTGAAGATATTGTCGCAATATTTCCAATAGTGCAAACGACACCTCAATTCGAGTTTGTATGCGAAAGTTATAGCTAGTCAAAATTTTGGTCAAATTAGGCCCATTGGTAGTCATTAACGAGGAAACAATTTTTCACTTATCGGTGACAGATTTCGGTGGCCAGAACAGGCGCATTTTTTGCCTCGCTAATTTTTCCGGTGACCCCAAAAGTCAAGTGGCATAATTTTATACAGTTTGTTTAAAAATAAATAAAAATTATATATTACAAAAAAAGGGGGTGGTGGGCCACCATCCCCGCCATTCCACACCATCACATAAATATCTATATTATAAATATGGTTGGCGGGTGGTCAAAACCTGCAAACCCACAACCTATATATATATGGGTAAAAATGCGAAGGTGGGTTACACTTTTGTGAGAATCAGGGGCGGAAAATTCATTTTCCCAACAGTTCGTTCGAACTTTCAAAATTAGTTCAACCGAACTAATTTTTCCGTTTACATTGACGTCGTATTCAAGATGTGGGAAAATAGATTTTTGGCCGAAGATGGGAAAATTGACAACCAACGTTTGACTGAACTAATAGTTCGGTCTAACTATTAGTTCGGCCGAAATTTTTCTTATAAATATACCGGCTCGCAAACCTTAAGATGTTTTGGGCTTATTACTGTTGTCATATCTGTGTCATATGTTTTCTATGTTTGTTGTTTGCTATTTGATGTGTTTGCTATTTTCTGTGTCATATATTTGTTGTTTCAGGGGCTTGGTGTTGCATAGGGGGGAGGAGGTGAAAAAGTTGTTGCTCTATTTTTTTGTTTGCAGGTAATTTGTAATCCGCGTCCTCCACGACGTCTTCGACGATCTCCTGCCTTGTCTTCTCGTTGTGGCCTCGTTGTCTTGTCGTCTCCGAATTTCTAGGTAGACGAAAATCCTCCTATGTGTCATCTGTCTTGACCTCTGTTTTTAGCAAGGAAAAAAAAAAAACATCTGTTTTGTGTTACAAGTACCTGGTTCAAATACTAATAGTAGTTGCTTATGCTTACAAATTTACTATAAATACCACAAATGAATGTGGAGATACATCAACCTTTATGTATTGAATCCCTATGTTATATGAAACACAACTAAAATGAAGTGAGAAACAAAGACAACATTAATATATAAATAGCAGCAGGTATGCTCAAATGCCAATACTAGGAAACAAAAGAAGCATTAGGCATTTCTCAATCTTCCCCAAATTCCCTATTGCATTTCAAGCTGATTTTCTGGACTGGTAGAGCTTATTATACATACGAATAGATCAATAAGCTCACGATGGATTAAGAAGATCGGAAATTCTAATATTTCAGCATGCATGTCGTGCATTTCTTCTAAATTGTCCTTTACAATATTGACACAATTTTGGCCTTGCTTAATCTTTGGAATTGTGATGATTATCAGCTCTAAATATTCATATATTTCTGGCAGCATCTATTTTAGTCATTTTAGTTATCTACGATCATTATGGCATTCCCCTCTGTTTGGAGATAAATGTGCTAAAAGAAAACAAGAAGAAAAATTAATAGGTATGCTGTCAGGCAGTCCTATCTGTAATTTCGAATCATGTATAAAGGACTGATAGTACCCTAGAAAATATCAGATTTCATAATGCTTTAACAATGCAATGCTAGGAGCTTCTAATACCTTCTAAGTGAAAGATTTTGAAACAAATGCCTACCTCTAAAAGTGAGGTTTCTTTCCATGGAAATCTTCTAGAGATTCCAAGGTTATTTGTCTCTAGATGTATCTGCTCTTCAAGTTTTCTCCAAGCAACATACAGTAGCTTTGTCATCCTCAGTAGAATATGCCACATGGTACATTCACTATCTTCATATAAAGGAAACATGATATTCTAATCGTTGGAGTTCATCTTTGTTCTGCCCTTCCAACGTCCGACATAGCTGTAAATTACCCATCATGTCCAAGGATATTAAGAAATATAAAAAATAAAAACCTTTTAACAAATCATATAGGAACTTAGGAATACTTGCAACATTATCCTGTAGATCTCCAGCTTCAACAGAATCAAGAATATGCTATCTTATTTATGGAACATTAAATACTTGATGATAAGTCCTCTTAATCATGTGTCCAAATGGCATGATTCTCAATATCCTCTTTGCTTTCATTAGAAGCCCCATGGCATTGGTCCAAGCTAGATGATTATCAATTTGCTTTGATAATAATCATATTCCTTGGTACTTACAAGATTTTGGGTTTTGTTAATACCTTTTTAAGTCACATCATCATTGGAAACAAGTTCAAATCTTTTTGAAAGGATCAAGAAATACACAACAAGGATTTGTTGCAAGAAGCACTTCCCGTGCCATCATTTCATTCTCCCCTAACCAAATCAGCTAAATTCCAATTTTAGACCAATGGTTCCAAAATCATTGTATTTCACTATTAAACAAAATACATCAGCCCTCTTAACAATTTAGGGATTTTTTTTGCATGTAGGCATTAATTTTGTATTTGCTAGATGGCCAAGCACCATAATTTAGGGGATTTTCTCAACTTTTTGTTCTCAATGTTTCTATTTATTTAATTAGTTTTGTGTTACAAGTACCTGGTTCAAATACTAATAGCAGTTTCTTATTATTACAAATTTACTATAAATACCATAAATGTATGTGGAGATACATCAACCTTTATGTATTGAATCCCTATGTTATATGAAACACAACTATAATGCAGTGAGAAACAAAGACCAACGTTAATATATAAATAACAACTGGTATGCTCAAATTCCAATACTAGGAAACAGAAGAAGCATTAGGCATTTCTCAATGCTCCCCAAATTTGCTATTGCATTTCAAGTTGATTTTCTGGACTAGTAGAGCTTATTATACATATGAGTAGATTAATTAGCTCACGATGGATTAAGAAGATCATAAATTCCAATAATTCATCATGCATGTCGTGCATTTCTTCTAAATTGTCCTTTACAATATTGGTCCAAGCTATAGATCTAGCTCTAGTACCTTTGCTATACAATTTTCTTTTTAGAAATGTATTAGTGCAACAAAATTACCTACTCAAACAATGCTATTTTATTGTTGTTATCTGTATGCAATATCCTCAAATGTTTGCATAGATTATACTTTCAAAATATACCACAAATTCTGAAATAGTCGACCCTCCAATTGTTGCCAAGGAAATATTTCTAAGCATTGTCTTTCGTGTTAAGAATAAAGGAAATCAATTGTGACTTTATATCTCATGTTGTACCTTGAGTACCTTCTTTCTTAATTATAGCTTTATCACCGGTCTCTGCTTCCTGTTGTAGTATTTAAAATTTCCTTGTAACATTTAAATCAACCTTTTATTAATGTATCTAAATTTACACCTTCCAGATGCTTGTAACCTTATAAAATGTTAAAAGTGGAGTGTTTTATGATGTAATGGATATTAATAATCTAGATTATGTACAATGATATGATGATAGTGTAGGTTGATGTTAAAGTTGTAAAATTCTTGTACATATCAAGGATGAATGATAGCACAAGCCAAAAATGACATTATTATAAATTATTAGACAATCTTTTAGGTGCTAAATCATACTTCTTATTAAGAAAATGACTAATGCAAGTTGAAAATTCTTTTTTAATGTTCTTATCCTTTTTATAGATGTCAAAGTAAAGGTTTCTAGATGTGATTTCTCCCATAAAATTTAAGGTAAACTAAACTTTAAGGCAAACCATGTACATGTCATTTCTCCCACAAACTCATCAAGGTGTGACTTTTGACATAACTTCATCAACCACTACCACTAGTTGTTTTAGTAAGTGCATAAAATAATTTTTCAAACCATGTACATGTCATTTCTCCCACAAACTCATCAAGGTGTGACTTTTGACATAACTTAATCAACCACTACCACTAGTTGTTTTAGTAAGTTCAAACCATTACCACATTAGGGAAAACCATGTACGTGTGTCATTTCTCCAATAATTATAACATTTTAGGAAAAATTTAAGGCACGTGTCATTTCTATGTCATTTCTCTGTCATTTCTCCCATAAAATATAAGGCAAACCATGTACATGTCATTTCTTCTCTTAAACTCTAGGCAAGGAAAAATTTAAGGCATGTCATTTCTAGATGTGGTTTCTCCCATAAAATTTAAGGAAAAATTTAAGGCAAACCATCCACATGTCATTTTTCCCACAAACTCAAGGTTTCTACCATTAATTTAAGATAAAATTTAAGGCCTAAAAATTGAACCTAAGTGACTAAAATTCCATAGGATTTTAGACTGTCTCTTGAGTGTTAACTTCTACAAGTTCACAAGGCAGAGTCTGTAAAGGGCTAGGTAGCCTCTGGATCTCATTATTTTTGAAAGGTGACATATCCAATAAATGCCCCTACAGTCAATCTCTGGAATAGATCTAAATAAAAGTTCTTCATTGTAATATCCATTTCTGTACATGCCATTTCTCCAATAAAATTTAAGGCATTTTCTAATGTTTTTGGAACCATGTACATGTAATTTCTATGTCATTTCTCCCATAAAATTTAAGGAAAACCATGTAGTACATACATGTCATTTCTCCCATTTCTCCCATAAATTTTAGTAAGTGCATAAAATAATTTTGCAACCCATGTTCATGTCATTTCTCCCACACACTTTAAGGCAAACTTTAAGGAAAACCATGTACATGTGTCATTTCTCCCATAAAATTTTAGGAAAAATTTAAGGCATTCCATTTCTATGTCATTTCTATGTCATTTATCTCATAAACTATAAGGTAATGTCATTTCTCCCATAAACTATAAGGCAAACTTTAAGGCAAACCATGTACATGTCATTTCTCCCTTAAACTCTAGGCAAGGAAAACTTTAGGGCATGTCATTTATAGATGTGATTTCTCCCATAAAATTTAAGGCAAACTTTAAGGCAAACCATGCACATGACATTTCTCCCATACATTTGCAATAAATGTTAATTTGATATATTTTATTAAATTTGTTTTTTTTTAGGGATTAAAAAACCCACCAAATATGGTTGAAAAATGGGCATTATGCATAGATGTTTCTTGCTATCCCAATCCAGGGAAAGAAGTGATTACATATGTTCTTTGCAATATTGTGACTAACAAGGTCCTCCAAAGGAAAATGAATATACCGGGAAGAACACCAATCAACAAGGCATATTATATTGCATTGATAGAAGACTTGGGAACAACTAGGGATTATGGATCAAATGGAATTATAGTTTTCCCAATTCTGAACTTGTGTGCAACCAAATGAAAGGCGTGTACCAAGTTAAGAAGGGCAGGCTAAAACAACTGCATGGAAAAACAAACAATATTGTTAGCCAATTTCAATTTTTTAGTATAAGACATTGTGCAAATGTTAATAAGATGTTTAGTGATCTATTGTGTGGGGCAATTCCAATTCAATATTCATTTATCAAAGATGAATTAGTATTATACGGGGCAATGCCAATTTAAGATTCACCTCTCAAATATGAATTAGTGTTGAGACACTCTCCTTCAAAAATTCAAGATTCATATCTCAAAGATGAATTAGTGTCGAGACGCTCTCCTTTAAAATTTATTGATGGACATTGTAACATATCTTTGATAAGTGTGTGTTTTGTACTTATAAATGCGTCATTTTTAATGACCATATGTTTTTTTTCAATTTTATACCAAGTGTGCTCCCACCATGTAAAGTGAAAATTAGCAAACTTCACATTTTTATAAAATTAAAATGTGAGGATTTCAACAAATTTTTGTTTAAATTGAGTTTCACACGTCAATTCTAATGCTTTGAAATTTGTGTTTTACATAATTTGTGTATTAAATTACATTAATTTTTTGAAAATTTTTGATTTATTTTAAATAGTAATTTAAAATAATTGTAAATGTCCACTGTAGATATATCTATATATATCATGGAGGATGAAAGGCGAAGATCAATAGAATCCCATGCCTCTATGAGAGAGGGGGATCATGGATCGAGGGATGTTCATGGTATTTAAATATAATATTATCTCAATACATACATGTGGGTACATATGGAATTGATGTTTTATCTATTTTGTGAGTTAAATTAGTTTTTAATAAGTTTCATTTTTTATTTTTTAGGAGTTAGGAGAACAAGGGTGTATACTCCATCACTAGAGCATGGCCATGGTTCATGAAATTTATTGAATCATACATGTACATGTTTTTATATGAATAAATGTATTTTTGAATTGATTATAAATTCATATTTTTTTATGAAGCTTCTCTCGTCGCGTGAGGTTGGTGGTGGTACACATTCTCTTGGAGGCCCATCAATAGGTGGTGGCCAATTCCATGAGGGTGGCGATATACATTCCCCCAGAGGCCCAATCAATGGATGGTCGTGTTGGTTCTCAACCAATCACTCGTCGTTTAGATGGTTCTCAATAGTCTCAGGGTGGCAAGATGCTAGCCAACCAATCGAGGTGGTCATCAATCTGAATATTATTTTCATTCAATTTGTAAAAAATTTGTTTACATGTTTTTTTAATATAAATTTTTTTTTATATTGATTCAGAGGATGAAAATTTTGCTCCAAATGTTGCTTTAAAAAGACATAGGACATAATACATTATTCAAGAATAAGGTTGTACACCAACCACGACTTATCCATCTAACATTTCCGATATACTTTGGGAATAAAAAATTGAGCAATGCACCTTACAAAGGTGTCAACATCATCATTCAAAATTGAAAAAAGATCTTGTGTCTTTGAAACTCCCTGTTGAGAGTCAAGAAATCTTAGAAATAGTTACTCACTCTTTAAGCGAACTATTAGATGTGTATCTAAGGCTTGGGCCAATCACTGATACTTTTGTAGAAGTGATGAGAAAAATAAAGGAAACAATGATGGGTCCTGATACATGGGATGTTGTTAAACAAAGAGTTGCAATAGAAATGGCCAAGTCTATGTTTAATTTCAAAGGGATGAAAAGAAAGATGCTAAAGGTGAAATATTTCAAGCACCGTAACATAACTGGTCATTTGTATGATAAGCACATTGTTGCCTATGGAAGACTCCCATGAAACAACGAGGTTTCAATTTATTTCACAAAATTATTTTATGCAGAATTATTTTTGGGAATGAAACCCAATTATAATGACATTCCCTCTGAATTTTTTGGTCTTGGGAAAGGTCGATTCTGTGACTGTAGGGGCGCTAAGCGTGATGCTGAGTTGCCTCGCCCTAAGCCACCATTCGTTACTCGACTTCTTCGTGTCGAAACTTTGTGGTCAAATATGGATGCAACTTCTCAAATTAGTCGAGAAGCAAGGGATGCCATCACTGACAATGTTCATAGTGTAGTGGGTGGAGTTGATGTTTGTCTGAATCGAAAAAGAGCACAAGATAATGCATGTGCTAATTTTGTGTATGATACAGATGATGAGATAGACAACATGAGTGTTGAAGATCTAATAACATATACAAATAATTTTCGCAATGGTTGGCAAGACATAATTATTCATGAGCAAGAGGACATGGGATTGGTATGTGTTAATGGTTAGGGTGATTATTTTAACACATGTACAATTTGTGATTAATACATATATACGTAAATTTATTTGTATACATTAATCCAACAAAAATGTATCATTATATGTTAACACTATTTACAGTTCTCACGCTTGATGAATGGAGATGTTAATATCACGGTTGGAGCCTCGGGTTCACACAATCAAGATGGGTCTCACCATAAATCACACAATCAAGATGGTTCTCACCATCAAGATGATATGTTGGCACATGTTAGTGTTTTTTAAGTGAACATGATGATGTAAAATTATTTTTGATCTATTTTTAAAATAAATAATTGTGCACACATGTACATGTATATATAATTAAATTTTAACAGATTCTGATTCTGTCCAATGTTTTTGGGATGACGGCACCTTCTTCTTCCTTGGGAGATGTGCCAAATCCACCATCACAAGTATTAACAATTTTTCACTTTTAAATATGTTTTTAAGTTATATATTGTTGCTCAAACGTTCCATTATAAAATGAGATCTAGATCTTGAGTTATTTTAAATTTTTCAAATTTTAGGTTTCTAGAGATTTTGTTTTGGAGCCACCCTTAGGAGATGCGCCAGATCCACCATCACAAGTATTCAATTTTTCAATGAAATATATTTAAGTTATAAGTTATAAATTGAAGTTCAAAAGTTTTATTATAAATTGAGATCTAGATCTTGAGTTATTTTATACTTTTAAATTTTTTGAATTTTAGGTTCTTGGAGATGATTTCGCTTCTCCACAGACTCTAGCAATGGAGTGTATGATGGGGATAGGAACATCCATACCATTTGAACCATTTGAACAAGTTGTCTAACTTTTTTTTTAATATTATTGAAAATTAGTTTATATATATGCATTTTCATTTGAAAATTTTTAATATATATATATATATATATATATATATATATATATATATATATATATATGATACAACTTTTACTATGGAAGATGTTCCTATGGAGGAAGTTTTAATGGACGAGCAATAAAACACAATGGAGAGGGAACCACATGAGGTATTGCATGATTTTTTTTGCTTTTTTTTTTTTTACATGACGTTATATATTCTCATTCAATTTTAAAACATTAAATTTTAATGTCCATACACATTATGTATAGGTTCCCCATGCTTCACAGGATAGCACGAGAATCAGGACTTTGTTGGTAGAGACACTAGATCCCTCTGTATTCGATGGATGATGCACATGTTTGCAACATTATATTTGATAGATCTAATCTTTAATTTAATATTTTATATATAGTCTTATCTATATGCAGTCATATTTACTTTTCTATATAACTTTATACTTGTAACACTATATATATATATATATATATATATATATATATATATATATATATTGTGAGATACAAATTTTGGACATATTTTATTATTTGGATATAGTTTTAAACTACATTTACTTTTATCAAGAATGATTTTAAATTTTGGATAGCTACATTTGGCATGTGATCACATGTTGTGATATATAATGTTTTGTTTTTAAAACTCAAGTTGTCATTTTATTTTTTAAATATAAAATGAATCTAGATGGAGATTTCAAATTACAAAACACATGTACATGTGTGTATATTTTGGATAGTTGAACTACATTTGGCATGTGAGCACATGTTATGATATGATGAACACTTGTTTTTAAAAATCAAGTTGTCATTTTATTTCTTAAATATAAATTTCAAATCTAGATGGAAATTTAAAATTACAAAAAATGTGTATAATTTGGATAGTTCAACTATATTTGGCATGTGATCTCATGTTGTGATATAATGTTTTGTTTTTAAATTGGATAGTTTAACTACATTTGGCATGTGATCTCATGTTGTGATATAATTTTTTATTTTTAAAACTCAAGTGGTCATTTTATTTGTTAAATATAAAATGAATCTCTAGATGCAAATTTCAAATTACATTTTCACAAGTTGTATATTTTGGCTGGTTGAACTACATTTGGCATGTGATTGTGATATAATGTTTTGTTTTTAAAAAGTTGTTATTTTATAATTTTTATAAATATAAAATGAATCTCTGTAGATGGAAATTTCAAATTACAAACCATGTACAGACATGTGTATATTTTGGATCTATTTGAACTACATTTGGCATGTAATCACATGTTGTGATATAATGCTTTGTTTTATGATATATAATGTTCTATTTTTAAAATTCAAGTTGTCATTTTATTTGTTAAATATAAAATGAGTCTCTAGATGGAAATTTCAAATTACATTTTCGCAATGTGTATATTTTGGATGATTGAACTACATTTGGTATGTGATTGTGATATAATGTTTTGTTTTTAAAATTCAAGTTGTCATTTTATAAACTTATTATAAAAAATTTAAAATGAATCTCTCTAGATGGAAATTTCGAATTAGAAACCATGTATACATGTGTATATTTTGGATAGTTGAACCACATTTTGCATGTGATCACATGTTGTGATATAATGTTTTGTTTTTAAAACTCAAGTTTTGGATGGTTGAAATACATTGTGCATGTGATTGTGATAAAATATTTTGTTTTTAAAATTCAAGTTGTCATTTTACAAACTTGTGAAAAATATAAAATGAATTTCTCTAGATGGAAATTTTGAATTACAAACCATGTATACACGTGTATATTTTGGATAACTGAACTATATTTGGCATGTGATCACATGTTGTGATATAATGTTTTGTTTTTAAAACTCAAGTTTTTGATGGTTGAACTACATTTGGCACGTGATTGTGATATAATGTTTTGTTTTTAAAATTCAAATTGCCATTTTATAAACTTGTTAAAAATATAAAATGAATCTCTCTAGATGGAAATTTCGAATTACAAACCATGTGTACATGTATATATTTTGGATAGTTGAACTACATTTGGCATGTGATCACATGTTGTGATATAATGTTTTGTTTTTAAAACTCAAGTTGTGACTATATTTGTTAAATATAAAATAAAGTTTGGATGTACATGAAGTGTGAATGTTATATAATTTTAGGATGTACATCTATTATTTAGGTGATATTTAAGTACAATACACATCAATGTTTTAAAATCTAAAAAAAATCATAAAATGTATAGGTCAAAAGCCATACCATGGCCCCTCTCCAGCGACAGAAACCCATTAGAGGCAGCTATAGAGGTGCGTTTTCAAGTCGCTCTCACCATGGCAACGACCAATGTTTGGAATCCACCGAGGACTCTACATTTGATAGCCATGAGGTGCTGGCTCCTCAAGCTCTTGATAACATTCATGGGGAGGCTGTTTTGCCTCAGGAGAATCCCAAGGGTAGAAGAGGTAGGAAATCCACTATTCCGCAATTTGTGCAACCTTTACATAGGAAAACCAACCCGCTTCCAGGTTATGAGCCCAGGATGGAGGAGATATGCATTTGGGTTATGGACTAAGACGGTGTCTAGAGCAGATATTACGATGCGGATTACCCAGTCGCTCCCATTGTCCATGTGAACCCTTTGAAGCCTCCTTGAATGCCCGCATTTGAGGAGGAATCCATTGCTAGAGAATACGAGTGCCTGATAGAGGAAGAGGACCAGGTGATGGACGAATATGAATGAATTCCATGATTTTCACCTTAGGATATACTTCAGCTCTATTGTTTCTATATGGGCCACTGCATATTTTGTATTACAAGACTGGATGACACTTTTAAGGGGTTGTTTTCCTCCTTTGAGGCAGCCCCAAACTTGGTTTATTTTGAATGCTACCAAGGAAGGGATAGGCTAAGCACTTCTTGCCGTCTTTTCCCATTGCCTTTCTATAGTTTTGCATGCTTTTAATATAGTTTAGCCCAAGCTACAAATAAAAAAAGGTTCACATGAATATATGTACATAAAAATGATTGAAGTACATGTCTGAATATATGTTAAAAATGATTGAAGTACAATACATATCGATGTATATGTCTAAAAACAATCATAAGATTCTAAGTGTTCTTAGATGTGTCAAACAATCATAATTTTTTATTATTATTATTATTATTATTATTATTATTTTCTGAATATGGCTACTTCTATATTGATACAAAAATAGTGTTACATAGAGACCGAAGCCTCAAGAGTTCCAGCCCATTGCTGCGGCATTCTTACTTTGCAATCTGATAATTGACCATAAAAACATTTAGGAGGTAGACCATGAGAGCTTTGAAGAGAAGTGATACTGTCTGTTCCTAAGAAATGACTGACAACTATGACTGGAAATTGAATAGACCTTGACAGTATGACCCCTGTAGAGTAAGCCAAAGTGGCAAGACATTTACAATTTCGAACCATAACAAAACCAAAAATGACAGGTCGAGAACCTGTGACCAAAACATGAACTTGGACATTTATCAGAATATAATTCCCACGCAGGGGAGACCGTCCATAAAGCAAAAGTGTAACCATAAGAACACAAGCACAATTAAGCAGATGCCTCAAACTGTAGATGAACACCTTCAGGCCGACGGAAGCCAAAACTCGGGAACACAAACCTGGATACACGTTAATGAACGGAGGGAGGATCTTCCTCGACAATGAGGCAGCCGAAATTGTAGGGATCCTCATCTTTAGGAGGAGGGTCATCCTGGCGCTCAGGACCGCCATCAGTTGGAGTAGAAGAACTTGCCTGAAGGCCCAAGTTGGCTACTTTGCCAGAAGAAACATTCTGCCGGGTGTCCGCCAGAGGATTGCTGTGCTCGGCCTCCGCTATGGGCTCCAGAGAAGCCTCCGTGGTAGCGCGAACCTGGCCCGAAGAAACCTGTGCAGAGGAGGCTGCCCGAAGGTCGATGGTAACCGTTGCAAGGAGAGAGGTGTTGTTAATGCTGCAGGGGAAATGAAAACGAGCATGGTGAGAATGCGTCCTGGAGGACAAGCGAAAGTGCCCAGCGGGATTAAAATGATTACGACCCCTTCCACGACCTCTTTGCGCTGCAGGAAGGCGGACAAGTCTGAATTCAGAAGAGTAAGACGAAGAATCAGAGGTGGAGGGAGAGGATCTGCTGATGGCATGCCCACTGGTACCGCCACACTTGCAACGCATTCTCGGGTGAAGGCGAGGCATGGTTTTATGGACAGGGGGAACAACAAGGGCGGGATAAACTTGCGGGCGACTGGTAGACGAAAAGGACGGGCGCGAAAGGTTACAGGAGGAGCAATTGGAGAAATGGAAGCCCGACAGTATATCAATGCAACAGCTTAAGACGCAACGAGACCCTGTGCTGGTGCGTGAGCTATGCTTAGCAGCAGCAAGGGTGCAACAAGCTCGGAGAGGTTTAACACACAGGAATTCACCTGAGCTTACCATTGCTGAAATAGGAATGAGCAGGTATCGGGGAGAGAGCTTCCATAAAACTTCATTTAAGAGCCGGACAGTGGCATTTAAAAGTAGGAGCATGCGAGGTTGGGTGGTGGTGGTGGTGAGCCATGCGCCAACCCACCTGACCAGCTGCTCGCAATTAATCAAAAAGCCCACCCGCATCCGGGAGTGAGAGATCTTTGTGCACCAGGAGAGTGCAATCTTGTTGAAGTTGTTAATCATTTGAACTGCTGAGAGGGCTAGAGAAGAATGGAAGATCCTGATCCACTCCTTGATTGGCTAGTCTGTCAGCTACCTTGTTAGTTGTTGGACGAACGTGCTTGAAGATAATGCTTCGGGGGATCCTGAGCCATTCTTCAATTTTCTCCAGTATATTTAGAAGCCTCCAACTAGAAGCAATCTTGGCTGCAGAGGTCCCAGATTGGATGCGAGTCGCTGCTTCAATTAAGATTCTGGAGTCCCCTTCAATCTCAAGGGGGAGAAAATTTTCTTGTACCGCAATGCACATACCTTGCCACATACCTTCAAGTTCGGCAGCATTGTTGGTATCTTTGCCTAGTGAACCATGGTAAATGTATAGGGCTGAACCAACTGCATCTCTGAAAATGCCTCCATACCCTGTAGGACCTGGATTACCCTTAGCAGCACCATCAAAATTAAGTTTTTAGGGATGAGTGACAGGGGAAGACTAGGACAAGGGAGAATCCGGCTGGTTGGAGGAGGAGGCAATATCCCGGACTGGAGGGGACAGAGAAAAATTCCAATTCCTCAAAATGAGGCGCTCCTGAGGAGAAGCCGGCATGTCCGAATCCTGCCAAGATCTAAGGGCCAAAGTCTCTTGAATGGATTGTTTGAGGAGAGTCCACAAAGTATCAAGAGATCTACTTTGATCCTTGAAGATCTGATTGTTGCGCTCTTTCCAGAGAATCCAGTAAATAAATCCCGGTAGAAGAAGCCATAGGGAGTTAAGAAAAGGACTTTGGAAAGGATGCCTAGGCCAATTCCAGATAGTGTTAACTATTTCTCCTTTTCTTCGACCTGTTCTGCGATTGCAATGAGCTGTTCTCTCCCAAAGTTGATCTGCAAGAGGACAGAGATCCATGAGATGAGTAATTGTCTCTGTTTGGAGTTTGCAGTTTGGGCAACTTGAAGGTCCTATGAATCCTTGCTTTTGAAGGTTGTCCCAAGTGAGGATTCTCTTTTTACTTAAGAGCCATAGAAAGTTCGAAACTTTGAACCAAATTCCTGGTTGCCAAATCTGATCCCAAAGCTGGTCCCTGATAGTTTGCCTGGGTAGGAAGAGTAGTTGATAAGCCTCCTTTGTCGTAAACATACCTTTAGGGGTGTATCCCCAACGCACTTTATCTTGTTGATCAGATATTTTGATTTTTCTGAGTTTAAGTTCCTGATCTATTTCTCCAAACGTTTCCTCCTGCCAGTTGGCCTGCCAAGTTTCGGCTGGGCTCCAAATTTGATGACCATGTGAGGAGTTTTGTTGCCAGAATTGATGGAAAAAAATTTGATCATTGTCTCTCATAGATGCTTGCCACTTAGGTTTATGAAAAAGAGAGGCAAGTTTGGGAGTTTGCTGCCAGGAATCATCCCAAAATCTTGCCAAGGTACCTGAATGGATTTCCCAAAAACTATGCTCTTGTATAAAGGCACTGTGTTGTCTTGCTGCATTCCAAATTAAGGAGCCAGAGATGGTCGAGCTGAACCGAATTAGAGCTGCCTGTGAACTACCTGAAGCATATTTAGCCTGCCAGAGGCGAGCCCAAGGAGGATGAGGGTTAGAGACCCATTTCCACCAGATGCGGGCTCCCATTGTGTTATTGCTGTGAAGGGGATCCCGCAATCCAAGCCCTCCAACAGACTTAGGAAGGCAAACATCTATCCATTTGACCAGGGCCCATTTTTTGTTGAGTCTTGAGGAACCCCAAAGGAAATTTCTTTGAAGAGTGCGGATTTTATTCAGGACCCATTTAGGGGCTGCCAGTATAGAGAATAAATATATAGGCATAGCTTGGAGGACTGATTTGATGAGGATAATTCTACTGGCAATGTTGAGTGACCGATAGGTCCAAGAAGATAGCCTAGATTCTAATTTGTCAAGCAGAGTGCGCCAGGTAGCATGTTTGATGTCAGAGCCCACAAGGGGAGCTCCAAGATACTTTGAAGGAAGCACTGCTATTAGAAAGCCCAAAATTCTGGCTATATTACGCTGAGTAAAGATAGGAGTATGGAAGAAGAAGAGCTGGGATTTAGCATCATTGACGGTTGTACCCGAGGCTGCTGAGAAGAGATTGAGCAAGGATTTAAAGGTAGTGGCTTCATGGACATACGGGTGACCGAACAACATGTTGTCATCGACGAATTTTTGATGGGAGATGGGCAGCTGGTCATGAAGGGAAATGCCTTTGAGATTGTGGGAGGAGACGACAGCATGAAGGAGGCGGCTAAGGCCCTCAGCCATGAGGACAAAAAGGAAATGGGAGAGAGGGTCTCCTTGTCGTATACCACGGGAGGGGCGAAAGGTTGAAGAAGGAGACCCATTGAGAAGAATGGAGAAGCTTGGAGAGGTAATAAGGTTCATAAGCCAACGAGTCCAGGTAGCATGAAAATCAAAAGCTAATAGCATTTGATTAATGTAGGACCAACTGAGTTTATCAAAAGCCTTTGAAAGATCTAACTTTAGAATCATACCTGGTTTTTTGAGAATTTTGAGTGAGTGTATCAATTCGTGCGAGAGAATGATATCATCCAGTATTTGGCACCCTTCTACATAGCCTGTCTGCTCTGGTGAGATCAGGAGAGGGAGAAGAGGTTTCAGCCTATTGGCGATGACTTTTGAAATTAGCTTGTAAATAACATTGCAGAGCGCAATGGGCCTAAAGTTGTCAGGGGTACTAGAGTCCTCCTTTTTTGGAACCAGCGCTATGAAGGTCGTGTTCAGAGAGGGGAGTAGCCAGTGCATCGAGCGGGATTCCTCCACAAGCTCCCAGACCTCTGTTTTAACCATCTCCCAAAAAACATGAAAGAAATTGGCAGTAAAGCCATCCGGACCCAGTGCTTTACCATATTTAAGTTGAGTCATAGCATCTTCCACTTCCTGCATAGAAACTGGCTGTAGAAGTTTGCTATTATGATCGTCTGTTATAATTTTCGGGATGTGCTGCGTGATAGAACGGATGGCCTAATTCCTGCAGCCTTGAGGTTCTCTTAGGATGTCCTGAAAGTGTCCTTTTAGTTCCTTTTCCATATCTTCATGCTGCTCCAATCGCTCCCCTTGCCGATTATTGATGAAGGCAATATTATTGTGCATGCGCCTTTTAACGGTGGATCTATGGAAGAACTTGGTATTATTCTCCCCTTCCTTGAGCCATTTAATCCTTTATTTTTGACGCCATAATATTTCTTCCTGATGCTGCCGGGCCTCGATCTTGGATAGAAGGTCCTACTCCTGTTGAGCGAATTCTTCCGTCCTGCCTCCTGAGATAATGCTCTGTTGTAGGGACTTAATTTGCTGCTCCAGCTCTTTCTGATGATCAAATATGTTGCCAAAGTGAGTATGGTTCCAAGATTTGAGAGCCTGTTTGAGGTATTTTAGTTTTTTTTGGAATTTGTACATCTTGGCTCCTTCCGGTGGGATGAAGGATTTCCAAGCATCTTTGAAAATGTCTTTGAAATTGGGATGCGAAAGCCAAAACGCTTCAAAGCGAAAAGGACTATTGCACTTGGACCCTGGGGGCGTCCAATGAAGCATGATAGGCCAGTGGTCTGATCCTGCTTGGGGCAGGATTGAGGCATTGAAGTCCCCTCCCAGGTGGATGGCGTTGTCCGACAGTAGGAAACGATCCAACCTGGAAGCAATGTGCTGAGGTCCTCTCCTTTTGTTAGTCCAAGTATACAGGCCATTTGAAGTGCGAAAGTCCATTAGCTGATTTCTGTGTATGAAGTCTTTAAAGCTGATGCTGTCACTGTCTAGCTTCGTCCTTCCTCCTATTTTTTCCTCCAATGCTGTAATGATGTTAAAATCTCCGCCACAGATCTAGAGAGGGAAGCATCTTTCAGAGTTAAGAACTGTGAGAGTCTCCAGGAGATCCAATTTATTTTGAATGTCCTGTGGGAAATAGACATTAGAGAGATGTCCGTGGATATTCGTCCCTATTAGGTGGAAAGTGGACTGAATAACAAAGTGAGAGGCATGAAAATCATATAGGTCGAGAGCTTGGGGATTCCATATGATGGCTAACCCCCCTGAAGCGCTTGACGCATCCACCGAGACAGAGCGACATCCTGACCAGACTTTGTTTAAAATCCTTTCCAAAACAGTACTGTTACATTTAGTTTCTTGAAGAAAGACCAGGGAAGGCTTATCTTGCTGTATCATATTTTTTAGGAATCTATGTTTTGCAGGACTATTGAGCCCTCGCACGTTCCAGGAAATGAGTTTCATGAGGAACTATGGGGGAGGGTTTTGTAAAATTTTGTCAGCTTGGGGAATCTTCCAGAGTCCACAAGCATTTCTCCTATTATAATGGTTCTTTGCAAATCGGTTTTGCGCCCTCGCTTTTTTGATTCCTTCAGTATCTTTTTTCCATCCCAGGGGCTTCCTGCTTGAATACCAAGGTATCTGTGTTGCTGAGCTCTGGATAGGACCACTTCAAGACTATCAATCTGTCTAGGAAGTATTTTATTGTATTCTCTCTGTCGGCAGGCTGCTTCTAAACCGAGGATGTCCAGGTCCCCCAACTCTATGCTCTCTGGTTCTTCTTCCATATGGATCGGTAGATTTTGGTTGGCAGTACTTTGCTGTTGATGGATTGTGAGTGCAGAAGCAGCATCGAAATCCATAGATGTGACTTTTGGGCCTGGATCTGGAATAGTGTCATCCGATGGAGGGGAGGCCGGGATATTGAAAAGATCAGAAGCAGAGATCGGAGTAGAAGAAGCAGGAGGGGGGATGATGGAGGTGGAAGGCCGATCTGATGAAGAAGGTTGTGAAGGAATGCTTACCAGATCATTTTGAGGGGACAGGATTCCATAGCTATTGTGAGTGGTTGGTTTGCTTGGAGGGTCATGACCAACTGGGGTTTTTTTTGCATGCTTTCTTCGACTAGTGACCTTGGTGAAACCATCTGTATCTTTGTTGGCCTCATAGTCTGGAGTTTTGGTTTGGCTATTCAAGGGGAAATCCCTGAATAAATGACCATGTTCATGGCATTTCCTGCAACGAAAGGGAATATGCTCGTAGTCTATAGTTTGGATCCATTCAAAATCGTCATGAAATAAACTTACCGAGTCAGTGAGAGCTTTTGACAGGTGCATTTGAACACATATTCTGGCATAAGATGTATATCTACGGAGTCTTGTTTCCTCGGCCGCTTTGATGAAGACTCCCAATCCATTGCCAATATCCCTAAGGGTCTCCTCATCCCAATATTCCAGAGGCAGAGAGTACATTTGAATCCAGACTGGAGCCCAGGTGAAATCCTCTTTGTCTGGATTGAATCTCTCTACCCAGTCACGAAGGTACAGGCCCGCGGAGTTGAAGAAATACGTGCCTCCCTCAAAGATACGAGTTCGATCCTCCAGGCAGTTAAAAATAGCCGTAAAGAAGCTTTAGGGCCGAGCTGCAGAGTGACTTGTCCTTTTGTCTTCCATTTGGATAGGATCCATCCTTGCAGGGCCTTTTCAGTAGGCCATAAACCTAAGAACTTTCCGATGAGCGCATGATCTCTCATAAAATAAATTTTTCCGTTGATTCGATGACTAGGGAGATCGATTTTGGTCCTTTCTGTGGTTCTTGGAATGCAAGTAGCTGAGGACGCCTTTGTCTGAGTTGCAGAAGCTTGCTGGTCAGAGACGTTGTCTTTAGCAACCGTGGAGCTGTCAACAGGGGTATCGATTTTGTCTGTAGCTGTAGGAGTGCTATTGACCTGAATAGTTTCGTTTTCCGCCTGGGGTTTAGATCTGTGTTTGGCAGAAGAATCTACATTTGCAGAGGAGTCAGCAGAAGGACCATTGGGAGGAGGGGGGGCCGCACCCGCCCCTCCGTCCACGATATTCATTAAGGTGAGTGCAGTCAGAGGGCCTGAGAATGAAAACAATAGTCGCTAGTGGGGGAACGCTGTAGATTAGCGATGCAGAGAAGCTGCATAAACCCTGGCGATGTAGAGCAGCTGCATAAACCCTAGTAGAGCAGTCTCAAGTGTTCATTTCAAAAGATATCTCATAAAATTTTAAAACTGCATTCTAGAACATATATATCCAGTACACAACATTTTTCATTAATGCACATGTTAGAAAAGATACTTTCAGTTGTTAGTAAACTGGAAATTACAAAACATGTACCACACATTTTGAATTCAGTAATGAATATTATAAGTTACTTTTAACAGACATGCATCTAAAACAAAATCGTGCAACTTCAAATTTGCATTATATCACTAGATACACAGATATGTACATTTTTCAATAATGACATTATGACAAATTGTAACAGAGAATGTATGAAATCGTTTAGACTAGATAATCTAGATATGTGTATGTCTACACATGTATAAATTACTCATGTGCATGTACCAAAACAATGTGCAAACACTTTTATAGATTTAACATAAAAAGGCAGTTCATTTTTTAGTTGAGTTCTGGAAGTTCTAAAAGATGAATCCAAAGAGAAGAAATTGTTGGGCAGTTCAATAAAAAAAATTCCAATGGAATGCCATCTTCAATGATCCGTTCATGATCGGATTTTGATATTTTCCATTTCTTAATTTTCATTTTTTTCATGATCGGATTTTGATATTTTCCATTTTAATTTTCATTTTTTGATATTTTCCACTGTGATCATCAATGAGTCAACTACTAAGAATCAGAATGAAGAACAAGTCAACAATGAAGATGCATAGTTGATAGAAAGACAACATATCATGGAAGCCTCTTCATCACAGGCAGCTGAGGAGAAAGACCTAGACAAAAAATAAAAATACAAATAGATCAAGATGAAGAATGAAGAGATAAAAAAACAATATTTATTCTCAATATCTCAAACAGACACCAAGTGTGCAAAACAAACTTTTGTTTACATTTGATTATTCAAATCAAAAGCTAATTATGTCAGTGTTGCAGCCCACATTCAAATCCCCAAAGACAGTGGCAGATTATAAAAGGGTTGATGTGGAAGTCTAGACAGATAAGATTCATGCTCTTGATCAGATTGAGTTCCATAGACAGACTTCAAAAATGCTATACTCTACTATCACAACTAAATCCATGAGTGCTCAGAGACTCCAAAACACCATCTCCAACATGAAAGACCAAATGAAAATAGATAAGGCATCCTTGTATGCCAAGGATTTAAGGATAAAATCCTTGGAAGAACTAGTTTTGCAGGTGGGATATGACCTTGCTAATATCAAAGCAGCAGAGTTATTGGTGAAGAAGAAGAATGAAGATATTTCAGCTTTGAGGAAACAACTTAAACTTCCTCAAAGTGAACATCCTCAAACAAAATAAATAATAGAAGGAAAAAAACAAAAAGATGACATGATGAATTTGATTTTTCAGTTGACAACCCAAATCAAGGAAATGGAACTACAGATGGACAAACTTGTCCAGGAGAAAGAAACACCAAAAATACAAGAGATTCCTATAGTTATTCCTATAATCACTATAGCTATGCCTTCAAATTTAGCTGAAAAGTTAGCACACAAAGAATCACTGGCTACTGTAGTGCCAGTAACTTCATCCACAACCTAAGCTACTGAATCAGCTACAACAACAGTGTAGGTTTTAACCCTGTACAGAAATGATCTTCAAACGAATCTTAAAGACAAAAAATAAACAGTAGTGAGAGCATAAAACATAAAATAGATAAACACAGAGATTTCCCCTGGATCCCAAATCAGGACGACCAGCTTGATTTTTCATTATATTCCTTTTAGTGTTACAACACATATATATACATGTCGAAGCATACATAAAACCCAATCCATTAACCTTGGATTAGAATGTAACCGTAGTTCCCTTGACCGGATCTACAAAATACCAGGGGCCCAAAACCATCATGCCCCAAAACCATGTGCAAACCCATGCATAAAACCATAGGCGGGTCCGCCCACCGGAAAATAAGGACCAATTTTTTTTTTTCCGAGGCGCTGCTCTAGACCCCAACAGGGGGGGCTATCGCCCCCCCCCGCGCGTGATTAGTTGTGGAAGGAATATAACACAAACCCAACATTCTCCCATGTTTTTCTTTCTTTCTGGAAGGGGCCACAGGAGAGCTAAGTCATTAGCCTGGATTTGCAACACCCATTGTTTCTCTACACCAAGAGAAATTTTGAGTGCTCACAGAATTTTTAAATGCATCTGCAAAAATCTTCAAAGTGTCCACCTTTACCAACAACACCCTTTTAGCTTCAACCATATATCTCACAAAGTGATATTGAACATCAATATGATTTGTATTTGAATGATAAGCAGGGTTATTAGCCAAGAAAATTGCAGTTTGGCTATCACAGTCTATCCTTATAGCTTGCTGCACCAACCCCATACTTGAACAGAATCTCTGCAACCAAAATGCTTCCTTGCTTGCATGAGTGGCGACCATGTATTCTACCTCTGTAGTTGAAAGAGCCACTACAGACTATATTTTACTCATCCAACTGACTGCACCTCCAAATAGGCTAAACATATACCCACTTGTAGATCTTCTTTGGTCTAGATCTCTAGCCCAGTCTGCATCAACAAAACCATGAATGTCCAACACTCCTTCCAATCCTGGTCTTCCCTAGCAGCACAAGCCATAATCACTACTACCACGCAAATATTTGAAAACCCACTTCACTTCTATCCAATGCTCCTTCCCTAGGTTTGACATAAACCTGCTTAATACTCCCATTGCATGTGCAATGTATGGTTTAGTACATACCATTGCATACATCAGGCTACCCACTGCACTTGCATAAGGAACACGGGACATATTCTCCTCTTCTTATTGTGTCTTGGGGCACTGTTCAAAAGAGAAATTTGTACCTACAGGGATCGGAACATTCACCAATTTACTATCTTGCATATTGAACCTCTGAAATATAGTCTCGACATACTTCCTTTGGTTTAACCAGAGCTTCCTCTTTGCCCGATCTCCCTTAATTTCCATGCCCAAAATATAGTTTGCAACACCAAGATCCTTCATGTCGAATTTGGAGAACAGTTGGGTCTTCAAACCTTGGATAATTTCTTTGTCATTTCCAATCAACAACATATCATCCACATACAAGACCAAATAAATAACACGGTCACCAATTAATTTAAAAAAAACACAGTGATCCTCCTTGCTTCTGGTGAAGCTAAGTCCTCGTATATAGGTATCAAACTTCTGATACCACATCCTTGGTGACTGTTTTAACCCATACAGAGACTTCTTTAACCTACATACTAGCTCTTTCTTCCCCTTCACCATAAAGCCTTCAGGTTGTTTCATGTAGATCTCTTCTTCCAGATCCGCATGACGAAATGTTGTCTTCACATCCATCTGTTCTACCTCAAAATCAAATGCAGCAGCAACAAATAAAAGTAATCTAACAGAGATAACTTTGGAAACAGGAGAAAAAATATCACCAAAATCAATTCCCGACACCTGGGAATAAAATTTTGCTACCAATCGAGCTTTATATTTCTCCACCTTGCCTTCAACATCCATCTTCTTCCTAAACACCCATTTTCTCCCGATGGGCTTCCTTCCAGCTAGAAACTCCACCAGATCCCATGCCTCATTTTTATGCAAGGATGCCATTTCATCAACCACAACCTCCTTCCAGAGTTTTCCATCCTCTGAATATACTGCCTCCTTGATGGTTCTGGGATCATCATCAGTTATAGTTAAAGCAGAATTTGAATAGAAAGCATATGGACTATACCTTTCTGTTGTCTTCTTTCTCGAACTGATCTTCTCACAGTTGGAGTTTGTGGCTCTTCCTCTTCTGAGTCTTCTTCTGTTGTAGAGTCTGATCCATCCTCCTTTAGCTCAAAATCTATCTTTTTAGTTTCCTTTGGTACGAATTCATGTTTAACAACATCTTTCACCTCTATAAACACCACATCTCGGCTATACACAACCTTCCTTGTTTCCGGGTTCCAAAGCTTGTAACCCTTTAAACCATCCTTATACCCAATAAATATGCACCTTTCAGATTTATTATCCAACTTGGTCCTTTTCTCCTTTGGTACATGTAGATATGCATCACATCCAAATACCCTCAAATGTGAGAGAGAGGGTTTCTTACCAGTCCATACCTCATGTGGAGTCTTATCCTCCAACGCTGATGAAGGTGATCTGTTAACCAAGTAACATGCAGTCTCCACTACCTCTGCCTAGAATTCTTGTCCTAACCCGGTACCACTGAG
The DNA here is from genome assembly GCA_034641835.2 of Pinus albicaulis. NCBI lineage: Eukaryota > Viridiplantae > Streptophyta > Pinopsida > Pinales > Pinaceae > Pinus > Pinus albicaulis. The sequence goes on from CM076580.1 coordinate 47,566,226, forward strand.
CATGCTTCTTGCCTTTTCCATCAGCGTTTTTTTCATTCTTTCTGCAACTCCATTTTGCTAAGGTGTGTATGGAGTAGTCTTATTCCGTTCTATACCAAAATTCTTACAGAAATCTTCAAATTCCTTCTTACAGAACTCTCCACCATTATATGTTCCTAGCACTTTTATCTTCTTCTCTGTCTGGTTTTCCACCGGAGCCTTAAATTATTTAAATCTGTCAAAGGCTTCATATTTCTTCCTCAAGAAATATATCCATGTAATACTTGAGAAATCATCTATGAATGAAACATAGTACACAGACTTACCCAGTGATGGAACCGACACAGGTCCAAACACATCATTGTGCACAAGCTCTAATATCTTGTTCTCCCTCTTAGCACCAAAAGGAAAACTCACCCGATTATACTTACCATATACAGAATGTTCATAGAAATCGAAATCCAGAGAGCTATTGGACATACCTTCTACCATACCATTTCCATGCAGTATCTGAAGGCCCTTATCTCCAATATGTCCAAGCCTTTGATGCCATAGCATGGTCTTTTCTCCAGAGACTGCTAGGATTTCCTCTCCACTTTCGGGAACCACAGAAATGTTGCACCCAAAAATATTAGTGCTGCCCTGAAGCTTGTATAGAGTTCCAATCCGAACTCCCCGCATTAATACCAGTGATCCCTGAACCATCTTATAGGTATCTTTCTCGAACACTATTTTTTACACCTGCATCATCCATATTTCTTACAGAAATCAGATTTCTAGCCAATGTAGGAATGTGCAAAACACCAAGAAGTGTTCTAATCCTTCCACCTTGTAGCTTCAGCTTGAATTTTCCACGTCTAACAATTTTGGCCTTCCTATCATCACCTAAGAAGACATCACCTCCATCATATTTCTCATACTCGCAGAACCACTCCCTATGGGGAGTGAAGTGAAAGGATGCACCCGAGTCAATCAACCATGACTCATGATATACATGTGTATTTAAATAAGAAGCCAAATACACATCCCCACCTTCATCCGAGGTGGTTTCTGCCTCTATAGAAGGAGCATCATCAGATCCCTTTTCTTTCTTAGGAGCTTTAGATCTGCAATCATTTTTGTAGTGCCATTCCTTTCCACATTTCCAGCACACCTATAAAAAATTTCCAGGAGATTTAGATCTCCCTCTAGATTTAGATCTCCCACTTGAAACCTTATTCTTGTTTCTGTTTTGGGACCTTCCTCGTACAGATAAGGAATCTCCATTCTGACCCTCCATATTTCTCCGTCTCATTTCCTCCGACAGTAAGGCTGAGACAATGTCATCAAAATTCAAGGTAGTTGTATTGCTACCTATTGCAATAACCAGACTATCCCACGAATCTAGTAGAGAACACAAAAAACTAATGCACTTATCTTCATATGAGATTTTAATATCAAAAAATGATAGCTGACTTACCACAATATTGAAGGCGTTCAGATGCTCTGTCACCGAGTCTCCATCCTTCATCCTCAGGTTATACAACTTTTTCCGCAGGAACAATTTATTCACTAAAGACTTAGATTGATACAAAGTCCTTAGCTTGTCCCACAAGGTCTTCGCCACAGATTCCCTAGATACATTCAACAATACTGAATCTGAGGCACACAACCATATTGTGCTCTTTGCCTTCTGATCCAATTCCTTCTAGTCTTCATCTGACATTGCCATTGGTTTAGTACTCGGATCTACCACGATCCATTGATCTTTATCCACCAGCAGATCCTCCATCTTGAGCTTCCACAACTAAAAACTATGACCATTAAATTTCTCGATCTCTATCTTCCCACTGCTCACCATATTCTTTCACCGCAAAAATCGATCTCACAGATCTCCCACTGAACAGGGTCTACCTTAGGCCCGAGAAAAAAAAACTCCTTAGTAGCAAAGGCGTCCCCTTGAAGTTGAAATTTCTCTGATACCAAATGTAGGTTTTAACCCTGTACAAAAATTATATGCAAACGAATCTTAAAGACAGAAAATAAATAGTAGCAAGAAAATAAAACATAAAATATATAAACACAGATATTTTCCCCTGGATCCCAAATCGGGACGACCACTTTGATTTTTCATTATATTCCTTTTAGTGTTACAACACATATATATACATGCCGAAGCATATGTTGTAGCACAATATCTCTCAGCAAAAAGTCGGAAGAAGCTCTGGAAAATCTAAGGTTGCTGAGTAACAATTACCAAAGTGAAATAGTGGTTCATGCTCTTATTTTATCATATGAAAAAGAGACACTTGGCATATGAAATTCTTTCAATCCTTTGGAAAGGCGTATTGTTAGAAGGCTGCATTGGAAGTAAGCAGTTTGACTTAATGATCTTGACATTAGTGGCCATATCTCATGGCTTGCTAATCTTGACAGCAAAACTTTGTCAACTTTCAGATGTAGCAGACATATTTTTTCCTTTTTGCCAAGTGGGCTTAGCTGGATTACAGTTTTCTTTGAGCCTTATTTTGACTACCAACTATGAAATTTTTAGATCAGTTATAGCTTTCCCTTGCCAGAACCTGTATAGAGTGATTGTTTCGGCAATCTATTTAGTGGAGATTGATTTTGTATATTTCTTATACCCACTGCTGCCTATCTCTGGTTTAATATGTGGAACTGTGCCAGGTGTACATATGGAAATGGCAATGAGATTAAGGAGGCTTGGCTTGATAGTGTGGAGGTGGATAGTCATTTTACAGAATAGATGAAATTGGGAAGAGCACAGAGGCTGTTCAGGGCTCCATTTTCGATTTAAATCTATTTGGGAAAGTCGTGAAGCTAACTGCAATTTAGCAATTTAGTTCGGAATTTGATGCATTGAACCAGTGCAATGCAGTCTCGGAAGGGCTCATGACAGATGAGCTGAGGAATTTTCTAGAGCTAAACTTGCCAAAAGTTAAGGAGGGGAAGAAACCTAAATTCAGATTGGGAGTGGCAGAACCAAAGCTAGGTTCTCAAATTTTTGAAGTTTTGAGTATTCCTTGCCAGAGCAATGATTTTGTGTTGGAGCTTCTTCGAGGAGTTCATCTCCATTTGCACACATTCATTAGGGATCTTAAGGAAGTAGACTTGGAGAAAGCTCAATTGGGTCTGGGGCATAGCTACAGTAGAGCCAAAGTGAAGTTCAATATCAACAGAGTAGATAACATGGTTATAAAGGCTATTAATCTTCTTGATACTCTGGACAAAGACATTAACACCTTTTGCATGAGAGTAAGGGAATGGTATTCGTGGAATTTTCCTGAGCTGGTTAAGATTATTAATGACAACTATATATATGCACGAGTCGCAAAGTTTGTGAGGGATAAGTCCACGTTATCGGATGATGCATCACCTGAATTAATAGAAATAACTGGAGATGAAGACAAAGCCAAGGATATCATAGAAGCAGCGAAAGCTTCCATGGGTTAAGACATATCTCCAATTGATTTAATAAATATTGAGCTGTTTGCACAGAGGGTTATAGAAATTTCTGAGTATCGGAAATAGCTTCATTCTTATCTTGTGTCAAAGATGCATGATATTGCTCCAAATCTTGCAACTTTGATTGGTGAAATGGTAGGTGCTCGATTGATCTCACATGCTGGGAGCCTTACAAACCTTGCAAAATTTCCAGCATCAACTCTTCAGATTCTGGGTGCTGAGAAAGCTCTTTTCAGGGCTCTTAAAACACATGGAAACACACCAAAGTATGGTCTTATTTTTCATTCATCTTTTATTGGAAGAGCTTCTTCTCGAAACAAGGGGCGTATATCTCGTTACCTGGCTAACAAATGTTCTATAGCTAGTCGTATTGACTGTTTCTCTGAGACAAATACAAATATTTTTGGTGAAAAACTTCGAAGACAAGTTGAGGAGAGATTGGAATTTTATGACAAAGGGATTGCTCCTCGGAAGAATCTTGATGTTATGCAAGAAGCTATTCAGAAAGCTGATGAGGAAAATGGTGACTTGCACAGAACGACGACTCTAGAAATCTAGATGTTTATTGTTTCAAAGATTCAATTATATGGAAAAACGTTGGGATGAGATGTCTGTTGGTTTCTTTATCGGAGCTTCTCTTTCTTATAAAAAAGGAGGTATCGATTACGCAACTTTAAAAAAAAAAACTTGGTTGTACGCAGGCGTTGGCACGATGTGAAACAACCAATTTCGATTACGGTAGTGATACATTGGGGGTGGAGCCAACGGATTCCAATTATGTATGATGAATCATCGAGTGCTACGGTAGAAAACACATACATATTGCAGTTAAATCAACGATGTGGATCATTTGGCCCGGATCCAATGGTCTTGCGGGGGCATGAATTAAACGGAGTTTATGAGAGATGCTACCCTCGTAAATGGTTTAATGGAAACCACTTTTTACAAAATCAACGGCCATGATATATTACGGTACCCCCGATTTATTTCGTACAAGCTGTCATCAACACCCCCCGTAAGTGGTTATTGGTTTTCATAAACCATGGGCAGTTTTGTCAATTTAATACAAATGCATAGTAGTGGGACCCAAAATGCACTACTCGCCCTTTTAAAACTTTCAATTCGATTTTTAGGTTTTATATTATATATTATATATATATAATATTAAAACAAATATTTTGTAAATTTAAATAATTCCAGCACTTTCAAGAATCAGTTTCAAAACTGATCATAGCAGTTAGGAAGTTATTTAGATGACTGATATAAAAACAGAGATAGGAGGAGGGGAGAGGGTTCCGGTTTTCAGATCTCCAGACAGTGATCTTTGTATGGATTTTTCGAATGATTGAGAAATGAAAAGCAAACTTCTAGTATTAGTTGCTATTGATTCGTCCTCTAGTTTACATAATGTTTTTTCAGTCCTTGAATAAAATGAAGTATCGAAGCAGCAGGAGTTAAAACCCTTAATAGGCGCTCCTTCATTTTAACTGTTCTTTTCTTTATTTCTTCTAGAGCTTGAGATGATAGATCCTGTACAACAACATATTTTTTGGGGCTTTTTCCTTTCATTCTTCTTCTGAACATTTCATTCTATATCAGCAGATAATAGCGTTGTAGGATGTTTACAGCATTTGATTTTGAACATTCACTGATTGAGCTCCGGAGGTGGATAAACGGGGATCATATTTCTGTGACATATTTATTTTAATGTCTTAAGCACAGATTCCTTTCACAGTCAAGGAATTGTTTTCTTAAGGTACAACATTAATTGGTGCCATTGCCGGGGATCGAAGAAGCAAAGTTCATTTCCCTGGGTTTTCTTTCTACTTCCTCTGGTTGTTCAGTGAGGAGGAAGTTTTTGGCTGTGTTTACTTTGTACAGAATTCTCATTTTCACAAAGCCAAACGTGAGGTCACATACCTTGCAGCAGATGGTTTCATAATCCTTTCTTTTTGATGGTGAACAAGATTCATATTTGAAGATTGGTTGTTTATTTTTCACCTGGCGACTCCACGGATGAAAGTTTCATTAGATGAAGAATTTTCCTGGCAAGAAGATGAGAAAGTATCATGGAAGAAACATGTACCAGAATTTCCGTTTTTTAAAGGAGGTTCTGTTTTTTACTGTCAGTTTAGTGATCCATTTTCCCATTTATATTAAAAGGATTGTTTCCTGCTTTGTTTTCTCAGAAGACTACAAGGCCCAAAATGTAAATTCATTATTAGAAAAAGATGATTTTTCTTCTGCTTGTATTATAAATCTTGACACAAGTGTATCTCCTAAACATGAAATGAGAGATGATTGTTGTATTACAATCCCGGAAGATAATCAATCACAGTCTGGGCATAAAGGTGATGATTCTTCATCTTCGGATGATAGCATTTTGCCTCATAAGAAATTGACTGCTTTTTAATTCAAAAACAGAGAAATCTTTAAACCCCTGAGGCTGCCTGCCATTCTCCATCAATATCCTTCAAACGGATTCAAGTCCTTGCCAAGTTTCTCCGGGAAGGAGAAGGACATTTCAGCTGAATCACATATTTTGGAATTTGAATATTTTCTGGACAGGTTCCAAATCATTTATGAAGACGTAGCTTTAAGGATTTTTTGCCATTCTTTAAAGCAGGGTGCTCAGCAATGGTTTCAGTGTTTGGAAGCAGGTTCAATTAATTCCTGGCAAAGTCTTCAAGATGTATTTCTTACATATTGGGGCGAGAATAAGTCATATGAAGAGCACCTCTTGGAATTATATTCTATCCAAAGGCGAAGCAATGAATCAATTTCTGAGTTTAATAGGAGGTTTCAAAAGATTTATTTCAGCATGCCAAAAGAAATTCGACCTCCAGAAGCAGCAGCTATGGTCTACTATTTGAAAGCTCTTTCTATTGCCTTGGCTTTTTATCTCAAGGAGAGAAAGCCTAGTACTCTGAAGCTGATGTTTCTCCATGCGCAAGAAATCGAAGGTAATGCCTGGGCTTGTAGAAATCTTTCCTGCGATGTAGAAAGTCCAAGTTTTGTCAAAAATAAGAAGGCTTGTGAAGGAAACATTGGCATTTCCTTACAAAAGAACGTAAGTTCAAAGATGAATAAAGATTACCAAAAAGGGTCAAAAGGTTCTTGTACTGTTGACAAACAATAATTTAATTCTTTTGACGATTCTGATCAAAACTTAGTTGCAACAGCTGAACTGCATTATGAAAGCATGGAAGATCAGTGCAATAATTTTAGGAGTAGTGCGGAAAATAGTGCAGTCTCTCAGACCTGTTTGCAAGAGGAATATTTTAGTCATCAATTGATGTTGAGTAAAGAACATCAAAATTATGGAGAGCAAAACTTGGATGCGTATTTTCAGCCTGAATGCTTGCCTACAGGAAGTGGCAGTCAACTTCCTAACACACAGTACCTAAATAAAGGGTCAAACAATGAAAGAAGCTGCCATGTTCAAAGACCTCTGCTAAATGCTCAAGAAAAGAAGATAACCAAAATTTTGTCTCATGATTTTTATGATCCAGTTGCTGAATATATGGAAAATTTCTTCGGTCAGCAACAAGCTTCAATGCCAGGGTATGTACAAAATTCTGTAGATGAAAATTTTTCATGGTACATTCCTCTTTTGATTTTTAAATCTCAGCAGTATGAAGGTATTAAATCTAACAAGCAGATGCTGGATTGGTTCCATTGGAAGGTTGACTTCACTTGATTAAGTTCAACCAGGCTTATATATATAGGAGTTGTACATAAATAAGCTCAGGAGTTGAGCATTTCCAGTTGCAGTATTTCTAAGTTTCAAATTTTCAGTTCAAAATAAAGATCCTAGAAGAAGGAAGGTTCGGAGAAGTTTTGAAATTTTCAGAGATTTGTGAACTGGGAGACAATTCAGTCTAATTTGACTCCATGCCCAATAAAGGCTACTGATCTACCAGTTCTCAGCACTTTGCTATCAAAGTACTGTCCCCAATTGGAGCTAGATGTTGTAGCACAATATCTCTCAGGAAAAAGTCGGAAGAAGCTCTGGAAAATCTAAGGTTGCTGAGTAACAATTACCAAAGCTAGGTTCTCAAATTTTTGAAGTTTTGATTATTCCTTGCCAGAGCAATGATTTTGTGTTGGAGCTTCTTCGAGGAGTTTATCTCCATTTGCGCACATTCATTAGGGATCTTAAGGAAGTAGACTTGGAGAAAGCTCAATTGGGTCTGGGGCACAGCTACAGCAGAGCCAAAGTGAAGTTCAATATCAATAGAGTAGATAACATGGTTATACAGGCTATTAATCTTCTTGATACTCTGGACAAATACATTAACACCTTTTGTATGAGAGTAAGGGAATGGTATTCGTGGCATTTTCCTGAGCTGGTTAAGATTATTAATTACATCTATATATATGCACGAGTCACAAATTTTGTGAGGGATAAGTCCACGTTATCGGATGATGCATCACCTGAATTAATAGAAATAACTGGAGATGAAGACAAAGCCAAGGATATCATAGAAGCAACGAAAGCTTCCATGGGTTAAGACATATCTCCAGTTGATTTAATAAATATTGAGCTGTTTTCACAGAGGGTTATAGAACTTTCTGAGTATCGGAAACAACTCCATTCTTATCTTGTGTCAAAGATGCATGATATTGCTCCAAATCTTGCAACTTTGATTGGTGAAATGGTAGGTGCTCGATTGATCTCACATGCTGGGAGCCTTACAAACCTTGCAAAATGTCCAGCATCAACTCTTCAGATTCTGGGTGCTGAGACAACTCTTTTCAGGGCTCTTAAAACACGTGGAAACACACCAAAGTATGGTCTTATTTTTCATTCATCTTTTATTGGAAGAGCTTATTCTCGAAACAAGGGGCGTATGTCTCGTTACCTAGCTAACAAATGTTCTATAGCTAGTCGTATTGACTGTTTCTCTGAGACAAATACAAATATTTTTGGTGAAAAAATTTGAGAACAATTTGAGGAGAGATTGGAATTTTATGAGAAAGGGATTGCTCCTCGGAAGAATCTTGATGTTATGCAAGAAGCTATTCAGAAAGCTGATGAGGAAAATGGTGACTTGCCTGAAGCGGCGACTCTAGAATCTAGATGTTTATTGTTTAAAAGATTCTCAAATTATATGGCAAACCGTTGGGATGAGATGTCTGTTGGTTTGCTATCAGAGCTTCTCTTTCCTATAAAAGGGAGGACTGTCAGTTCTGAAACTTTTTAAAAAAAAAACTTCGGCTGCTTCTGTGGGCAGTGGCACGATGCAAAACAACCAATTTCCAGTTCTGGTAGTGATACATTTGGGGGTGGAGCAACAGATTTCGATTATGTATATGATGAATCATCAGGGTATTACTACAGCAGCAAACACATACATATTGCAATTAAATCAACGATGTGGATCATTTGGCCCGGATCCAATGGTTTTGCGGGGGCATGAATTAAACGGAGTTTATGAGAGATGCTACCCTCGTAAATGGTTTAATTGAAACCACTTTTTACAAAATCAACGACCATGATATATTACGGTACCCCCGATTTATTTCGTACAAGCTGTCATCAGCACCCGTCGTAAGTGGTTATTGGTTTTCATAAACCATGGGCATTTTTGTCAATTTAATACAAATGCATAGTAGTGGGACCCAAAATGCACTACTCGCCCTTTTAAAACTTTCAATTCGATTTTTAGGTTTTATATTATATATTATATATATAATATTAAAACAAATATTTTGTAAATTTAAATAATTCCAGCACTTTCAAGAATCAGTTTCAAAACTGATCATAGCAGTTAGGAAGTTATTTAGATGGCTGATATAAAAACAGAGATAGGAGGAGGGGAGAGGGTTCCGGTTTTCAGATCTCCAGACAGTGATCTTTGTATGGATTTTTCGAATGATTGATAAATGAAAAGCAAACTTCTAGTATTTGTTGCTATTGATTTGTCCTCTAGTTTACATAATGTTTTTTCAGTCCTTGAATAAAATGAAGTATCGAAGCAGCAGGAGTTAAAACCCTTAATAGGCGCTCCTTCATTTTAACTGTTCTTTTCTTTATTTCTTCTAGAGCTTGAGATGATAGATTCTGTACAGCAGCATATTGTTTTTGGATTTTTCCTTTCATTCTTCTTCTGAACATTTCATTCTATATCAGCAGATAATAGCGTTGTAGGATGTTTACAGCATTTGATTTTGAACATTCACTGATTGAGCTCCGGAGGTGGATAAACGTGGATCATATTTCTGTGACATATTTATTTTAATGTATTAAGCACGGATTCATTTCACAGTCAAGGAATTGTTTTCTTAAGGTACAACATCATACATAAAACCCAATCCATTAACCCTGGATTAGAACATAACTATAGTTCCCTTGACCGGATCTACAAAATACCAGGGGACGAAAACCATCATGCCCCAAAACCATGTACAAACCCATGCATAGAACCATGGGCGGGTCTGCCCACTAGAAAATAAGGACCAAAAATTATTTCCGGGGCATTGCCCCGGACCCTAACAGGGGGGGCTACCGCCTGCCCTGTGACCCCCTCGACGTTGCGCCAAGTGCAACGTATAGGGGGGGCTATCGCCCCCCACGTGTGATTAGTCATGGAAGGAATATAACACAAACCCAATAAACAGTTCACCATACAGATGAAGCCAAAAAATTAGTGAAAGCTATGGAGGAAATGTCTCTTAAGACAAATGAAATTAGTAGATTAAAACAGGTGGTAGAAAATCTTGAGAATTCAAACAAATTGGCTCAGATAAATGAAACAACACATGAGAAAAAGGCCATCAGATTAAATGAAGAATTAAAGAAATTTTAGAAGGAATTGACATTGAAGGAAAAAATATCATATATCAAAAAATATCTTTGAAACAATATCATTGAAACCATCCATGATGTATGGCCTTAAATTCAGGTAAATCTTTGAATAGAGAGAGTTATTACTAGCAGCCCAAGCAGAAATTCTGAAGACTCAAAGTGAACTAGTTGACAAACCAGAGCAAGCTTGAAAGCTGATCACATTCCTTCACAACAAAAACAAACAAGAATTAGAAGAACTCAAGATTACTAACAGGACTGAAACTATCCTAGAAATTAGGAAAGTTACTACAAAGAAGAATCTAATGAAGCAACTGGAAGAAAAGTGTGAGAATATGAATACTTCCATAACCAGGTTTATGGTCAAGTTTACAAATTTGAGGCAAAAAGGATTGCCTGACATTATGGTCATTAATGATAAATTGATGCCTCAGAATGACTATGATAAAAAGATCAGAGAATTTACAAAGGAACCAGTACATAAACCACCAGTACAAGGCATTCCAACCTGAAAAGTCTTACTCAAAAGTTTTGAAGACTTATTCCATTTACAGTATGAGATAAGACACTTGTTTGTCATCAAGCCAACTTTTTCCAGATACACTGAAGCTGATGAAAACTTCAGGAAATTAAAGAAGATAAAAATTCTTAAAAATGAGGATTGGAAGTCACTCACAGATTTATTATGAAAGATAAAAAGACAGATAGATGAAAAAAGAAAAAACTGTTTGCTGATTAACAGTCAAAACAATTTTTTTACAATAGTAAAAAGTTTTGACTATGGTTAAAGAATATCTGAGTGTAGAGAGTATCAGTGGAAAAAGAGAATAAGAGAAAGAGTATCAGACAAGGTAGATCAGATTCCAAAAAAAATTTAAAATATCTAAATCCAGCAAGGAGGACACCAAGGAAGCCAACTACGTCTTATCCTCAAAGCAGTTTCTATTTCTTTTGAATAGATAGGGCAGCTTGCTAACTTGTTAAGCAACTGTCTCTATTATTGTTGTAAATATATTTTATTTCCATTAAATAATTCCTAGAAGCATTCTAGGATATTTTGCAAACAATTATATATAAATACTTCATCTTTAGAAGTTTTTTGTGCGGAATAAATTGTTGGAGATTGCTATAGTCATTTTTGTTGGACTTGAAGGCTTTTGTCTTTCAAATTTGTAGTAGCAGATTGGATCAGATCAACTAGCATCATATTTCAGGATTCATGTGATGAGCTATTTGGAGTGAAGTATTTTCTACTTGTCATTGTTATCTTTCTTTTTTAAATGCAATCCATTATGTGTTCTAAATTTGAATGAATAACTAGGAGTATTATTACAGGATTTGTTAAGAGCACCCTGTTTTTAACTAGATATCATTTCTATGTTTTCCTCTGATTTCCAGTGTAGGGAACACTTAATTTATCCCTCTCTCATTTGAACTTTTCCTAATACTTCCTTTTTCTGGATCAAAAGATTCTTAATTTCCCTTTATCTCGATCATACCACCTCACAAAAACAACTTTCCAAGATCTTCAAGGGTTATCTATCTTGCCTTGAACACATTTGAATTTTTGGCCTTGATCCCAATTTTATTTGCTTGATTTTGACTCCTTATCCCAATGGAAAAATTGATCTCCCACTATCTATCCCTTCTAGTGATTTTTTCCCACCAAATCAATCAAAACCAAACCAAAGCTACACATTCATAACTAGTCTAATATTTACAAATCAAACAAAGTTAAATATTAAAGAGAGAGCCCTCTCTAAACCCTAGGAAGGCTAGATCATAGAGTTTGAAGTTGGTATGTGGTTACCTATAGTGTTATTTATCTAAAAACAAAAATTCTCACAACTTTAGAATTACTAGAGTGATAACACATATAACCTTCAGATAGTCTCGATAATTTTCCCATTAGACGGTACCGATCTGACGCAGTAAATTAGGTTAGAAACCCATAAAAAAAAAACTACATTCTAACCATAAGAACATAATTACAAGGAATTCCTCAAGACCTAATACAATACTTCTAAAAAGAGGATGTAACCCTCTTCACTATGCTTAGAATAAATTACATATTTTAAACCTCTTGGACCATGTAGAGTATACATAAAAGAACTCTAGAGACATGGTCATAAATTTACAACTTCAAGCCTGAAAGAAGAGACCAATGAACCTTATCACCACAGATAAGAGGGTTTGGCTTCCCTCAAAATTCCAAGTGAAGAGAAAGACTTAAATGAATCGAAGCAGAATTTGAATACTGTAGATACATGGAACTCACCGGTTACAATGGGTTAGGTTTAGGGAGAAAAAGGCGTTGTCGAATGAAGAATGTCACAATCCATTCTTGAACTGGAGGGCCGTTCATCCAAGAACACTAGGCCATAAATATAAACAAGTATAAATCAACAGAAAAATCTGATTGCCGTGAGTGTTATTCTTAAGTAAATTTGGTAAAATAGGAAGGGTTTTTACGTGGATGTTAAACCCTAGCGGATTCTAGAACCATTCCACTCTTACCAGAATAATGATTTTGATGAATGAAGAGAAGCCACAACCCTATAAGAAAAACAATGTCATTACCATCCAATTCATTTGGAAACACCTTGAAGTGAAACAGACAATACAAGGGACAAAAGGGATAATTGCATTACAAAGGTACATGTTCCTATTTACTTAGTTGTAGCAGTGTTAGGTCCTCATATTAGTAGTGTAGTCCCTTATTTTTATTAGTGTAGCCTCCTTATTGTTATTTTTGCACCCCTGTAAACCCCATATTGTTATTATTGTTCCCTTACATTATTATTGTTAGGTTGGCTAGGATAATATTGCGACCCCATGGACCCCTATATATAAAAGGAGGTTTTGTCATTTGTATCATCCAAGAATCGTTCATTTATGTAATATTGGAGGTTTCCCCCTCAAAGTGGTTGATTTATAAGGCATTGATCTCTCTTTTATTCTATTTTTGGAGCTGGTTTCATCACAGTTGGTATAAGAGCTTTGGATTCTATGGTTTCACTACTCCAAACAGGTAATCGTGGAATTTTCGCTATAACGTTTTTTCTACAAAGGTCTAGAAGCTGAAATTTTTATAGTGCGAAGTCAGAATCCTGAGGAACATCGTGGAAAAATTTCAGATCTTGGTTCGCAATATTTTCGTAGATATGATAGGTGGAAGTTAGGGCTTTTTGAAGCCTCTTGAATTTAACCTAAACATGTCATCATAGAATTTTCACTATAACTATTTTTCTACGAGGGTTCAGAAGCTGCAAGATTTATAGAGAAAATTAGAAAGCCTGAAGAATGTTGTGGAAAAATTTTAAATCTTTATTAGCAATATTGTCGGAGATATGATCTATGGAAGATATGTTTGTTTCAGGCTCCCGAATTTCATCTCAAAGAGGTGACCATCGGAAAATCATCATAAATTTATCTCTGAGAATTGGAGTGGAATTCTATAAAAATTGGCCGCACGTACATGGAAAATAGTTTCCTGTGTATCAATTTCAGAGCCAAAGGAGGAAATAGTGACATGTGTCATGTCGTACAAGTTTGCTCTACTGAACCTGTCCATAATTAGGTCATTGTGGGAGATTGGGCATAACTTTGCCTTGAAGAATCCAAATCAGGTCACACCTATGGAATTTGAAAGAAGATTGAGAGGGCTACTACACGATCGAATTTCAGTTATTGAAGATCCGAACTCTCAGAGATAATTCAGTTCCAATATTGAGCTCCTTAAAATCAATAAAAATGTGTGTATTGTTTTTTTTGAATTGCATAAGTCTTGCGTGAAAATCAATCTGAATTGATTCCAAGGGCATATTGTATAATAGATATCAGTATTCGGTTATAAAATTCCCCCTAAAAAGAATTCAACACCCATTAATCCTTTAGAAGTATCTACTATGACTCATGAAGACGAAGAATTGCAACATGACATATCAAAATTACAAGAGCAAGTGCACCAAATTTCGCTCTCGCTGTTATTAGAAAATTACATTTGATTGGCTGTTGATCAAACAACTCTATGTAACTATTTCAAATGAGCTTTTGAATGAAGCTTAGCCTCTTCAATCTAAGAGGGCTCTCTCAAAGGGGTTTATGATATTAGATAATGATAAGATTAAATGGCTAACACTATTTGAAAAGTAACTTGGTTTTTATGTATGTAGGTTGAAAAGAATGCAGGCATGCAACCATTGGGATTATGGAGTCAAAAAATCAGTAGATTCAGTGGCAAGGTTCCTTGACATGGAAGCTGAGGTAGATAAGGGTCTTTAACAAAGGCAAATCACACATAGAACATAGAGCAACACAGTTATTTCATCAATAAAGGAAGTCAGCGCATAAACATATGAATTATGAGTAATAAATATGAAATATACTACAAGTGGTACATATAAAACTATTGATCAGAAAAAAAATTAAAAACTCCATGAGAATCTCAAATCTGTCAAGAAGTCCTCTGTATTACTGATATCAGTCAAATTACATAAAGCAGCATATGTTGCAAAAAATCTCCAACCCTTTACAACTTCGATAATCTGCCTTTACATAGACCTTCTTACATTAGAGATGATCTGCCTCTTGGATATATTCATTGAACTCTTCTAATGACACCTTAAATAATAGAAAAACATGTCTTTTAACAAGAAAACGATAGCTATACTCCAAAACAGACATTTTCCTAATATGAGTCAAACTCCTATTTATTACATAAAAATACCTTATCTTAAAAACAGTTACATATCTGACAACTAAGCCTCACATGTTTGAATAGGCTACGACATAGCTCATCACTACTTGACATATTAAATATCCTCCTCAACATATGGAACCAAACCCTATTTTTCAGGAAAATAGGACCCTATCTTCAATGAAAACTTCAGTGGATGAGTTGTCTCCATTGCATGGTCTTAAAGTCATGGATTTTTGCTAGAAAGTTCCCTTGACTAGTTGGATGTGTCCACCTATCCAAAAAATTCTTTTAAACAACTCATAAACCTTCAAAGACAGCTCGCTACGAAAATAGGGCAGTTTCATAGCGTGCTTTTGTAGCGTCCAAAAAATGACTTTTCCACTCAAAATTTCCGGTTCTTTGCTCTTGCATGGAGTCGATCATGACATGAAATGCCATCATCACCATTATACCCTCTTGAAAACTACAAAAAGTGGTTTTAAAGGCAACAATACAACTACATAAATTTTCGTAGCATTTTCATGGCTTCAAGCCTAGGAAATGCTACGAAACCGTGGAAAATTGCTCCAAACACTGCAGAGCCGACCGCACGTTTTCTTCATTAAAAGTGTGGACCCCTATAAAAGGTAAATTTAAGGTGAAAGTAGATTCTAGAAGCCCAGCTGGTTGAATATTATCCCATCTGGAAGCTTCTAGAATGCGTTATCCAGTCGAAGCCTTACTCCCTCTATTATCATGAACATTCATTCCTTCATAAAAGGAGCCTATTCCTTGGATTTTGGAACTTAATCCCTTGATAAGGGGACTCTATCGCTTCCATTTTGGAGCTGCAACCACTTTCCTTGTCCTATAAATTGAAGCTTTGGTTCGGTCTCAAGGGTACATGCTCATATATGTAAAACTTCTCTATGTATTTTGTATACACTTAATACTTGCTTTGTACTTAGTAACTGCGATAGAGAAGGGAATTTCTAAAGAAACATACTCTGTTTGATAAATGCGAGAATGATTACATACTCATAGTTAGGCTAGTTCAAGGAGTGGAAGAGCTTGTCAGACTAAAATAAAACGCTTGTTCTGGACCCCCAGAAGGACCTGTACGACATAAAGGTAATACAATTGGATCCTGTTTTCTCAATAATTTTTTTATGTATTTACTTAAATGGCTTAATTCTTAAATTCCTTGATCATTAATATAGATTTGTGGTTTCTGAATTAGTATATGTTGTAGGTACTTCTAATCTTCTTCTATGTCTTTGTTTGCAGATCTTAAGAGGTGACTTTTTGGAGCAAATGGAAAGAAGAATTCAACTAACATTGGATCATAGGTAGGTCCTTTCTTCATCATAGAAAATTCTAAATCATATGTAATCTAGATAAAGTAGTTTATAATTGTCCTGTTTGTTTCTAGCTATCCTTGTGATACTAGGAAGATCGTTCTTGTCCGCAAGTACAATTTATCCACCTAACAGAGTCTCTTCAATATCAATAACATGCAGAATGTCTTCTAAATTTCCCTTAGACACTAAATTTGGATTATTGTAATCCTTTTGTTTCCATGTTTTCTCACAGTTGGTTCTTGTTTTGCAGGTTTTCTCACAGTAGGCTTTTGTTTTACAAGTGTAACAATAGGTGTATTAGCTTTCTGTAATTTGTCTGTTTCCATGATTACTAGTTCACTTTGCTCTGCCCCTAAAGGTTAACTTTTTTCTTCCACTGAAGGTGATGTTATACCTTTAGGTTTAGGAGTTCTTATAGGGGTAATGGCATCCACTTCAAAGCCACTGATGAACAAAAAACAAGACCAGTCTCTGCCTAGTATTTTTAACTCCTTTAAAACTAGCAACTTTATTAAACCATGATGAAAGAGTCAGGTTTCACTTCCTTAAGATTTAGCTTGAACATTATCTGCCATTTTTTCTATGCTTCTGTACAAATGAAAATGTATATCAAGATATTTCTTACCAACAAAATGTAGCAGAAGCTTGAAGTGGTAAGAATAAACCTTATGATACCTCCCTTCACAAGTGAAGTACTTCTGAATGATAAGTAGAAGCTTTGAGAAAATCTCTTTCATATAGCTCCTTAGAATGGCATTTGTAAGGTCAACCTCACTATGTTCTGGCTTGATAAATTCTTTACATTCCTGTATGTTGAATTAGAAACCTTTGAACCATTGTTCTTCTCCTCTTGGAATTCTTGTTGCTGCTGCAATGGTATCTAGAGTTATAGTGATGTTTAACATTCCCACCTTCGTAGCTGTCCCATTGAAATTGATGGAAAACTCCTTAGAAACCTGTACATGGCATCCTTGCAGTCTTTGGGAAAACTGTAAACACCTTGTTCTTATGAAAATTTTTGAAGTTATTGAGTCTTCATTTATCAAGTTCATGTCTGAAGTCTCATATCTAAGACAATGGCCACCTTTGTTGGTCTTCCTCTTTGCAGCCATGGTACTTTTAGTTGCTTGTCTGCCTCGCTTGATCAAGGATACCTGCAAAATTTTGAAAATGCCAGCCACATCTTGGACTTAGTGAAATAGCTCTCTAGAGCTCAATAACATGCAAAGAGAGAGCGTAGAATGAAAAATGACTCAATTGGGAAAGATTTTAAAGTTCGATGACAACTCATGGAATAATCATGACTTATACATGCTTAAAATGGTAATAATGACTTTAGCCATGACCATTGTACCTTGATTTAACCCTAACTGAATCGAATGGGATCTACACTAACCCTTTCAATCATTGAATAACACCTAGCACCTGTTTTGACAAGACATACAGGAATACATCCTTTGGTAGCGTTCTTAGTGTATTTCTGGGCAGTTTCTCTACGAAAGTATTAGCAATTTCGTAGCGAAAAGTGCGTTTTTTTGTGCAATTCGCTAAGAAAGTAGGAATTCTTGGCTAAAATGACCTTTTTAGAGTTGCAAGGTTGGGAAATGAAATATGTCAAGAGATAATAACTGATGTCACATGAAAAGACTTGAATGGGGGTGGGTTTGGACCTTAGGATAGGCTAATAAGAAAAATTTAAAATTTTCCTTTACCAATTAATGAAATATGAATTATATGACCATAAATTTGACACATGAACCTATAAGACTATGTGAAATGATGTTTCACTTTTTTTCTGAGCGATACAAATCACAAAGAGCAACAAAAAAAGAAATGGAAGTTTTGAAGAAAGGCGTGGAAGCTAAGATGGATGGCAGGGAAGATGGCATGGAAGCTAAGATGGATGACATAAAATACAACATGGAAAACATAAAGAATGATCTAAAAGAATACATGGAAGGTTTGACAAAGTTGATACAAGAAATGTTTCCCAATGCCAAAAAGATAGTAGAGGAAACTCATGATGAGAAAAAAATAAATTTAAGAACAACCATATTCCAAAGATGGATATGAGGAAGTTTGATGGAAAGGATCTCGTAACATGGATAGTACAGATGGATCAATATCTTGATCTCAATTATGTGCAAAACACACAAAAGGTACACATTGCAACTTTACATTTAGAACAAAATACATTTGTATGGTATCGATGGCTTTGATCCAATAAAACAAAATATCACTTGGTAATTTTTTTTTGAGGAAATGATAGCACATTATTAGGATACAAAGAGAAACACCTTCTTTAGCCAATTGATAAATCTCAAACAAAAGGGTTCAGTGGTGGAGCACATTGAGGACTTCCAAAAATTGAATATAAGGGTAACTGATATTCCATAGGAACACATGATTGATGTCTTCATAGGGACTTTAAAGGATAACATCCAACATGAAGTTTGTGTTTGGGAACCTGATTCACTGAGAAGGCATTCAGGTGGAAAGAAAATAGCAATGTAAAATTATGGTGACAAGGAAGCCTACCATCACATCTATAAATATTATGTTAAGGTCCGTATAATCACAAGTAACCTAAAGGAAAGTTTGACACACCAAAAAAATTGGAAGAAAAAGAGCAAAAGGGTTTCTAAGTGCTTGTGAGGCAGAAAAATATACTAGCAATATGGGTTTGTAGAAGAAAATTATTTACATAGATTGTGAAGAGGAGAAGAAATGAACAAGAAACTTCAAAAGAAGAGGATATACAATTTTAAACCAACCCTAGAAGAAGAAGAAAATGAGTTTGACCATCATGGAATATTGGCTGAATTACCACTCTCAAATTTCAAAGATAGGTAGTTTAGACATATCAAGAAGAAAAAGGTAATACATGATTATCTGGAATCACCTAGCACGGTCTATTAAAATGTAGCTAAGGAATTGAATTGTTTCCTATACCCAACACTAGAATGTCAAGTGATGGTTGCAAATGGAGGAAATATAAATTGCTATAGAAAATGCCATAATATCAAGAAAACCATGGGGGAATATGTATTGAATAGTCCAATTCTTTCTATTCCAATGGGAGGTGTTGATGTTGTACTAGGAGTAAAATGGTTACAAGCTTTGGGGATGGTAGCTTTTAATTTTCAAGAAATTTTCTTGAAATTTTTTTCTAAAGGAAATGAAATCGAATTACGGGGTATTTCCTGGAAGATGGGAAATATAATAAGCTCTAATTTCATGACAAAGCTTCTGAAGAAAGAACAAAGAGGCGTAATTGCACAATTATTCTCACTAGAAGTTCCAACATCAAAATCATCTATTTCTTCAGATCTTCAAAAAGTATTGGAAAATCATTCCAAGGTGTTTGAGACTCCCAAATGACTCCCACCTATTCATGATCATGATCATTCTATTCATTTGATTCTAGGAAGTGTTCCTCCAAATATTAGGCCTTACAGATATCCTTATGTCCGAAAGAGTGAAATTGAATGTATGATTGCATCAATGTTAGAGGTTGGTATAATTCAACCTAGTCAAATTTCTTTCTTTGCTCCAGTAGTATTGGTTCACAATAAGGATGGATCATGGTGCATGTGTCTGGATTATAGGGAGCTCAATAAGCTCATTATTAAAGATAAATTTCCCATTCTTGTGATTGACGAATTATTGGATGAATTACATGGTGCTATTTATTTTACCAAGTTGGATCTTTGTTCAGGATATCATCAAATTAGAATGAAGGCTGAAGATATTCTGAAAAAAACATTTTGAACTCATGAGGGTTATTATGAATTTTTGGTCATGCCTTTTGGCCTTACCAATGCACCTTCTACATTTCAAGGGTTAATTAATTCCATTTTCAAATCCTTCCTTAGAAAATTTATGCTTTAAAGGTCTTGGAAGGATCATGTTCAACATGTTGACAAGGTGCTCAAACTATTGGAGGAGAAACAATTATATGCAAAAACATCCAAATGTTTCTTTGGAGTACAAGAGGTGGAATATCTGGATCATATTGCATCTCACGAGGGTGTTAAGGTAGACCCTAACAAAATTAAAGCCATTAAGGAATGGAAAGTCACCACAACCATAGAGCAGTTGCCAGGATTTCTCAGGTTAACAAGGTATTATTGCAAGTTTGTTAAGAGTTATGGGAGAATAGTAGCACCTCTAACAACATTATTGAATAAATATGCATTTTCATGGACTCTTGAAGCAACTAAGGCCTTTGAACATCTTAAAGAGGCAATGTGCCTAGAACCAGTCTTAGCTATGCTAGACTTCACAAAAACCTTTACTGTGGAATGTGATGCCTCAGGAAATGGAATTGGTGTTGTTTTAATGCAAGAAGGAAGACCCATTTCTTTTGAAATTCGTCCAATCAAAGGAAAGTACTTGGAGAAAGCTATTTATGAGAATAAATGTCAGCAATACTACATGCTTTAAGGAAATTTTGACCTTACCTAATGGGAAGACACTTCAGGGTAAAAAATTATCATGGTAGTCTTAAACACTTTTTGGAACAAAGACTATCTTCAGAAGAGCAACAAAAATGGGTCACAAAGATGTCAGGTTATGACTTTGAAATCATCTACAATAAAGGGAAGCTAAATGTTGTTGTAGATGCACTCTCAAGAAAAGGTTATGAATTTTTGTAATTTATATTATCCAACCAGATTGGATAATCAAAGCAAGGGATGAATGGAAGAAGGACCAAGAAGTGTGGACACTCATTCAAAAGTTGAAGCAAGATCCTAGTACATCTCATACAATTAGTTGGAAAAATTATTCCTTATGGTACACATATCGCTTATATCTTTGTAAGAATTCCAAAGTAAAACAAAATATTCTTTTCGAATTGCACACTTCTCTTTTAGGAGGACACTCAGGATTTTTAAAAACTTACCACAAGTTGAAAAAAGAATTTTTTTGGGATGGCCTTAAATCTAATATTCAAAAGTTTGTGGAAGAATGTTTGGTTTTCTAGCAAAATAAAGTCGAGAAAATTAAGACCCCGGGTCTTCTACAACCTTTATCCATTCCAAGTCAACGCCAGGAGGAGATTTCAATGGATTTTATCACAGGTTTACCTAAGTCCGAAGAAAATAGTGTCATCATGGTGGTAGTTGGTAGACTTACCAAGTATGCACACTTTTGTGCATTATCTCATCCATTTAAAGCAAGTACAGTTGCTACTACATTTATGGAAACAATTCAAAAGCTACATGGAAACCCAAAGATAATGGTAAGCGACAGAGATCCCATTTTTACTGGAAATTTTTGGACGGAATTATTTTCTTGTTTGGGTACTCAACTAGCTTATAGCTCATGTTATCATCCTCAATATGATGGTCAAACTGAGATAGTGAATAAATTTTTGGAAGGATGTCTTCGTTGTTTTGTATCTAATAAAAAAACACAATGGGTCCAGTGGTTACCTTTGGTTGAATGGTGGTATAACACTTCCTTCCATACTGCAACAAAAATGACCTCATTTTTGGCACTTTATGGATATCATCCACTGTCTATCACATCATTTTTAAGAGAAAATTCTATGGTGAAATCAATGGAATATCACATCAAGCATCAACAACAATTTCTCCAACTCTTAAAGGATAACCTCAATTTGGCACAAAATCAAATGAAACAACATGAAGATCAACATCACAGCGAGAGAAGTTTTGATGTAGGAGACTGGGTATTTTTATGGCTACAACCAAACAAAAAAACATTTCCCTCAAGCAATCTAAGAAGGATAATAAATTATCACCAAAATACTATGGTCCTTACAGGGTGTTGCAAAAGTTTGGTACTATGGCATAAAAATTGGAGATTCCTGCTTATTCGCTAGTGCATTTAGTTTTCCATGTTTCATGCTTAAAAAAGGTTATAGGTGACAAACTTCCAGTTCAAAAAATATTGCAGAACTTGATGAGGAAGGAAAAATCATATTGGAACATGAAATAGCCACAGAAACAAGAACTCAAAACTACAAAATCGATCAATTTTAGAGTATCTCATCAAGTGGAAGAACTTACCCAATGAATATTCTACATGGGAGGATGATAATTTTATACAAAATCATCCAAAGCTACTCAAGCGTTGACGACAACACTTTTTTGAAGGAGAGGGGCATGTTAGGTCCCCATATTAGTAGTGTAGTCCCTTATTGTTATTAGTGTAGCCCCCTTATTACTATTGTTGTACCCCTGTAACCCCCATATTGTTATTATTGTTCCCTTACATTATTATTGTTAGGTCGGCTAGAATTATATTGTGACCCCATGGACTCATACATATAGAAGGAGGTTTTTTCATTTGTATCATCCAATAATTTTTCATTTATGTAATGTATTGGAGGTTTCCCCCTCGAAGTGGCTGATTTCTAAGGCGACGATCTTTCTTTTCTTCTATTTTTGGAGTTGGTTTCATAACAGGCAGTTGACTTGCACAACAAATGCATGGAAAGCTTCTGGTGAGTTTCAAACTCTAGAACTCTAACTAGAGCATAGAGTAGTAATGCGAGGATGGAATGAGTGAAGGGTCTGAGGCAGAGGTAGGGCTTTTCATTACCCTAACCCCCTTTGCATTCACTTTGACCATTCGATCATGGGATAATTGGATCAATGGAAAGGATCAATCCACTTGGATCTCCATCGCCAATGACATATACCGATCAGGAGGAATCAGGAAAGTTCGAAACATAGTGAGCCTTAATGAATAATGAAGGTGAGGGTCTAAGAACCGGCCATACCCAGTCATGTATCAATCGTAAAGAAATGCCATTGAATCACCTTAATTATATGTACAAACCATAAAATCTAATGTATCAACTACACCAAGGGTGCTAACGAGACAAAGAAAATTAAATATGACAACATTGTAAAGTAAAGCATGAATACTATCTTGATACGTAATCATTGCATATGAATTCACTCTATCAGTTACTTTATGTCCCATATTGTAGGCAATGTCAATTAATTGTTATCTGAGGGAAATAAAATTTAAATGACACAGATATTATGGTTATGACCATTGTAAATGTATTTATTTTGTATAATTGTTACTTATGATAGGTTATTAAGTAGTAGTGTGCATGTATATATATATATATATATGAAATTTAAAATGATAAATTAAAGTTTTTATAATATTGTATAATTTATCAACATGATGCTTGTAACATCCGTAGACTTTAATTTTACTTACTTATGTTTATCACCAGATTATGAAATGTTATTAAGAGACAGAACAATAATTGTGATTAACACTGTTAATGAATGTGTGTTTACATTCTCTTATGAATAAATATTTAATATTTACATAATTACAAAAACTGGTTGGTAAATAAATGCCAAGATTCCAGAGTGGTTAAGGGTGAAGTTGGAAGAGACAATTACCTTCATCTTTAGGGATAAAGGAAAGATCCCAGTGAGGAGAGGTGGTTATGTGAAAATTAAAAATTAAAAAACATCAAAAATGTTGGAAAGATAGAGAGGTCCAGAGCTGGTTAGGATCAGTGGAACTCTGTAGTTCAGAGAGATGTAGTATGGATAGGAATGCTGGGTTCTATCTCTACTAATAAAATAAAACTGCCACCATCACACTCTGGTGAGGTGTACGGGGGGTTGAGTTGAGGACATTATAGCCTCTCTCACGGTTGGGAGGAAATCAAAAGTTGGAGTACAATTATAAGATAACATAGTACTTTATTTTTTGGAAAAGTCCATAATTTAGTTCTTTAGTTCTCTTAAATTAAAAATATTTTTACTCACAAATGAGGATGATTCTAGTTCTGTTTACTCAAGGAGAAATAAATTAGTTAGTTTGGAAATAACTATAGTAATAGTCATGTATTTGACCTTTTGTGAAAATGACTATGTGTATGTTATTTTAATTCTTGGGAAAACACATTCTCCTATAACAGTTATATAATATGCATGTTAACCATGAAAAAACTCTATAGATTCATTTATGGGATCATTTACTCAACATATAAACAAGTTTGTAATTAGGGAAAGGAATCTGTAACCCTACTTCGTTAACAGTCACATCCTCCCCAATCCACCAAATATGTTGCTCCATGGCTAGCATAATAAAGAACAGGGGTTAGAGTTTTTGATTATAGCTAGCCTGCAGAAGCCAGTCGAATCCCTGTCCTCAGGCCTCACTGGAAAATGAGCGAAAAAACCTAAAAAGAAAATAACAGTTTTATAACAGTGAGACATACAATCTAGAATAATCTCTGGTAGAGACAACTCACCTTAGAAAAAAAAAATCAGACAATCTATGATGTAGCAGAACTCTTTGTTAAAGAATATTAACAAAAGAGATCATGGGCAAAAGAACAAATAAGACATAAATTTCTTACTGTGAATGAATAAGAGAATTTATTATATCATTACACATTTAGCGAATATATATATATATATATATATATATATATATATATTCAAATTGTAAGAAATATTACAATGATTGTAGGAAACTACCAGCACGACCCGACGGTCCATATATTACTAAACCACACAGGAAAAAATCTATCAATTAAACATTTCTGAGTATATTTACTTCTGGTAGGCCATATTCAATATTTAAGTAAGAGCACAAATGTACATGCATGGAATAGGTTCAACATTCAATTAATTGATAAAAACCATGCTCACAACTAAGTTAGAACGACAAGCCATGGTGGCAAATCTACATCGTTCACTAGACCTTAAATAAAATTCCCAATACACAAAACACTTCACAGGGAAAATAAAAGACCCAGGGGTCTCATGATCTAAATCTCAAGTTTTAGCTAAAAAATTAAAGTGCTCAAAATTGCTTCGAACCTGAATGCCCAAATAGAGTTCGTCGCCAGGATTCTGGTGCAACTCGTTTCATCAAAATCCGAGTTGGTATGAGTGAATTATGGTCTACTGTTCGTTTTTCAAAACAGACAAAAAAAGAGTAAAACAGGTACAGGGATGATGTGGTAGGTACAATCATCTTCACAGGGAATATCCTCTAGAAACAACCTATGACACTATGCCAAGTGGCACCACTAGATTTTCCAATGATGACTAGGAAGATAATTATTTTTTTCCCTAAGTCAAAGTTTGAAATTATTTATCATTTTATGGTGGTGGAATTACAACCAATGGGGAAGGGCCACGTGGCATGCCACGTAGCCCCCCATGGCATACCATTGCATGGAAAGTGGACTTTGTTTTAAGTCTAAGGTTAGAATTTCTATGATCAAGTGATATAATATATATCTTAAACCTATGGTTTGAAACTGTGTCATCGAGACTCACTATATATGGCAAATCCTAGCTAAGTCTAGCGAGGAGCTAACTAGAAATTGGAAAAATGATACGTATAGTGGCAGTGCCAAGTATGGCGCGTCGACTAATGCTACAGTTAACAAAATTTATTGCGGGAGGCCGGGCTCGAACCCCTGACAGTTGGGGGATTGGAGGGGGCCAGCCCCCTCCCATATGGCCAGTTGCTAAAGACTGGGTGCCAAAAGGACTTACAACATAAAACTTAAAGGCGTATTACTTAACGTTAAGACATGGGTTAACCACGTTTATCCACTAGATTAGCGTTAATGGCGCTTAATATTTAATCTACATTTATTCGTCCAACTTAATAACGATTAAATTAATTAACCCGAAATTATCCTGGGGGAAGTTTAGGTAGCGTGCCAAAACTGGCGGAATTTCCAAATTTGGAAAACTAACTAGCAGTGTCCCCAAGTTTAGGGGAGAAATCATGAGAAAGACAATTTTGGTCATAACTCATTCAATTTTCGCCCAAACAAAGCTCAAGAATAGGCATTCTAGGCTAATTGACATGCTAGGAACTCAATGAAGTAGGTTGTAGAGGAAGAAAAGGTCATCTACAGGTGTTTTAGTGCATTTGAATATTTTTGAAGACTAGGGCCACTAGGTGTTTGGGCCATTTCCAAAGCATCCAGAGTCCAAATTCAGCAAAAAAAATAGTCAATTTTAGGAGATCATGATGTTTTAAACTGATTGGAATAGGTTCGAAGAGGATTTGAAACTTGAAAAGCAATTTGAGCACACTTGAAGCTAATACAATGACCCACACTCTGAAGCTGTAACAAGAAGATGTAGCCCAAGAGGGGTGAACTCCTTTATCAAAATTTTGTGTGTTAAGCTATGTTATGTGTGTTTTCTGTGTTTATAATTACTTATGTTAAGTAATTTCAAATTATGCTTTCTAAGCTTATGAAAAACACATAATTTCACCAGGTACACTAATTTGACAATCACATTCTCATAAACAAACCTATGAAGAATAAGTAAATCAAAGCAAAGAGAAATTTATATCTGATATGATACTAGCACAACAATAACTAGTAATCTTTTTCATATCAGGTCTCAAACAAATACTAAGGCTATAACAAGAGCCTTGAAATTAGATAATAGAACTATTACATAAAAAGAGAAGCCTCGGAAAACTAAGCCTATGACGGTAATGAAAAATTGATTGAGGGTTTAACCAGACCAAGTACCTGCCACAGTGAAGCTGGTGGGAGACTCTTAGCTCGAACACCCTATCATAGCAACTAGAACAAGAAGCGAAGATGCAAAGGTAGTTGAACTCATTTTTACCAGGTAGGAAACCCCTTTTCAGAGTTGTCAAGTCGACAGCAAAGAAGGAATCTGTGTTGTGGTGTCTTGAGGCCCAAACCTCTTAAACCTTGCACAAATAAACCAAGAAAAAACAAGCATTAGTTCCTGCGAGTAGTTAAAACGATTCTACAAACAAAATGACAGAGTTGTAAAAGATGAATCTTGCTCATTACCTGCAGAACTTGAAACTAGGTTAGAGAAGCTGAGATCCTTGACCCATCTCGGAATCACTAGAGGAGCGAAACCTGTAAGTTAACATAATTAACCAGTGTTGACAGAAAACTTAAAATTATTAATTGTAGAGACCAACAACAAACAAAACTTGGGTATTAAAACTCCAAATGAAATAAAGAGTGCGACGAACGATGTTACCACAAGAAGAAAGCACTGAGAGCATGCACATGAAGCCCGACAAGGTAAGGTTGCAGAGTGGCTGGACCAACAATGCCACAACACAAAATGAAAGACTGACGAGAGGGTAGGGTCTCAGATTACCCTAACCAACCCTCGAAGCCCAAGAACCATCCAATTCGAGCACTTGGAGATGTACTACTGAGGTGATGCCACCTGGAAGTACTCAAAACCAGCAGCTATCGGTCATGGCACGACGAGAAGCTCCGATAGATTCAAGACATCGACCGAGGGTAATGGTAAACAACGTTCTGTACAGGTGCCAGGTTCTAATCCAAAATCATATTGAACCCTAGCCAAGGACTAAATGCATACATCACCAGATCGGATCTTTAAATATGATGAAACTCCTTTCCATTTATTGCCAATGTAATATGAGTAGTATGTCAATAAATTTGCACTTATGGTATATGTATCAAAAATTTGACAAATGATTAATTTTTTTTTATTTGATTACTGTGAATACAATTATAAGATTTTTATATAAGTAGTTGTTACAATGCTATTACATACATCTTCAAAATGCATTGTCATGCATACACAAAGTAATTGGTTGTATTTTTTTTTTTTTTTAACATTCATTATATCCATATAAATATAAATTAAGTTAAAAATAAAAAAATATCTTGTTCTCTCAATGTCTTTCTCTCTTTTCTTTTTTTTTTAATTTATTTTTTCCTAATAGTATTAATACATGCATTCACAAAATTCATAGTTATGTATAGCCAAAGTTCATTGATTATATTTTTTTATTTTTAACATTCATTATATCCATATAAATATAAAATTTTATAGCTATATAAATATAAATTTAGATAAAAATAGACAATATTTTTTTTATTTCAATCTCTCTCTCTTTTTGTTAATAATATTTATTTTATTTTTTTAATGAAAATTTAAAATGATAAAGTAAAGGTTTTCTAATATAATATAATTTATCAGCATAGTGTCAATAGATGCATACTCAAAATTCGTGGATTGTAATTTTTATTATTTATTTTTAACATTCATTATATCTATATAAATAAAAATTTAATTAAACATAGAAAATAATATTGTTCGGTCAATCTCTCTATTTTTTTAAATAATATCTCTTTTATTTTTTAATGAAAATTTAAAATGATAAAAGTTTTTCTAATATTGTATAATTTATTAGCATAGTATTATGCATGGTCAAAATTCATTGCCATACATACTAGAACTTCATTGATTATACTTTTTATTAACATTATCTATATAAATACAAATTTAGTTAAACATAAAAATTAATCGTGTTCTCTTAACCTTTCTTTCGTTTTTTTTAATACTATCTATTTTATTTTTTAATGAAATTTTAAAAAGATAAGTGTAAAACTTTTCTAATATTGTAGAATTTATTAACATAGTATCATTTCATGCAGGCTCAAAATTCATTGTTATGGATATTTCTAATATTGTATCATTTATTAACATAGTATCATTTCATGCAGGCTCAAAATTCATTGTTATGGATACTAAACTTCATTGATTATACTTTTTATTATTTATTTTAACATTTACTATATTAGTGCGCTTAGTTCACTAAGATGATTGTCTTTTTTATCACAATTCATAATTCAGCATAAGATAGCTGTCTTTTTTATTATTTATTTTTTCTATTTTATAAAAATAAAATTAAAAAAATATTATAATTTTAAAATAAAATAAAAATAAAAATAATTTTTAGGAAAATATTATTATTATTATTATTTTTTTAATTTTTTAGATTTTATATTAAATTTAAAATAATTTTAGAAAAATGTTATAATTTTAAATTATATATATATATATATATATATATATATAAAATCTTTGAAATATGGAAGTTTTTAAAATATTTTAAATAATGATTATTCTCATCACCATTATTATAATAAAATAAAAATTTCATTTTTAATCATTTTTTATAAAATATTTTAATCAATTTTAAACATGTACTTCTCTATGTTTTGATTCAATATAATTATTTTATTTTAAATAATTTTAAATTAAATTAAATATATAAGATAATTTTAAAATCAAAATTAATATAATTATGAAATTTAAATTTTGTTTTTATTCTAAAGTTAATGTAATTATGGAATAACATTTTTCCTTTTACTGAGATGTAGGAACTAGAAACTGAATTGCAAAATTCATTAATTAAATAAATTGAAGATTCTAAAGAATTTGCTATCTAAAATAAAAGAAAATAAATTCATAAAAACACAAGATATAATTAGCACAACTCCAAAAGTACTCAAAAAATCTAAGTGACAAAAACTTGCTAATTTGTATTTTTATTGATCTACTCATAATAAGTAATTGAATTACAACACAAGGAGTAAAATTCCCTTAAATTTATTACACAATGCCCTGCACACTCTAGAGAAACTAGGTTGATCTTAGCTAGAGGTTTGACTAGCAATATTGTAATATTTATCAATTGAAGAATTTGCTAAAAATTTATAAAACCCATAAATTTAAAAAATTGATTTTCATTGTAGAGTTTTTCATCAACAATTTACTTTTGGTGAATATTACAAACTTATTTTTATTTAATATTTATAGTTACATAATTACCAATTCATTGCCATAAATAATACTTTTATAGTTTTTTCACACTCGATAAGTTATTTTCACCATCAATTATTTACCTACTAATCATTCTATTTCCACCTAAATCCTTCCACTCTTACTTACCAAAAAAAAAAAAAATTAAAATGTCCAAATCCTTTATTTTGGCTAGAGAAACACAATCATTAAAAAGAATTTTGTACAAGAAAACCCGAAAGTTATTAAAGGAACTTTGGTAAAGACAAACAAAGTATAATTGAGATTGATAAACAAAGTGTTTGTGACCTTCTGCTATATGTGTTCGCAGATAATGTAAAGTAATAATAACTTAAAATTTTTGGTTAGAGATAATACCCAATATGGAACTCCCAAAACCCAATAAAAACTTTAACAAACACCTCTTGACAGAGTGTGTATTATAAAATTTAAAACTAAGTAAGTAATCAGGTGAAAACATTTATAAGTAGCAGTGAAGTAGGAGAAACTTCTCACGATCTATAAGTTGAGATTCCGTGACTCAAATTAAAAGCTGCGCTGGATATGTAACTTCAAATTTTAAAAAGAAAATCACAAAATTTTAAATTCAAAAATAGAAAATCTGATTTTGTTAAACATTTTTTTTTACTCATAAATTCTGTTAAAAATAATAGAGAATAATCTGGTCACTCAACCTCTTACTTTTGAATTATCTATTTTATTTTTAAAAGAAAAATTAAAATAATACAAAAAAAAATGTTCTAAATATTGTATCATTTAGAGAAATTTCTAAACAAAGCTTTCGTATGTGCTTGTTTTTGATCAGGAAAAAGTCTAAACGAAGTTCTCGTAGTGGCCGTCCAAAAGAAAATTCTCAATAGTAATACGTAGTCGTGAAGTGGGAGAAACTTCTCACGATCTATAGGTTGAGATTCCGTTGACTCAAATAAGTTAGCGACGGATCTGGAACTTAAAATAAAAAAAAATAAAAAAAAATTTCACAAAATTTTAAATTCAAATTTCTCAAAACTTTTTTTTAAAACTAATTTATAAATATAAATTTACTTAAAATTGGAGGATAATCTTGTTCTTCAAAACTTTTTTTTAATAACATTTATTTCATATTTTAAATTTTAATGAACATTGAAAATAATAAAATAAAGCTTTTCTAATATTATATAATTTAATAGCATAATGTTATTACATATATACTCAAAATTTCATTGCTATGCATACCCAAAATTTATTGATGGTATTTTTTATTACTTACTTTTAACGGTCATTTTATCCTTACCCACATAAATTTAATTAAAAAAAAAATAATCCTTTTTTTCTTAATCTTGTTTTTATATTAATATTTATTTCATTTTTTTAATGAAAATTTAAGTTGATAAAGTTTTTCTAATACTATATAATTTATAATTTATAAATATAATGTCAATACATTCATACTCAAGATTCATTGTCATGCATACTCAATGTTCATTATTATAATTTTTGTTATTTATTTTTAATATTCATTATATCCGTATAAATCTAAATTTAGTTAAAAAAAATAATAATCTTGGTTTTTCAAAAAAAATTCTTTTATACATTTGTTTTAATAATATCTATTTTATTTCTTAATGAAAATTTAAAATCATATTTTTTTTTTTCTAAAATTGTATTATTTATCAGCAGTGTCATTACATGCATGCTCAAAATTCATTGTCGTGCATACGTACTTTTTATTATTTATTTTAACATCTATTATCTCCATATGCATAGTTCACTATAAGATGATTGTCCTTTTTATTATAATGCATAGTTCACTATAAGGTATTTGTTCTTCTTCTTTTTTTTTTATTAATAAAAACAAAATTTTAAAATTAAAAAATTAATATATAAGAGATGTTATTATTTTAAAATTAGATTAAAACTAAAATATTTTTAAAGGAGAAATATTATAATTTTAAAGTCTATTGTGTGAAAAACAAAAAGAATCTAAATATTTATAAAACCACTAAATTCTATGATATATTAATTCGTGAAAATAAAATAAAATTGTTTTTTATAGTTTTTAAAATATTTAATATGAAATAAGAAATTTGTTAAAATATTTTTCATGGTTCTCTCACAATTTCTCTATGATTTTCTTTAATGATTAGCCAAATACGATTATGATTCCAACAGCTCTCACTATTACTTTCCTGTACCTTTTTTCTTATCAGAAAATTCTCTAAACAAAGTTTTTGTAGTCGAGTTGAAAAAGAAAATTCTCAATGGTAATGTATTTATAAGTCGTCACGAAATAGGAAAAGCTTCTCATGATGTGCAAGTGTAGAAATTGTACAACAAGCATGTATATCTTGGATTCACCTGATCTAACAATGTACTAAAATTAAATACTGAATCACTTCTACAAATCTTTTGCAGAATTAAAAACACAATTGCTAATCACATGAACATGAAGAAGAATCAAATCACACATAACACAGATAATTTCCTGGGGAAAGCTTACAGCTAAAAAATTCCACTATCCTCTATTGTATATTAAGCATGGATCATGAAACAAATACAATGTCTTTCTCTTCTAACAAGAGTCTCCAACATTCAACTATCTATCTTACATTGTCCTCGCATAAAACTAACCTGTACTTAGTCAATTTCCAGCCTCCTGATAACCTGCCTTGCTTACGCAATCCCTAATGGTAAAGATCCCTAAAAGATAGGAATTATTGCTTGCCTTGATTGCGTAAGTACCATGGGCACTCCAATGGGTGGTTGGTTGCATGTGTGCAAGCTAGCAATGTCACAATTGATAGTCAACTTCCCTTTCACCTAGAAGTCAACTGGGACTCCACTGGATGACATGCATGCATCTAATAATAGTAAATTTTCAATTGCATGTGAGATCATTGCATGTGAATTAATTAATATTTAATTCACTTGATCTCTCACTACTTGTATCTTCAGTTACAACTAGCACAACTGAGTTTAACTCACTTAATTGAGAACAATTTTATCGATGAAACAGGAACTATTACCTCAAAATGGGAACTCTAGCCCAAAAAGACTCAAAAAACATTAAAAAACGCCCCAAAAATGAAAAGTGTGTATTCTAGAACGCATTTGTTTTTTTCTCAAGGTCAAATTTCACCTTTTTATAAAATTATGCTAAAAACGAAATTGTTTCTTGAAAAAATAATTGAAAAAACACCCTCAAAACAAAAGAGTTGATGCTGGAATAACAAAAAAAATAAAATTGTGTCACACTTTTGACACTTTGTAACAATGGAATTAAAGACAACATATTAGGATATTGAAAAATCGTAAAATTCTGAATTTTTTGATAGATGATGTTAAATATAAACAAAATCATGTCTCAAGGGCTTATCATTTCGAATAATTTTTATCCATGTTGTTAAACATAAAATATCTTGACTATAAAACAACCATAAAGTTGTAATTATTTTCAACCATAATATTAAAGAAAAAAATTTGCAGGTTATAAAAACCTTAATGACAAGTTGTAAATCTCAAGTTTTTAAATCTTAAGTTTTCAAGATACTTGAACCATGGAATTATGGAGAAATTATATGACTTCAACAATTTTTAAAAATGAGCAAGTAAATGAAAAATTTATTATTCATATGTTTGTTTGTTTATATGTAAAAACATATTTTTTAATTTTTTTTTATTGTTCTTCTATATTTTCAATTATAATTGTTTTAGTTTTAAGAAAATAAAAATTAAAAATTAAAATCTTCTTATATGTTTGTTTATATTTTAGAACACAATTTTTGTTTTTTTTGTTTTTTATATTTCAAATAATAATTGTTTAATTAAAAAAACAATAATAAAAAATATATATATTTTTATATTTGTTTGTTTATTTTTTAAAACATATTTTTTAAATTTTTTTTATTGTTTTTTTATATTTTAAAATTTTAATTGAATAGTTTTTTTTTTTTTTTTTTTTATTATAATAGTTTTTGTTTAAAAAAAAACAATTTTTTTTAAACAGTTTGTGTTGGAAAAAAATAAAAGAAAAGAAAAGAAAAATTAATTTGATGCCCGCCGGGCACTAGAGGCAGCCTGGGGAACCCTCGACGATGATGCCCGTCCAGCCTCTGGCCCCCGGCTGGGTAGAGGGAAATTTCGAGAATCACCCCTGGTTGGGCGGAGGGTGATTCTCAGAATCGTCCTCCACCCAGCCGAGGGTGATTCTCAGAATCGCCCTCTGCCTAGTCGGGGTCTGGAGGAAGGCCGAACGACGCTGTCGAGGGCTACCCAGCCTACATTCAGCACCTGGCTGGGCGAAGGCAGGCTGGGCAGCCCTTGATGGCACCACCTGGTTGGCCTCCAGCCCCTGATTGGGTAGAGGGAGACTCTCAGAATCACCCTCCACCCAGCCGGGGGGCACTGTCGAGAGTTGCCTGGCCTGCCTTCGGTCCCTGGTTGGGTGGAGGGCGATTTCGAGAATCGCCCTCGACTTAGCTGCAGGTTGGAGGCAGGCTAGGCAGCCCTCGACAGTCCCACCCGGCTTGCCTCCGGCCCCCGGTTGGGCGAAGGGCGATTCTGAGAATCACCCCTGGTTGGGCAGAGGGTGATTCCAAGAATCACCCCCGACTGGGCGGAGGGCGATTCCGAGAATCACCCCGAGTTAGGCGGAGGGGGATTCCGAGAATCACCCCCGGTCAGGTGGAGGGTGATTCCGAGAATCACCCTCTGCGCAGCCGAAGGTGATTCTTAGAATCATCCTCTGCCCAGCTGGGGGCTAGAGGCAGGCTGGGCAACACTCGACGGTGTTGTTCAGCCTGCCTCTGGCCCCTAACTGGGTGGAGGGTGATTCCGAAGGGCGATTCTCAGTATTATCCTCTGCCCAACCAGGGGTGATTCTTGGAATCGCCTTTTGCCCAGTTGGCGGTGATTCTCAGAATCACCCTCTACCCAGCTAGGAACCAGAGGCAGGCCAGGCAGCACCGTCGAGGGATGTCTAGCCTGCCTCTGACCCACGGCTGGGTGGAGGCAATTCTCAGAATCGCCCACTACCCAATCGGGGGCCAGAGGTAAGCTAGGTAGCTCTCGACGGTGCTGCCCGACCGACCTTCAGCCCCCGGTCGGGCGGAGGGTGATTCCGAGAATCTCCCTCCACCTAGCTAGGTGTAGGAGGCCAACCGGGTGGCGCCATCGAGGGTTGCCCAGCCTTCCTCCTCCCAGCCAGGAGCTGGAGGCAGGCTGGGCAGCCCTTGGCAGCTCGACGGCACCACTCGACCTACCTCTGGCCCTCGGCCGGGCGGCACCATCGAGGGCTGCCAAGCCTGCCTCCAAACCCCATCTATGCGGAGGGAAATTCCAAGAATGGGGGTGGCATCGTCGAGGGCTGCCTAGCCTGCCTCCAGCCCCGGCTGGGCGGAGGGTGATTCTCTAAATTTCCCTCTGCCCAGCCAGGGGTCGGAGGTAGGCCGGGTGACGCCGTCAAATGAAGGATATTGGGTTCTAGATCTATTTTTATGTTCAGGTAAGTTTTATTATACAAATTTAAATTTAAATGTTTTTTTCTTTACTTTTTATGTCTTTATACTAATTTTCTTCTTTCTTTTGTTCTTGATGATTAGGTACAACATTATTATGTTGCCTACCAAAAGGAAGAAATTGCATTGCCATTGAGAAAGACCCAATGCAACGAAAATTTATTCAACAAAGAATTAACTCTCTTGAATTCCTTCCAGATGCGAAGCAAGAAGTTGTTTTGAGGAAAGGGGGTTTTAATGAATCACGTGTGGCAAAAAAAGAAAAGGAACCTCAACCACCATTATCTGGAATGATTGGAAAGGGACATTTTGGAAGATTTGCAGACATGAAAGATCCATTAGAAGATGAAAATGACCAAAATGAAGTAGAAAATGATGCGGAGGAAGCCATCAATGATGTTCTAGATGATATTGAACATGTATTAGTTGATATTGTTGAGGATCTTTAAGTTATGCTTGCAAACAAAGCTCATTTTTGAGATCTATTAATCAGTTTTACTTGTAATGTTTAGACATTGATATTTTATGAGAAGAATCCTTATTTTTTGCAAAAAAAAAATGTGATTACTATTATTTTTGGACATAAAATTCAATAAAAAATGATATTTTCTTAAGTTTTTTTGTTAAGATTTTCCCAAAAATTAGTTTATTTAACAATTTTTTTTTAACAAAAAGTCTCTAAAAGTGTATTTTTTGCATTCTATTTGTATTGAAAATTTGTATTTTTGTCATATCGTTCAAAATATTGGTTTTTTAACAACAATAATTTAATGTGAATTGAAAAATTAATTAGCAATACATAAAATTGTAGAAAATATAAAATTTATAATATTGACCCTTTTCTCATTTTTTATCTATGTGAAAAAGTGAAGATATCATTACAAATTTTTATTTTAAAAAGATTTATTTTTTTCTTTTTAAAACACAAGTACATAAATGCACTTAAAAATAAACATCTCATGGAAGAAGAAGACATTAGAAAATGTATAGTGTCAAAATCAATCCTATAAAAAAATGTTGGTGATGATATGCCACCACTATTTAAAATTGACATAAAAAGCATCACAGAAGGAAAAAAAAATAAAAATTGAAGTGCCAAAAACATGCTCAAAAAAAAAAAAAATTGATTCTGCATCACGACTTTTCAAAATCGAGTGTTTTTCTTGCTATGTCAAAAAGTAGGTACCTGTGCAGTTACCTATTTCATTGGTAACAGTGTTTGAGTTTAACTATTTACAACTTGCGTTAACTAATGCACCACTGCACTTGGAACTATGTTACAACTAGAATTACTTTGCATGTCCCACCAACTAACCTCTAGCTCGAAATCCACTAGCTAATGGAGTTTGCCACTTTTAGTTAACTTATTCAAGTCCACATTGAGAATAGATTAGAGTTTAATGTCCATCTAAATTAAGGGATAATAAAAATAGACACACACCCAAAAATAGCACCGTGGGTGTTGAATCTTCTTGTTGAATCTCAACAATAAGTTGAGATTCCATTGACTCAAATAAAAAGTTGTGACGGATTTGTAAGGAAACATTAATGGTAAAATCACACATGATTTTGATTTTAATGCTCTTCACTACCTTCCATTACTCCACAATATGGGAAGATATCATTCTCATTTGGCCTAGCTACTTTGAATCACTCACTATTCTCTAATATTTGCTACTCTACTCACTCTGATCTTTGATTTACCTTTTAATTTTCTATTGTAGCGCATAAAACCACCCTCCAAAATTTTGTCTTTGCTTAGATTTTGGAACCTAGCCTTCTTTTCACAAGAGCTTATCTTACACTACTATCAAGTATTCATGATTTTTAGTCATGCTTGTGTTCACTCGCTTTTACACTTAACTGGTATTTCTAAGTCACAAGCTAACCTTTGACCCTGGTCTTGTAGCATTTCTCGGCTTGCCTCCAAAAATTGTGCAGTCCATGAGGGCAAGCTTGGAATTGATGACTCGAATTGCAAAATCATGACTAGAAGCTCAATATTGAGACCATAAACTCCACAGTCATGCATGATAGCCCAGAAAATGTGCAATCCATCACTAAGCTCATAAACTGTGTAATGTACTTAGCTAGAAAGTTTCCTGATTCCTCGGAATTGTGTAATATTTCTCGGGAGTGTGCATGGTAGTTTCCTAAAAAAGCAGAAACGCTGAAAAATGAAAAAAGCATCCGTAAAATATAGGGATTTATTTTTAGCAACTTGAAGGAGGCATACTTGTTTTTTTTGGAAACGTTTTCCATGTGTCGCTTTTTCCTTGATTTTAGGCATGTGTGTCATAAACCCTAATTTGCTCAAATCTATTTAATCGATGCCACTAGATCTCATTTGCACATTCTATATTTTATGATATCTATCATTCTTGAGGAGATCAAGGAAAATTCGGTGCAATCGTCGTCATTTTTTAGGGTGAGTTTCGTGTTAATCGCTTTTGTCTCTTTTTCTGTCACTTTTTATTGTTTGTCTTGTGTGAGTGATGTTTTTCTTGTTTATTTGCATGCATGTTGGAGTTTCAACTTGCTTTAGCTTGTATAAGGGTTGTTTCAAGTTATTGTTTTCCTTTCACAAGTGTAGCATCGGTTTCTTTTTTTTCGCACCGATGGTCACCGTTATGGCAACTCTCCTTGTCGATTTGGTTTTCTTACCATTTATTTAGTTTTTTCACTTGATTTGTATTGGTTCATTCACACTTAGTCATATCTACACTCAATCCAACACTATCTCTCAGATCTGCTCATTTTTCTACACTCAAGCCAACACTATCTCTTAGATCTTCCATTCCCTTTGTCGTTTTTCACTTTGCCCAATTGGGCACTACACAATCCTAAGCCCCAATCTGAGAACTTGGACTATGAAAATACGTAGATAATAGTACAAGATGGCCCAACTATGCATTTCATAGTTCCTATAGTATCCCCAAATGGGAATGCACAACAGTGCCTGCTAAAATAGTGCACTTCTAGGAAATTTGTGCACAGAAATGAGTTTGCAACTCTTGGATCCCTTAGATCAGTAGATCTAGGGTCTATATTCAACATGAGAGCAAAAACAAATCAAACTAGGTGTGGTAAACAGATCTCCCACTACCTAGTCTAGCAGAAAAACACCCAAAGAGAGGGGTTGTAGCTATGTACAACAAAATGCTTCAGAAATAACGCAGTTTTGGAAAGCATGAGCAGGAGGCCATCAAATAAGATCAAATTTTGAATATACAGTATAAAATCATATTTATATTGATTCTCTTACATTATACAATAGAATATAGAAGACAAGAGAGAAGGAAATCTTCAGAAAAGAAGGTTGCAACACATGTATTACTACAAAATGGCTTAACAACGTTATTTTATGGAGTTGCAGCAGCTGAATGTTACACTTCAGATCTAGAGCAGATCTATGTACAAAATATCAGTTCCATTTCAGATATGTACACTAGAAAGGCTCTATTACAAGATCCCCTTGGGATTTTGATCAAATCATGCAATACAGAGAGTGGATCTGAGTTTAAAGTAGTAGATCTGCAATATTATTTAGAAATTTCTGAAGATGATTTTACATTGGAAATAGATCAGAGCTATATAGAACATGGATAACCATGGATCACCAAAGTGAAAGGCAAAGCCCAGCACCAGAGATCTCTTCTGAAAAAGGGGATCAAAACACCCTACAAAACCTCCACTGAAAATAATGCAGTCCTGGAAGGAAAACTGCACTGTAGCTTGAAGCACTGAGTTGGCATGATGCCAAGATGTGAAATATCAGCTCCAAAGTTTCAGAGCTCTCTTTCCCATGGGATAGAAGACTTTCCCAGTGAGAAGAGGGCCTGAAATTTCCTAGATCTGAGCATATCTGACCTCCACTTGTTGCAGCTTGCAAGGACAACCAAATCCTAAACAAGATCAGCATTGTAGTTGAAATATGAGCTTGTCAAAATGCCTAATAGTGGATGAAATCAGCAAGACTCCTCCAATAAATCCTCAATGGAAGAGGTGGGATCGCTGCATAGGAACTCCCAAGTGCTAAGCAGCACTATTCTTAGCTAAACAACAAAGAATGGTATTTGTATAAGCAGACAAGATACTGAGAAATATGCACAATCAATAACCTTCTCTTGTTTCCTCCCCCTCCCTTTTATAATATGAAAGCCTTGTCAAACCCTAAACCACCTTGATGAATTAGCTCCTTTCACATGAGGGGCCTCCATCTAGAATTTCGTTAATCGTCCATGAGGTACATTGTATCTAGACAACGTTTTAGATTTGGTCAAAGTTGACCCAGTCTCATAGCTCAAACCCCTTTCACACCTGCAAGTGATTTGTTTACATGGCCCATATTTATCCCTGTTCATATGGGAATTGATTTATTCATTCTTTGTAGGAGTTTTACATGTCCTCCCTTTTTCATTTATTCATGCAACAAAAAATGAGACAAAAATGTATATTCCTCTTAGCTTAGGCTAAGCAGGAACATTACAGTCCTCCCCTCCAAAATGTTGCTTGTCCTCAAGCAACTAATAGGTGAGTGTTGCAGTACTTCTCCTCCTCCATCGGTGACACCATCAAGGATCAAGGCCTCTTCATAAGCCAAGTGTTCACCAAGCCAACACATCATGAATTGTTCCTCCAAGGTCATCATAAGATGTATATAGTCCATCCCACAAGGAGTGAAAAATTCAACAGAAATAAACATGGCTGGAGAAATGCTTTATCTAAAACATGTAGCATGATGTACATAGAGAAGTTCCATTCCATGTGGTACATACAAACTGCCCATCCTCCCTTCATACAGTCCCATAAATAGCACAACTATGTCATCCAAGTATGGAATCAAAATTACATAAATACAAATAGAAATTTGAGCTTGAGGAGGTGGATCAAAATCCCACATGTGATGCCAGCGCTGTGCATCTCCTTCCTATATCAAGGTGTGGTAAGTGGCATTACCACCACACATTTTCTACATAAGTCAACTTAACATAGCTAAAGATGTCAGATATGTTTGGTGCCTTTGGGAAGCACCCATCATGAAAAGGAATCTCCCTTTGCACAAAAAGGGAGTGGCCAAGTTTAATTTCTATTGGCCCACCAAAAGCCATGAGATCTACATGATACCTCACTCCCTTTAGGAGTCATAGCCTGAAAAAACATGGTAAAATAATGTGATAAATCAGAAAATGATATTTGTTTTGCATGATCAAATTCTTTACCATCATAGTTCCTCATACACATGGAGTTGTGCATGGGCATTCTCCCTCTCCCAAAAGAAGGAAGAAATGGCTGAAATGACTCTTTCATAGAGCCCATTGGCTGTCCCAACTCCACATATCTCATGCACTCTTGAAATTTCTGATGTAGTTCCTCTCTCAAGCCTTCCCAATCAAAGCCCCTCATGATCAGGGTGTAGATCTTCATTGACTGCATATGGATGAGAAAGAGTTCTTTGTGTGCCCCTTGTAGTATCTCCTGCTTGAGCTTAGAAGCTCTAGCCAAGAATACCCTACCATGATGATAGATGACTCCCCCTCTGAATAAGTAGCCCTCTTCTTGTTGCATGTCATCTAGTATCATACATGTGTGGAGATCTTTGGAATACTCTTCAAGCAGTTGAGATTTCCAGTACAAATCCACGCTATTCAACAATGGCAGTGCTGATGATACATCCATGGGAGTGTTTTTCATGTTGCTAATATCTTATTTGACATTTCTCATGCCAAATATGTGTGTTGGAAGTATGATCCTCCCATAATTCTCCTCCCACAGCGTAGATCTAGAATTGAGAGGGGGTGAAAGTGATGAAGAGAGAAGATCCCCCTTACTCTTGAGCTATCCCAAGCCTCCAAGCACTGTAGCTTGATCTTTCATTGCTCCAATCCCTCCTGGAACTAAGTTTGGAGCAGAAATTTGTGAGGTATCCCCCACAAGATCTGAATCTGGTGGCCTCCCAGGTGGTTAGCCACTAGATAAGAATTTCCCATGCATAATTCTCATGAACATAAGAGAAGGGACTGTGAGGTCCTTACTTCCACTGCGCAAATCCATCTTTGTTGTTTGTGTGGAAGTGCTAGGTGAGGGGTAAGTATGCATGCCTTGGATAATTTTAGGTTCACCACTCTTCATGTCCACCCATTCCATTTTCAAAGCCTTCCAATCAGTGGTGAATTTCCCCAATGTAATCAACCACTAGACACCCAAAATTATATTGGTGTCTGGTATGTCGACTACAAAGAAGTGATCCACCAAAGTGTAGGACCCCAAAGTGACTGAAAGTGATGGGAAATAGTGAATGTATTGCATTTTCCTATCTCTTGGGACCAAAACAGAAAACCCCTGAAAAGTATCAGTGGGTATTGCCCTCCTCTGCACAAGATGAGCATCAATAAAGTTGTGGGTTGCCCCACTGTCAATCAGTACAGAGACCCTCTGATTCATGATTGAACCTTGTACTCTTAAGTTCAAGTACTTAGGTACTCCTCTCAAATATGAAAGAGTTACACCTATTGGAGCAAAGGCTCCATTCCCATCCCCAGATGGTGTTGGATCTCCCTCAGCATTGTCAGCACTGTGACGTCTCCTTGGTTCATCATCATCTTCTTCCTCCTCAAATCTAAGAATACTTCTATGTAGTGTGCTTTCCCAATAGCACATCTATGTCTAGGTGCCCATGACTCTTGGAAAGTGAAATATAGTCTCTTCTTCCTCAGCTCCCTCTGGACTTCAATATCAAGAGGCTTCTTGAATGAGCTCTCCTTGGGAGGAGCAACTTTCTCTTCCTTCCCTTTAGAAAGGTAAGGGGCCTTGTTCTGAAAAGTTTCCTTTGCTTTTGGCAAGACATCTTGGAGGTCTCTAGCCCTCTCAATGGCATCATGCAAAGTGATGGGCTTGGTAGATTTAACCAACCCATGCAAAGGTTCATCCAAGCCATTGATGAACATGTACACCCTCCTTAATGTAGACAGATCATGAACCATAACAGATAATCTCAGAAACTCAGAGATATAAGTTTCTACATTTCCTAATTGCTTCAACTTTGCAAGGCTCATAAAAGGTGCTTTTGGATCCTTTCTGTCAAACCTCTCCACTAGTCTTCTAGTGAATTTAGAATAGGCAATCACATTGGAATGGCCCAATGTAGATAACCCATGGAACCACCAATTGTGTGCTTCACCTTCAAAGTGCAGCGTTGCAATCTTGATGGCTTCAATCTCAGGGACTTTGTTCAACTAAAAGTAGATATCCATCTTTTCTACCCATTCCTTGGTAGAATTGGTGGATGACCTATCAAACTTGGGCAAAAATAATCTTCCCATAGAGTTATTTCTATCATGATTCTGAATGAACCCACCATCTCTATACTGATGCCTTGGTCTTCTTTTTTCCTTGAGGTGAAAAACTCTTGAAAACTCAAGTGGTCCTTGAATCTCTGATTCTGAGACTCATATTCCTCAAAGTAGTCTTCAAGGGATGCTTGATTTTGAGGCCCTTCATTCTCCACAGCCAAGAAGGTAGGCATAGTAGAGCGTTGTGGAGCTTGTGGCTCATTCACTGGTTGACCATTCCAGTGGTGAGACATGCCAGAGATTTCCCCAGGATGAAATCTCCCAGGAGATTTTTTCATCCTTTCTATTCTCATCTCTTTGATCTCTCTAGCAAGATCTTGCATGGCTACCAAAAGAGTTCTTGCAAACTCTTCTCCTTCTTTATCACTTCCAGTTTCAGGGGCTTTACCCTTGTCTTGATCCTCAGTGGTGTAATAAAATTTCTTGTAGCTTCTATTCTGATACCTCTTATCCCTCTTAGTAAGAGGCTCATCTTATTCTGAATGAATGTTGGCTTTGGATCTTCAATGGAAGCACCGACTGTGCCAAGAAAGGATCTTTGATACCACTGTAGTATCCCCAAATGGGAATGCACAGCAGTGCTTTCTAAGATAACACACTTCTGGGAAATCTGTGCACAGAAATGAGTTTGTAACTCCCGGATCCCTTAGAACAATAGATCTGGGGTCTAGATCCAAAAGGAGAGAAAAAAAAAATCAAACTATGTGTGGTAAACAGATCTCCCACCATCTAGTCTAGATGAAAACCACCCAAAGAGAGCGGCTGTAGCTATGTACAACAAAATGCTTCAGAAATAACACAGTTTTGGAAAGCATGAGAAGGAGGCCATAAAATAAGATCAAATTTTGAATATACAACATCAAATCAGATTTATATTGATTCTCTTACATTATACAGCAGAATATAGAAGACAAGAGAGAAGGAAATCTTTAGAAAAGAAGGTTGTCACACATGTTTTTACTGCAAAATGGCTTAATAGCGTTATTTTATGGAGCTGCAACAATAGAAAGTTACATTTCAGATCTAGAGCAGATCTGTGTACAAAATATCAGATCCATATCAGAACTGTACACTAGAAAGGTTCTATTACAAGATCCCCTTGGGGTTTTGATCAAATCATGCAATACAGAGAGTAGATCTGAGTTTAAAGTAGCAGATCTGCAATATTATACAGAATTTTTTGAAGATGATTTTACATTGGAAACAGATAATATCTATACAGAACATGGATCAGCAAGCTAATCCATGGATCACCAAAGTGAGAGGAAAAGCCCAACATCAGAGATCTCTTCTCAAAAAGGGGATCAAAACACCCTGTTAAACCTCCACTAAAAATAACGTAGTCTTGGAAGGGAAACTACACTGTAGCCTAAAGCACTGAGTTGGCCTAATGCCAACATGTGAAATATCAGCTCCAAAGGTTCAGAACTCTCTTTCCCATGGGATAGAAGACTTTCACAGTGAAAAGAGGGCCTGAAATGGCCTAGATCTAAGCAGATATAACCTCCATTTGCTGCATCTTGCAAGGAAAACCCAATCCTAAAAAGCATCAGCATTGTAGTTGAAAGATGAGCTTGGCCAAATGCCTTATAGTGGATGAAATTAGCAAGACTCCTCCAAGAAATCCTCAATGGAAGAGGTGGGATCCCTGCATAGGAACTCCCGAGTGCTAAGCAGCACTATTCCCAGCTAAACAACAGAGAATGGTGTTTTTCTAAATAGACAAGATACTCAGAAATATGCACAATCAACAACCTTCTCTTGTTGCCTCCCCCTCCCTTGTATAATATGAAAGCTTTGTCAAACCCTAAACCACATTGATGAATTAGCTCCTTTCACATGAGGGGCCTCCATCTAGAACTGCGTTGTCCCTCCATGACGTACA
Organism: Pinus albicaulis; assembly: GCA_034641835.2. Taxonomy (NCBI): domain Eukaryota; kingdom Viridiplantae; phylum Streptophyta; class Pinopsida; order Pinales; family Pinaceae; genus Pinus; species Pinus albicaulis. The sequence continues at coordinate 47,610,886 of CM076580.1, forward strand.
TTGTATCTAGACAACAATGTAGATTTGGTAAAAGTTGACCCAGTCTCATAGCTCAAACCCCTTTCACACATGCAAGTGATTTTTTTACATGGCCCAGATTTATCCCTGTTCATATGGGCATTGATTTATTCATTATTTGCAGGAGTTTTACATGTCCTCCTTTATTCATTTATTCATGCAACAGAAAATGAGACAAAAATGTATATTCCTCTTAGCTTAGGCTAAGTAGGAATATTACAATTCCAAGGCTTTGTTTGCATCTCTGGCCACTGAGACTGCGTAATGTGCAGTCTCTCCAAAAACACTACCCAGGTTGAACTGCACATTGTATAGTCTCACACATCAAGCTTTGACCTTGACTACTAGAACTGTACAGTGCATAGTTCCCACAAGCACCAACTCCTCTTGCTAGTGGAAATTGCACAATATTTCCCATGAGATGCTCGGTTCGCTGCTTGAACATGCCTTGAAAGTGGATTTTCTTAAGATTGATGTTTGCTTTTCGTTAGTGTATTTTGTGTCCCACAACTTCAACAGTCAATGTTACCATTGAACTCAAGATATTTTCTTCAAAATAAACCACTGAAATAAGTCCTATGGAGGCAGTTGAGAAAGTGCCAGTTAACTAGCTAGGATATGTGAATGCTTAATTATTTATGGAAAATGAATCAACACTAACATGGAAGCAACTTAAAGATGTTTTTGCAAAGGAATTTTGGGAAAATTTAGAGAACTGGAAAGTTTATCTCAACATCTTACACTCAAGACTATTCAAGGTTGCATGCAGGTATCCAACCTTCTTGTGTGTAGATGTGATCAACTGGGTTGTCTCACACATTAATGAGAAAACTATGACACTGAGAAACACCAGTGTACATAAGCTTTCTAAATTTCTGGCAATAGTTTATCAGTGTATGTATCATCTTCTCGAGCTAGTAAAGATCATGGAATAATTATTTTATGCCACCCATGGCTACACTAAAAAACATGCTCAAAAATGGATTTTTTTGGAATGGATTGAAACCTATGCACTTGCGTAGATCTTGTCATTTTGTATCCGGCATAACTCGTTTTGCGGAAAACTGACACTGCATGCTCTGGGAAAAATATTTATGTTTGTTTTCCCAAACATGCAAAAATTGCAAAAAAAACATCCGACTGGGAAAATTTTGGGTCAGTGGCAAGCTTCCATGTTGCCTCCTTGTGATTGGTTGAAATCAAAATTTTTTGGGCCTACCACTACCTGACACGTGGCAAGCCTTGAATGGTGTTGGTGTGGGTGAATTTCATTGGTTGGATGGTGGCCAACCACATGCTGCCATGTGACCCAACCAAAGGCCGCCACATGGCAGCATAGGACAACCAAAATGCTTTTTTAAGTCCGAATTAACCTCCGCCAAAGTCAAACTACTGAAATCACAATAAAAAATGCAACACCTTAGTTGACCGGGCCACCATGTTTCTTATTAAACCATAGCCCACAAATACTTTTGAAAATTTATGGGACGATGTAATGGGGTAAGGGTCCAGGGGTTAGCTCCCCACTCCCACCCCACCCCCCCCCGCCCCCCCGCAAAAAAAACTGTGCATACAACCTTGGCCTGAAACCATGGGTGTGGTAGAGGCGGAGAGGGCACGAGTCAGATTTTTTATTAAAAATAAAATCGACAACTATATATTTAATTAAAAAATTCAAACCTTAAGCCTTGGTGTGCTTTTTCATTGTCCTGCAAATTCTACTGGAATTCCGCCAAATTGGCACTCCATTAGCGGAATTCAAGGCAAAAATGTAGGACAGAAACATATTTTGGGGAATTTGTAGTTCAAATAACACCAAAGCTAGGGGAACTCATAACTTCTTCAGTTTTTGAAAAATTTGGGAGCAGAAAGAGGCTAGACAGAAATTTTGACAGTTCTAAAGCTAATGAGGTTTTGAAGCCATTGGGGCACTGTAAACTGATGTAACCAAATTTTTTAACACAATGATATAGGGCCAAGCCATTGGAAGCTGGGCCGGGAGACGTAGCCCAAGAGGGGTGAAATCCTTCATCACTTGTTGTGTTGTGGTTATTTTTGTGGTGTGTTTGTCTGTTGTTTTCTATTATTTTCGATTTTAAATTCATATTTTATGTGTACAATAATTTAACATAAAAACTCATAAAAACTCAATTTTGACACTTGCAATTTAAACAACCTCAAGCACATTTACATATATATGTCATAGAAATCAAGTTCGGTATCAAAGCATAGGTTTTCTTTGATGTTGTTAGGATTTAATTGCCTGCAAGTGTTTCTGATGCTTAAAAGGTTGAAGCACAAGAGAGGAGAAGGAAATATTGTGGGTGTGGGTTCTCAATTTGGGACAAGGACAAGGAAAGCCCATTTGTCTCAATTTCCACCACAATTTTCGCCTCAAGTTATACCTAAATCTTTAGTAAGCATGTCTCGTGAAGGAGGAGCTGATAATATGTGAGAGGATGAGAAGAATTTTAGAAAATATTTCTCTGACATGATTGAGATGGTGAAAGTTCTCTATGAAGAGAGAAACTCAGGATTGCAGGGTGAAAGTTCCAAGCCTTCAAAAGGAGAGGGTTCTTATGGAGGAAAAGGATGAGATGATGACAAGCCTTCAAAAGGAAATGGTGACAAACCACCCTCTTCTCCACCATCATCTACACCTTTATCCTCACCTTCATATTCTTCCTCTTCCATAACCACTATTACTCAAACACATCCACATACCCCAAGGGTTCATGGTAAAACTCCCTTATTAAAACTTGATATCAAATTCAAACTACCTATGTATAATGGTGAAGTCAATGTTGAAAGACTTGATAATTGGGTTCGTCAACTTGAAGTTTATTGCATGATTTAGAACATCAAAGATGATGAAACAAAGATTCATTTGGCTTCATTAAGGTTGGAAAGTGTTTCTTTGATTTGGTGGGAAGCCAAAACACAAGAGGATATCAAAAAGCACGGTAGGGTCTCAACCTTTTGGCTTATATGCAAAAGGTTATTATGGATTGGCATATTTTTGTCAACTATAGGGTCAAAGTGTGCAAAGTTACACCCAAGAGTTTAGAAGAAAGTCTTTGATACTAGGTGTAGAATTGAAATCACAAGACACTTTGTTGAAATATATTGGGGGTTTACAGAGTTATTTGAGGCATACTATCCTTATGTTTAATCCTACAAGTTTAGATGAGGTTTGTATTCAGGAAACACATATTGAAGCAAGAGGGAAAAAAATTTCACAAGAGGGTAGAAAGAAGCCATTCACAAGTAGAGACAAGGGTAAGAGTAAGTTTATAGGGAAAGGAAAGAGGAATCCATCCGTCAAGAAGGAAGGAGAAAAATTAACATGCAAACATTGTTCTAAATAGGGTCATGATGAATCTCATTGTTGGAAGCTTCATCCTGGGATGAAACCAAAGAATTTTAACAACAACGGGAAGCAAAATACAACTGCAACTACTAAATATGACTTAGGCTCTGATTTGTGAGATGAAACAAAAATCATGAAAATGGGAATGAAAGGTAAGGATATAGCAAGAACTATCTCTTCAAGTTTTCCTAATGATATTCAAGATGAGAAAACAAGAATTGAACGTTTCCATATTCAGGTTATTTCAAAGCATACCTAAATTGACACACTCTTTGATAGTGGTTCACAAGACAACTTGATTTATAAAGACTTAGTCAAGAAGTTAAATTATAGAGAGCATTTCTCATCCAATACCTTATCTTTTAGGTTGGATATGCAAGAATTCAAAATTACTAGTGACGAGGAAATGCATACTTAGATTTGAAATTACAAAAAACTTTCTTTATGAAGTTGAACTTGATGTAGTTCCACTTTATATTTCTAGAATTGTTTTGGGAAGCCAATATTTGTATGATAGGAAATATATTTTTAATCTCCATGAAAAAAAGTGTCACTTGTTCAAAGATAGTATTGAGTACATTGTTAGAGCAGATCGATAAAAACTAAATGTTTCACTTGTAAATGTCAGACAAATGAAGAGACTCGTTAACTCTAGCAAGAATTTTGTGCTTTTAATGGTAAAACAAAAGAATGATGTTGAAAATTAAGCTTTTCAAGGTTGTGACTCATGATTGAAATCTGATTTGGTTGAGTTTTTTAACCAATATGATGAGATTTTTTAGGATCCAAAATGATTTCCTCCCAAGAGGGGAATCCAACATGAAATACAATTGTAGCAAGATTGTCATTTTCCTAACATTGGTGTGCACATGATGTCAGTGATGGAAAGTGCATAAATTAAAAAGAAAATTCAAGAGCTGTTGGACAAAGGGATCATCATACCAAGTACTTCGCCATGCTTCTCACCTATTATTTTCATGCCAAGGAAGGATGGGACATGGCGCATGTGTGTGGACTTCTATGCATTGAAAAAAATTATGGTAAAGAACTGTTACCCACTTCATAGAATAGATGATTTAATTGATTATTTGAAATATGCAAATTATTTTACTAAGTTGGACTTAAGGAGTGGCTATCATCAAATTATCATTGCTGGAGATGACATATGGAAGACAAAATTCAAAAAAAGAAGAAGGTTTTTTTGAATGACTAGTTATGCCTTTTGGTCTTTGCAATGCTCCTGCTACCTTCATGTGTGTGATTGAATGATGAATTGAGGCCATTTATATATGAATTTGTGATAGTCTACTTATATTACATCTTGATTTTCAGTAAATCTCATGAAGAACATGTCATTCATGTCAAAAATGTACTTGATGTCTTGAAGAAAGAACAATTTTTTTAAAAGATGTCAAAGTGTGAGTTTCGAAAAACGTCTTTAGTGTATTTGGTTCATATTGTTGGAGGAGGTGAATTGAAAATAGATCCCTTCAAGGTTGATGTCATTTTGAATTGTCAAAAGCCCAAAACAATTATGGAGGTAGGACGATTTTTGGGAGAAACCCAATATTGGAATAATTTTATTGCTAACTTCTCTTCTATCACACCTCCATTGCAGGCATTGACAAGTGTGAAGTAGGTATTCTAGTGGGGACGTAAACAAAAAACGTAATTTGATGCATTGAAGGAAAACACTAGTTCAACTCAGTACTTTCACTTCTAGACTTGAGACAACCATTTGAGATCCAGATTGATGCTAGTGACTATGCCATGGGTGTAGTCCTCATGCAACATGGTAAGCCCATCTGTTTTCATTCAGAAAATTTTAATGGTGCAGTGATTTATTATCCTACATATGACAAGGAATTATATGCATTGTTGAAAAGTGTGAAAAAGTGGAAACACTACTTGATGGGTAAGGAAACAATTATTCACACTGATCATCAACCATTGCAATACTTGCAATCACAAACAAATTTTCAATAATGAAGGAACTTTCGATGGATGGGTTTTCTTCAAAAATTCCACATGGTGATAAGGTATAAAAAAGGCATCTATAAAAAAGTTGCTAATATGATTTCTAGGCCTATTGTTAGTGTTGCTACTATTATTAAGCATAATTATGTTTTCCATGAGATCTATGTTGAACAATATGCTTTAGATAGTGATTTTCAATATTTATATGCAACTTTGAGTCAAGGGAACCAAGTATAGGAATTGGATTATCACATGAATAATAACTTGTTGTACCATCTTAGTAAGCTTTCTATTCCATAGGGAGAAAGATTCAACATTATAAGATAGGCACATACTTCGCTTATTGCTTGTCATTTTAGTGTAAGTAGACGGTGGCACATCTACAAGGGTATTTTTATTGGCCCTGTATGCTTGAAAGTGTGTCATGTTTATTAAAGGTTCTTCATTATGTCTTGTTGGTAAGCTTAGAAATAGAAAGTTAGGATTCTACACACCACTTCTAGTACCTTCTCGTCCATGGGAGAGTGTTTCTATGGAATTTGTTGGAAGTATTCCTATGTAAAAAAGAAACCATGATTATCTTTATGTAGTTGTGGATACGTTCAAAAAAATATGTATTTTGATGCCATGTAAAAAGAAAATTACATATGAACAAACTGCTCAATTATTCTTTTATAATCTATGGGTGCATTTTGGATTTCCCACATCCATTGTTAGTGATCAATATTCTTGCTTTGTTGTAAATTTTTGGTCAAGCTTGTGGGGATTTTTTATCACAAAATTGCACTTGATTGGCTGCTAATCAGACAAATTCATGTAAATATTTCAAACAAACTTGTAACTGAAGCTTAGCCTCTTCAGTCTGAGAGGTCTCTCTCAAAGGGGTTAATGATATTTGATAATGATGAAACTAGATGGATAACTCTACTTGGAAAATACCTTGATTGTGATGCATGTAGGTTGAAAAGAGTACAAGTCTGCAATCATTAGGCTTATGGAGTCAACAAATTCATTAGTTTAGTGGCAATTTCTCTTGACATGGAAGCTAAGGCAGGTAAGAGTTTTTAGCAGAGGTAAATCACACATGAAACATGAAATAACATAGTCATTTCATCAATAAAGGAATTCAAAGCATACACCTATGAATTATGATTATTAAAGATGAAAACCACTGCAAATGGTAAACATAGAAAATATAGATCAAATAAGCACTAAAAACTCCATGATAATCTCAGGTTGGTCAAGAAAAAGTCCTCTGTATTACTGAAATCAGTCAAATTACATAAAGCTGCAGTATTGCCAAAAAATCTCCAGCCCTTTACAAATTCGAATACCTTCCCTTTAATAGAACTTGTTACATGAGAGATGATCTGCCTCTTGGCTAGATTCATCAAACTTTTCCTAATGACATCTTGCATAACATGAAAACATGTGCTTTAATGAGAAAATGACAGCTACACTACAAAACAGTCCTTTTTCCTAATAGGACTCAAAATGTTAATTATTACATCAACTACCTTATATCCTAAAAAAGTTACACATCTGAAAAATAATTTTTCACATGTTCGAATGAGTTATTACATAACTCATCACTACTTGACATCTTTATTACCCTCAAAATTTGGAAACAAACCCTATTTTTTAGGAAAACAGGTCCTTATCTTCAATGCATAATTTAGCTGGTGGATTGTCTTCATTTCATGGTCTTCAAGTCATGGATGATTGCTAGAAAAGTCCCTTGACCCTTTGAAAGTGTTCACCTGTCCTAAACAACCCATAAACCTTCTTAGAAACCTTCAAAAAATCTCGCTACGAAAGTATGGTAGTTTTGTAGCATACAAAAAATGACCTTTGCAATCAAATTTTCTACTTCTTTCCTTCTGCATTGTGTTCACCATGCCCTGAAACATATACCATATCATTTCCTCTCCTTGGAAGTTACCTAAAGTGGTTTTAAATGCAAAAAGAAAGCTACAGGTGCTTTGGTAGCATTTTCCTAGCTTCAAGCCTAGGAAATGCTACGAAAGTGTGGAAAATTGTGTTAATTCCATATTTTTTCTTAGTCTAAAAAATGTACTTTCCTGCTGTATAATTTTTTTTCCCAACATTCCATTTAGCTTTCAAAATATAAAACAACTCAAACTAGGAGTCTTGAGGTGCTTCTTCTTCATTGATAATGAGTTGAGCTATTGGCTCCTCAACTTCTGTCATTTTTAGAACTTTCTTCTCCAGCTCCTCGTGGACCAATTCTAGCTGTTCTTGGAGGTCTTTAATTTGATCCTTAAAATTTTTGTTGGTATATTTCAAGTGCAGGTTCATTCTTCTGACATGTTTCACCTCTTTCCTCAATGGCACAGTCCATTTGATTAATTGTTGTGTGTTGTCTAGGGTCTTTGATACAGTGTCAACCTGCTCTTCCCAAACCTCTTTCATATTTTCAAATTGAACCTTCTGGACATTATGTTTCCTTGATTCCTTCTACATGACTGTTATTTCATGATTAGCTAACCTCAACTGTTCTTCAAGGAGTTCAAACTCTGTTTTTTCAATGACTTTATCCTTTCCTTTATTTGGCTTTCTGACTGGATCTTTTTCTACAGGTGATGAAAGATCAATAATGTCTTGTGGTGGTGGGACTATTTCAGTGGCTGGATGAACCTCTTAACTGCTTTCCAACAATTTTCTAGCATGTTTTTTCATGGGCTTCCTAGCCTGAAACATAAAACCTGCATCGTCACCTTCAAACTCTAGCCTCTTTGTAGATTTATCTTTCTTGAGTTTGTGTCCACCTTCATTTATATCCTTAGCCTGAACTATTGAGTATCTTCAATATCAATGGCATGGATTATTTCTTCTAAATTTCCTTTAGCAACTGTTTGAATCCTTGTAATCCTTTTGCCACCTTGTTTACTCATAGTTGGCTCTTGTTTTGCAGGTTTGCTCATTATTGACTTTTGTGTTGCAGGTCGAATAGTGGGTGTATCAAATCTCTACAACTGCTCGGTTTCCATCATGAATGGTACACTTTGTTTTGTCACTAAAGGCGATGGTATCCCTATAGGTTTAGGAGTTTTTTTAGGGTTAATGGTATCTATTTCAAAACCACTAACAAATAGAAATGAAGACCAATCTCTCCCTAGTCTTTGTAACTCATCTAAAACTAGACATTTTATTAAGCCATGACGAAAAAGTGAGGTTTCACTTCCCTCAGATTTTTCTTGAACTTTACCTGCCATTTTTGCTAAACTTCTGTGTAAATAGAAGGGCAGAACAAGAGATATCTTACCAAAAAAGTGTAGGAGAAGCTTAAAGTGGTAAGAATAGACTTTATGATATCTTCCTTCATAAGTCAAATATTTTTGGATAATACGAAGTAGCTTTGAGAAATTTTCCTTCATGCAACTCCTTGGAATGGAATTTGTAAGGTCAACTTCATTGTTTTCTAGCTTGATAAACTCTTTGCATTCCTCCATGTTGAATTTGAACCCTTTGAACCATTTTTATTGTCCTCTTGGAATCCATGTTGTTGTTACAATGATCTCTGGTGTTATAGTGAGATTCAACATTCCCACTTTAGTATATGTTCCATTAAAGTTTAGGAAAAATTCTTTGGAAAACTATACATGGCATCCTTGTAGTCTTTCACAAAACTGTAAACATCCTGTCCTTCTCAAGACTTCTACAACTGTTGGGTCTTCATTTATCAGGCTCATATCTGAGACAGTGGCCACCTTTAATTGTCTTCCTTTTTGCAGCCATGGTTCTTTAATGTCTTCTCTGCCTCGCTTGATTAGTGATATCTACAAAATTTTGAAAAAACCAGCCAGAGTTCAAGCCTGATGAAATAGCTCTCTAGAGCTCAATAACACGCAAAGAAGGAATAGAGAATGAAAAATGACTCAATTTGGAAATATTTTGAATTTTGATGACCACTCATAACATAATGATGACTCATACCTGCTTAAAATGGTGATGATGACTTCAGCCATAAATATGTACTTTGATATTTACCCTAACTGACTCGAATGTAATCTAACTTATCCTTTTCAAATAATTCTCTAACACCTAATAGCTAATTCGACATGACAGACAGGAAGCCTTACTTTTGTATCATTCCTAGTGTATTTATGGCCATTTTTTCTACAGAAGTATTAGTAGTTTTGTAGCGAAAAGTGAAATTTTTCTATGTATTTCGCTACGAAAGTGTGGTTTCCTGGCTAAAGTGGCACTTTCAGTGCTATAACCTTGGGAAATGAAAAATGTCAGAAAATTATGATTGATGTGACATGAGGGATTTGAATGAGGGTGGTTTTAGACCTTAGGATAGGCTAAATAAGAAAAATTAAAAATTTCCTTGGCCAAGTAATGAAAAATGAATCTTGTGACCCTACCTTTGACACATGAACCTATAGGACTTTTTCAAATGATGTTTCATTTTTCTGATTGATAACAATATTCATGGACACCAAATTGAAAAAGAGTATATAATTTCATCCACAAACAGATGGTGAAATAGAGGTGGTGAATATTATGGTAACACATCTTCTTCGCGGTTATTGCAGCAAACATCCTAACTTGTGGGATGAACATTTGCACTCTATTTAGCATGCTTACAACTAGATCAAGCACTCTTCAACTCAAACATTTCCATTTGAGCCATGTTTGGGATACTTGCCCAAGTCTCCTTTGGATTTAATTTTTGGAAAGGATGTTGTTATTAATGGTCATAGTGGCGTAGAAAAATCTAAAAGGTTCATTGAAAAAATCCAATTGGTACATCAAGTAGTTTAATAACAACTAGAGAAGAATGAGGTCAAGTATAAAACAAGGCATGATAAGCATCATGTAGATCTCAATTTCAAAGTTGGTGATGAAGTTTTGCTTCACATTAGCAAATAAAGGGTTCAAGGATAAGGTAAAAAACTGAAACAAATTTGATATGGTCCATTCAAAATCTTAGAAAAGATTGGTGATAATGCCTTCAGGTTGGATTTTCCTTCATATATGAAAATTTATGTTGTTTTTAATGTTGATACATTAAGGTTTTATGATCCTCCTTTGATTGAAGATCAAGCAGAGAATGTTCAGATTCCTTCTATTGAGGATTTCTCTCCTAAATGCCTTGAAGAACTACAACAAGACATCATTCTTGACAAAAGAACAAGGAATTTAAAATGAGGGAATGTGGAGTACCTTCATGTGGGGTTCAAAATAAAAAATCCAAGAAAAACCAAATGGATCAAGATTGGAAAGGTGAAGGAACTTTACCCTCATCTATTGAACAACTAAAAGTGATATTTTGGGGTCCAAACGCTTCGAGTGGGGAGGAGTGATCCAATTCTAAAAAAATATGCTTAAAATTGAAAGTTTTTGGAATGAATCGAAACCTATGTGCTTTTGTATATCTCGTCATTATGAATTTAGCGCAGCTCGTTTCACATAAAATCGACATGATATCATCCCAGAAATGAGTTTTTCTTGTTTTCCCAAACACACAATTTTTGCAAAAAGGACAACTGACTGGGAAAATTTTAGGCTAGTGCTAGGCTACCACGTGGCCTTTTGTGATTGGTCAAAATTATTTTTTTTTGGGCCTACCACTAGCCAACACATGGCAGGCCTTGAATGGTGTTGGTGTGGGCGAATTTCATTTGTTGGATGGTGGCCAACCACATGTTGCCATGTGGCCCAAACGAAAGATGCAACATGGTAGCACCGGGTCACCAAAAATTTGTTTGAAGTCTAAATTAACCTCAGGCGGAGTTGAACTACCAACCTCACAGCAGAAATCACAACGCCTCACCTGATCGGGCCACCATGGTTCTTAGTAAACCATAGCCCAGAAATACTATTTAAATATTATTTAACGAAGTAATGGGGTAAGTGGCTAGGGATTAGCCTTGCCAACCCCCCACTCCACCAAAAAAAGAAATAAAAATTGTGCATACGACCTTGGCCCGTAACCGTGGGCGCGGTGGAGGCCGAGAGGGCCCGCCTATTTTTTTATTAAAAAAAATTCGACCACCGTGTATTTAATTAAAAAATTCAGACCTTAAGCCTTGGAATGCTTTTTAACTGTCCCAAAAATTTCGTCGGAATTCTACCAAATTGGTGCTCCATCAACAGAATTCAAAGTGAAAATGTAGGATAGTTCCAAATTTTGGGGAGTTTGTAGAGTGACTAGTAGGAAAGCTAGGGGAACTCATAACTTCTTCAGTTTTTTACCAATTTGGGAGAAGAAAGAGCTAGAAAGGCATTTTTGATAGTTCTGAAGCTAATGGAACACGTTTTGAAGCCAGTGGAGCGTTGTAAATTGATGTAACCACCATTTTTTAGCATAATTATATAGGTCCAAGCCATTGGCAGTTGGACCATGAGACGTAGCCTAGGATGGGGGAACTCCTTCATCACTTGTTGTGTTGTGGTTGTTTTTATGGTGTATTTGTTTGTTGTTTTATGTTATTTTAGAGTTTAAATTCATGCTTTATGTGTATAATAATTTAACATAAAAAATCATAAAAACTCAAATTTAACACTTGGAATTTAAACTACCTTAAGGAAATTTACATATATATCTCACACATATTAGAATGAGTCACCCAAGTTTCGACAGACGGCCACCCACACATACAAGAAAAATTATCTCAAGAAGGCCTACCATCTCTTGGTCATCTTAGCTTGTAGAATATACGATCATCTACGCACGAAGAAATTTCCTAAGGGGTGGGCTATCTTATTCAACCAGGTCGTGAATGAGGGGAAGTCATTCAACTGGTTAGATATTTTGGCTAATCAACTAAGAGCCCATGTAGCACAAGTCGTAGATCCTATCAAGGGTGATCAAGCATGGTTTTATATGTTTGCATACTTACTAGATGCAATTTGTTCACATAATCAATTTCCCGGCATGAGCTAGACATGGACACTGAGAGAAAATTTTGTGCACTTTATTGTAAGCTATTTTTAGATTGCAGTCATTGAGGAATTATGGAGCAACTAACTAATCACTTCATCATCCCGATATACAATATTGTCTTTTAGGAGGACCCACCTTGCATGTCATGATGAGCGATGGAGGCAATATCAGATATTGCAGATTGGTTTGCCTTACCAGATGACACATTGACTAGAGTGTTCGGCGGGTAGAATCAACCATATATTTTTCCAATGTATGCCACTGATAAAATTATCATGCAAAAAGTATCATACTAGCTCACCACTGAATTGTTAGCAAAACTTCACAAGAAGAAGAAAGCACTATGTCCCACACTTCCTTTGTAGACCGAGTTATATGAGATTAAGAATCTCAAAGTCACAGATACCGAAGAAAATTCCATAGTAAAGTTTGAGTTCAGTACAAAATACTTCAATCTGTATGATCTGAGGGGAATTTTCAACGACCACTGTGTGAGAATCTACTACAACTGGGTCAGCGAGGCATTTCATTGGCCAAAGGAGGAACCATGGAAGAACTTCTATAATTCCTCCAAACCCCATGAACCGATCAGTATATTTGAGACTTCACAGGCTAATCCATATATGGTAGGAGTTCCAAAAGAAACAACAGTAGAAGACAACAACTTGATACAAGATAAGGGAAAGTGGAAGGTTGTTGACATTTCAAAGGAGGAACAAAACTGGAATATTAAAGAAGATCCCATTATTGAAAAATTAGCTTTGGCAATAGAAGCAAAGAGGGAACATAGGTTACAGAGGGAAGAGTGCAGGAAGAGAGAAAAGAAGAGCTTGCAAGAAGCAGAGCTGAGAGCACAAAGAGCAGAACAACCAATAAGGGGAGGATGAGATCTAAGAAGGAGAGAACATGATGAGAAGAATAAGCAAGAAGAAGAAGGAATGAAAGGCACAATAGGAGAAGAAAAAATGCCTATTCAAGTTGAATAGCAAGAAAAAATACAGTTAGAAGAAAAGGGAGAGAACGAACATATGTAGGATCGAGAGCTTCCTCAACAGATTGAGGAGTTTATTGAAGTTACGGATATGGAGTTGGAGCCGGAGTTGCAGGATGAAGATGTGGAACTGATTCCAAGCACACCACAAGTCACCGTCCATACTCCACCACCTCCAGCCATGGAGCTAGCCCCAATCTAGGAAGGGGAGATAGTTCCCCTTGATGATGCTCCGGTGATGGATTCGTATAATATATCATATCATGAACTGTATAATATGTTTGTACAAGCACGAAGAAAGCACTTCCCAGATGATCATGCATCACCTACATTTATGAGAGAAAATATAATAGTGGTAGACACCAACAAGAATCCAAATGATATTTTTGAAGCCAACTTGGCCTTCGCAGGTGAGACAATATCTAATACTCAGTATTTGATGGCCAAGAATAAAATTTTTGTACATAATCTACAAGATTCCTGACAAGAGTTTGAACAATTGCGTGTAGCATCGTAGAATGCACCTTCTACAAAGGTATACTTAGAAGAGATGAGAGCAGTGATACTCTCTGAAGTATCCACACTTTGAGACACTATGTGGAACCTCTACAAGGAGATCCTAACCTGTCATAAGGAAATTGTCCGCTTGCAACAACATAGTAGGGAATTTGTCAAGGCTCTTAAGAATGTGCAAGCTTCCATCACTTTTGTGAAAGAATGGATAATGCGATACAATGGGGTTCCTCTCACATTGGTAAATAAAATGAATCCATAGGCATAGCTAGAGAAAGAAAGAGTTCAAATATTGATCCAGAAAAGCAAGGGGCTCTCCTCGTTCATAGGAAACATTCAAGCCTCGCACAATTGTACAAAAAATGGGATTTTATGGTGAGAACCCACAAGATTCCATCAGTTGGCTCACTCATCAAAGCTAAGATAAAACATCAAGTTTGAGAGGATATTGACGAGTACCTGGAGAAGATGAATCAGATTACCACCAAGGAGGTTTTGGAGTTGAATAGATAAAATATGTAAAACTACATTGATGGACTTGTTAAGATCAGAGAAATGTTGCTCCTGACTGAGAAAGATGCTAAGACTCGCTCCAAGACATTGTACCCAGATGCTATGGAGGAAAGATTCCTCTTCCATCTTGACACCATCACATAGTTTGGAGAGACCATTGAACAATACCAATATTAGAGTAAATATGTGACCGAGAAGCATCAAATAAAAGCTATCGATCTAGATTTCACCCGAACTCAAGCATCATATTTTTTTGTCTTGTTAAGTTGTCAAATTGTCTCTACCCTATTTTTTATTATATGGGTATGAGTTGAAAATGTAATATTATTTTTTATTATTGTAAAAGTGAAATTCCCAGTGTCCATATTGGAATATGAAGAATCATATTGTAATGTAATGAGTTATTTTGTAATAAGTTGAAGAGTGATGAGGGGAGTCCAAGAGTCACAAAGGGGGCATGCCAAGAGTCACCCACCTTGTTATAAATATATCCTCATAACTCATGTAACAAGATTTTGGGAGCCAATATTTTGGCCAGCCTTAGGCTTAGGGAGAGCTTGGGGGGTTTTTGTGAGCCTTGGCTTCTCCGAAGAATAGAGGGAGGATAATTCTTTGGAGGAGCAGGTGTTCTAGACTTCATGTTATTGGGGCAAGTGGGTTGTGAAATTTTGTATGTATGTTTAGAAATATTAGTTTTAATAAAACTTAAAGATGACACACTTTTTTGTGTAACCAGCTCCAAAAATAGAAGAAAAGAGATATCAACGCCTTAGAAATAAGCCACTTCGAGGGGCCAACCTCCAATACATTACATAAATGAACAATTCTTGGATGATACAATTTACAAAACCTCCTTCCTATATATAGGAGTCCATGTGGCCATAATGTAATCCTAGTGGGCCACAATGTAATCCTAGCCGACCTAACAATAATAATTTAAGGGCACAATAATAACAAAATGGGGGTTACAAGGGTACGATAATAACAATAAGGGGGTTACACTAACAATAATAAGGGACTATACTAGTGATATAGGGACCTAACATGCCCCTCTCCTTCAAAAAAGTGTTGTCCTCAACGCTTGAGTAGCTCCGGGTGCTTCTGTATAAAATTCTCATCCTCCCATGTATAATCTTCAGTGGGTAAGTTCTTCCACTTGATGAGATACTCTGAAATTGATCGATTCCGAAGTTGTCAAGTTCTTGTTTCCATGACCGCTTCAGGTTCCAATATGATTTTTCCTTCCTCATCAAGTTCTGGCAATATTGTTTGAACTGGAAGATTTTCACCTATAACCTTCTTTAAGCATGAAACATGGAAAACTGGATGCACTCGCGAAGAAGCAGGAAGCTCCGATTTGTATGCCATAGTACCAATCTTTTGCAACACCTTGTAAGGACCATAGTACTTTGGCGATAATTTATTATCCTTCTTAGCTTGCTTGAGGGACATTTTTTTATATGGTTGTAGGCATAAAAATACCCAATCTCCTACATCAAAACTTCTCTCGCTGTGATGTTGATCTGCCTGTTGTTTCATTCGATTTTGTGCCAAATTCGGGTTATCCTTTAAGAGTTGGAGAACTTCTTGCTGATGCTCGATGTGATCTTCCACTGCTTGAACCTTCGAATTTTCTCTTAAAGATGATGTGATGGATGGTGTATGATATCCATAAAGTGCCATAAATGGGGTCATTTTTGCTGCAGTATGGAAGGAAGTGTTATACCACCATTCAGCAAGAGGTAACCACTTGACCCATTGTGTTTGTTTATCAGATACAAAACAACGAAGATATCGTTCCAAACATTTATTTACTATCTCAGTTTGACCATCAGATTGAGGATGATAAGATGAGCTATGAGCTAATTGAGTACCCAAAGAAGAAAATAACTCCGTCCAAAAATTTCCAGTAAAAATGGGATCTCTGTCGCTCACAATAACCCTTGGGCTTCCATGTAGCTTTTGAATTCTATCCATAAATGTAATAGCAACTGTACTTGCTTTAAATGGATGAGATAATGCACAAAAGTGTGCATACTTGGTAAGTGTATCAACTACCACCATGATGACACTCTTTCCTTCGGACTTAGGTAAACCTGTGATAAAATCCATTGAAATCTCCTCCAAACGTTGACTTGGAATGGATAAAGGTTGTAAAGTCCCGGGGTCTTAATTTTCTCAACTTTATTCTGCTGGCAAACCAAACATTCCGCCAAAAACTTTTGAATATCAGATTTAAGGCCATCCCAAAAAAATTCTTTCTTCACCCTGTGGTAAGCTTTTAAAAATCTTGAGTGTCCTCCTAAAGGAGAAGTGTGCAATTCTAGAAGAATCTTTTGTTTTAGTTGGGAATTCTTACAAAGATATAAGCGATATTTGTACCATAAGGAATCATTTTTCCAACTAAATGTATCAGATGTACTAGGATCTTGCTGCAACTTTTGAATGAGTGTCCATACATATTTGTCCTTCTTCCATTCCTCTCTTGCTTCGGTTATCCAATCTGGTTAAATAATAGAAATGGAACAAAGAAATTCTTCCACCTCTTCATTCTTTCTTGAGAGTGCATCTGCAACAACATTAAGCTTTACTTTTTTGTAGATTATTTCAAAGTCATAACACAACATCTTTGTGACCCATTTTTGCTGCTCTTCTGAAGATAGTCTTTGTTCCAAAAAGCGTTTAAGACTATCATGATCAGTTCTTACCTTGAAGTGTCTTCCCATTAGGTAAGTTCTCCATTTCTTTAGTGCATGCAGTATTGCTAACATTTCCTTCTCATAAATAGGTTTCTGTAAATACTTTCCTTTGATTGGACAACTTTCAAAAGCAATGGGTCTTCCTTCCTGCATTAAAACATCACCAATTCCATTTCCTGAGGCATCACATTCCACAATAAAGGTTTTTGTGAAGTCTGGCATAGCTAAGACCAGTGCTAGGCACATTGCCTCTTTAAGATGTTCAAATGCCTTAGTTTCTTCAGGAGTCCATGAAAATGCATCTTTCTTTAATAATGTTGTTAGAAGTGCTGCTATTCTCCCATAATTCTTAACAAACTTGTGATAATACCCTGTTAACTTGAGAAATCCTCGCAACTGCTTTATGGTTGTGGGGACTTTCCATTCCTTAATGGCTTTAATTTTGTTAGGGTCTACTTTAACACCCTCTTGAGATACAATATGACCCAGATATTCTACCTCTTGTACTCCAAAGAAACATTTGGATGTTTTTACATATAATTGTTTCTCCTGCAATAGTTTGAGCACCCTGTCAACATGTTCAACATGATCCTTCCAAGAACTGCTATAGATTAGTATATCATCAAAAAATACTAGCACAAATTTTCTAAGGAAGGGTTTGAAAATGGAATTCATCAACCCTTGAAATGTAGAAGGTGGATTGGTAAGGCCAAAAGGCATGACCAAAAATTCATAATGACCCTCATGAGTTCAAAATGTTGTTTTTGGAATATCTTCAGTCTTCATTCTAATTTGATGATATCTTGAACGAATATCTAACTTGTTAAAATAAATTGCTCCATGTAATTCATCCAATAATTCATCAATCACAGGAATGGGAAATTTCTCTTTAATGGTGAGCTTATTGAGCTCCCTATAATCTAGACACATTTTCCATTATCCATCCTTCTTGTGTACCAATACTACAGGAGCAGAGAAAGAACTTTGACTAGGTTGAATTATACCCGCCTCTAACATTTCTGCAATCATATGTTCAATTTCGCTCTTTCGGACATAAGGATATCTATAAGGCCTGATGTTTGGAGGAACACTTCCTGTAAT
Source organism: Pinus albicaulis (assembly GCA_034641835.2). Classification (NCBI taxonomy): domain Eukaryota; kingdom Viridiplantae; phylum Streptophyta; class Pinopsida; order Pinales; family Pinaceae; genus Pinus; species Pinus albicaulis. The sequence goes on from CM076580.1 coordinate 47,628,984, forward strand.
CAAATGAATAGAATGATCATGATCAAAAATAGGTGGGAGTCCTTTGGGAGTTTCAAACACCTTGGAATGATTGTCCAAGACTTGTTGGAGATCTGCAAAAATAGATGATTTTGATATTGGAACTTCTAGTGAGCATAATTGTGCAATTACGCCTCATTGTTCTTTATTTATAAACTTTGTCATGAAATTAGATATTATTATCTTTCCCAGCTTCCCTGCAATACCCTGTAATTTGAATTCCTTTCCTTTCGAAAAAAATTTCAAGAAAAGTTCTTGAAAATTAAAAGCTACCGTCCCCAAAGATTGTAACCATTGTACTCCTAGTACAACATCAGCACCTCCCATAGGAATGGAAAGCATTGGACTAGTCAACACATATTCCCCCATGGGTAGCTTGATATTATGGCATTTTCTAGAGCAATTTATAGTTCCTCCATTTGCAACCATCACTTGACATTCTGGTGCTGGGTATAGGAAACAATTTAATTCCTTGGCTACCTTACAATGAATAAAATTATGGGTGCTACCTGAATCAATCAACACTATCACCTTTTTCTTCTTGATATGTCCTTCTATCTTGAGAGTTTGAGGAGTGGTAATTCCTACCAGTGCATTACACGATATGGTCGGATTCATTTCTTCCTCTTCTAGGGCTGGTTCCTGGTATATATCCTCTTCTTGTTCATTTTCTTCTTCCTCTTCACAATCTATGTAAAATAATTTCTTCTCAGCACACTTATGACCTTTAGTGTATTTGCTATCACAACTGTAGCAAAGCCCTTTTGCTCTTTTTTCTTCCAATTTTTGTGGTGTCGACCTTGTAGGTTGTGGAAATCTAGGCGTAGCAACACTTCCTTCTTTATAGAATTGAGTGGTAGGCTTCCTTGTCGCCATAATTTTACATTCAACTTTTCTTACCAACCTGAATGCCTTCTCCAATGAATCAGGTTCCAGAACGCGAACTTCATGTTGTATGTTATCCCTTAAAGTGCCTATGAAGAGATCAATCCTGTGTTCCTCTGGAATATCAGTTACCCTTATATTCAATTTTTGGAATTCCTCAATGTGCTGCTCCACTAAACCCTTTTGTTTGAGATTTATCAATTGGCTAAAGAAGGTGTTGCTCTTTGTATCCTCATAATGTGCTATCATTTCTTCCGTAAAAATTGACCAAGTGACAATTTTTTTACGGAAGCAAAGCCATCGATACCATACAAATGTATTTTGTTCTAAATGTAAAGTTGCAATGCGTACCTTTTGTGTGTTTTGCACATTATGGAGATCAAAATATTGCTCCATTTGTAGTATCCATGTTACAGGATCCTTTCCATCAAAATTCCTCATATCCATTTTTGGAATATGGTGGTTCTTACCGCCAACATTAGAGTTTATGAAATCAAGATTAACATTTATTTTGTTCTCATCATGAGGTTCTTCTACTATCTTTTCACCATTAGGAAACATTTCTTGTATCAACTTTGTCAAACCTTCTATGTCTGCTTTTAGATCATTCTTCATGTTTTCCATGTTGTCTTTCATGTCATACATCTTAGCTTCTATGCCATCCATCTTAGCTTCCACACCTTTCTTCAAACCGTCCATCTTCGCTTCCATGCCTTTCTTCGAAACTTCCATTTCATTTTTTTTTGCTCTTTGCTAGTGTGAAATTTGTTGGACTTGCTCTTGTAATTTTGATAGATCATGTCGCAATTATTCATCTTCATGAGTCATAGTAGAGCCTTCTGAAGGCTTAATGGGCATTGAATTATTTTTATGGGGCATCTTTTAGAACCCAATACTTATATCTATTCTACAATATGCCCTTGGAATCAATTCAAATTGATTCTTCAAACAAGACTTATGCAATTCGGAAAAAAAAAAAGTACACCTTTTTCTTGCTTTTGAGGAGCTCGATATTGAAATTGGATTATCTCTGTGATTGTAGCTCTTCAATATTTGAAATTGAGCATTGAAGTATCCCTCTGAATTCTCTTTTGAATGCCATAGGTTTGACCTGATTTGGATTCTCCAAGACAAAGTTATGTCCAATCTCCCACAATGACCTAATTATGGACTAGTTCAGTAGAGCAAACTTGTAAGAATTTCCACGTGTCACTGTTTCGTCCTTCACCTCTGAAATTGATAGCAAAGAAACTAAAGTCCGTTTAATTGTGACCAATTTTTACGGCACTCCAATCCGATGTTTAGAGAGAGAGTTATTGAACTTTTCCCACGATCACCTCTTTGTGATGAAATTCAAGAGCCTGAAAAAGCACTACCTTCCACAGATCATATCTCAAACACTGTTGTGAACCAAGCTCTAAATTTTTTTGAATATTTTCCTCAGGATTTCATCTTCGCACCCTAAAAATTTCAGATTCTGAACCTTCGTAGAAAAAAATTTATAGCGAAAATTCCATGATGATGTGTTTAGGAAACTCAACAAAGACCTAACTTCCACAGATCATATCTTCGAAAATATTGTGAACCAAGCTCTGAAATTTTTAGAAAATATTCCTCAGGATTTCAGCTTCGTACCCTAAATATTTCAGCTTCTGAAACTTCGTAGAAAACAAATTATAGCGAAAATGCGACGATGACCTGTTTGGAGCAGCAAAACCCTAGAATCCAAAGCTCTGATACCAAATGTTGTGTAACCAGCTCCAAAAATAGAAGAAAAGCGATATCAACTCCTTAGAAATAAGCCACTTCGAGGGGGAAACCTCCAATACATTACATAAATGAACAATTCTTGGATGATACAATTTACAAACCTCCTTTTTATATATAAGAGTCCATGTGGCCATAATGTAATCCTAGTGGCCACAATGTAATCCTAGCCGACCTAACAATAATAACTTAAGGGCACAATAATAAAAAAATGGGGGTTACAAGGGTACAATAATAACAATAAGGGGGTTACACTAATAACAATAAAGGACTATACTAGTAATATAGGGACGTTAACTTATGGACTATTATGCTTGTTAGTTCCTATGATGCCATTTTTCTCATCTGTTCCTTCTAATTTGCATATTATTACAGAATTTCAAGGGGTACACTTCTATTTCCCTTTGTGTGTTGAAACCATTATGCATCACACATTACTCTCTGTAGGGTCACACACTTGTTCTCACAAATTACACTATGCACCACTCTATGAGTTTTGAAAACAAAGGAATATCATTAACACCCCACTACTGGGAATCCTACTCTTAACGGTGTGAGGTCTAGTTTGGACTTCATCTCAGGGAGATCTCTTGAGTGTTGGTGGGTCTAGAACTGTCAAAATTTCTAGTGCTATAATGATGGCCATATGAAAAGCTAAGCCCTTGAAGTATATTTTGAATTTCCTCATTGATCTATGAATTCTTACTAAAATTTACACCTGACATGTTTTTCCAGAAATGTAAAACTCCAAGTGCCAATGCATATCATTGATCACTTGTCAACTCTTAAATTTGATGGCGAGGGTGAGAAAACCTTACTTGAGAATACTGATTGTTTTCTTGATTTTTTCATAGAGCACAACATCCCCTTCAGAGATGTTGGTTGTAGGTTGTTCATTCTCACGTTCGAAGGGTGTGTAAGGAAATGGTGTCACACATTGATCAGTGGCTCCATATACTCTTTCAAAAATATTGTCACAAAATTGTTTTTCATTTTCAAAAATTTATAATCATAAATTTCTATGCAAGAAAATTTTAGAATTGTGAAAATAACCTGATGAATCACTGCATCATTTTCACAAAATTTTCATGCATTTGTGCATTGAATTTTCAAAATATTAAGTTGATTACGATTTATTGTGAAGAATATTTCAATATATATTTCACATTTCAGAAAATCCACATGAGTTAGAATCTTTTGAACTACTCCTAGCATACCTTAGTGTTATAGCTTCTAAATCTGCAACAGAAAAGGTTGTTGTTCCAAGTGACCCTTCATCCCCCACTCATCATTCAATTTTAGTTCCACAGGCTGAGGTGGGAGAGGTTGAGAATCTATCCATTGATCCACCACCATCTCCTCCCACCCCAAATACTTAGAATTTCAGTGTAGGTTTGGATTGTGAGTCTGATGGTTACGATTAAGTGTTATCTCCTCGTCCTCCATCCTTTGGTTCCTCTGATCCTTTAGATTATTAGTTTTTCATGCTCACTTATTTCAGACTGTTCTTCTGATGCTCACGAGGATCAAGTGTTGGATGGATTTGATGTCGAGTGGCCAATTTTGGGTATCACTTACGATGAGTATGTGTGGGAGCCCATAATTGAAAAATAATCTATGATGAAGGATGAATTTTTTGCTTCCACACCTCTCTTGCATCATCCTGACATTTTCCATGATTCTATCAGTTCTTTTGAATATTGTGAAAATTTAGCTTCTGATCATGTTAATACTTCAAATCATTCATATAATACATGAGATGAAAGTTTTTCATTTGGATGCAGAGAGGATCAATCTTCTACTCTCGATCCTCCCAAGCTTTCACCTTTTATTTTAGAAAATGTAGAGGGTGAAATTTTCCATTTTCCATCTTCCCCTCTCTACGATTCATCAGACCATGAGGATGTATCCATTGGTAATCTTGAACTTTATGATCATGGATTTAATTTATTCTGTTGGTCACGATTATAATTCTTTCGTTGGTTATTTTTCAAAGACACTAATCTTTGATGATTAACCTTCTGATGAGTTGGAACTTCCTCAAGTTGTCGAGTCACTTCAGCACAATTTGATGGTTATGTTAGGTTCTCTCATAGCCTTGAGGTTAGTTCCACTTCCAATCAGAATAGTGTTGAAAATTTTGAGGCTCATCGTCCCTCTATCGCACATACTGAAGATCAATCTACTTTACAATTTTCACATCCTCCATATGTGTTACATGATTATATTGCTCAGTCATTGGAGGATTTGTACATAGTGAGCACTGCAGCAAAACACAAATTTTCTTCTTTATTTATGTTCACTCACCTTCATTGCTTGAAAGATTTTTTTGTAAGTATTTGACTTATAGTGTGTCACGAGACCATGATACAACCGTAGAGTGTCTTTCATGAGATTTACACTCTTAATTTTCTATGAGTATATTCAAAATTCAAACGTTTTGCTTTACATTGTCTTATCTTTCTTATTTTCTAGTTCCCTTGTATATATTTCATGACATGCATTCTCTTTCCCAGATAGGCCGACCAATGTTTTGTTGTCTCCATTGGAAGTATCACTTCACGTGAGTTTGGATTATTATTTGTCTAGGTTAGGATGAGGAGTATTGTTTTTCTTTTATTTTTATTTTTCTTTTCATTAGTTGTTTTACCGTTTCACCTCTTTCCTTTCCTTTTTTTCCAGTTATAGGTTAGTTTTCGCATGAGACTATGTTTTTCTTCTAAAGAAAGCATGGTGAACTCCAAGAAGAAGTTGTGCTACTATCAACAATTGTTTTTTTGTCTATTCCATCTCTTTTTGTAAATCTTGCTTTCTTTTAGTTGATTATACTATGATGGAAAATATGTTCCTTGTCAGAGAAAAACATAGTGAAATCACGGTGTTTTGATTTTAACTAGTACCACATACTCTAATCGGTTTTATATTTTCAGTTCATCCTTGTCAACCTAGTCGAGTAGTGTAAGGAAGGAAGTAAATCATTAACAAGTATGTTAGAGGTGTATATAAACATCCTTTTCTAAAGGAACAACCTCTTCTTCTCTCAATAATTCGAGATCCCTCTTTCAGCCCATGAAATATATAAGTGCTTATGCACGGTTATTTGAACAAAAAATGAAAAAAATGAAAAAATAATAAAGGGAGAAAAGAAAAAGGATTCCTGCATATAGAGGTGAAGAAATAAACTATGCAAGGGTATTGTCCAATCTCGTTGGAAGTGAAGAAATTTTTGTGTTCCTGAAGAGGCTCCATTGGGGTACTTTCCAGGTATGTTGGCAACAGAGCAAAACACAATATGAAAAATAGTACTATGACAATTTCTTTTACTTTTGCACTTATATACTCCTCATCCCCAATTGAAACAACTCGGTCTAACTTGGAATGGTTAGTGTCTCGCTGATGAAAAGGATGGATGCGATTTTATATTTAACTCAGACCAAGTGAGGAAGTTATGGTAATAAATGAATTGAAAAATACTTCCAGAAGGGTGAGACCAATTTTAGATGAGATAATATTCATTCAGAGAGTTGGAGTTCTACTATTGTGTCACAAGTGTTGTAGTTGCTACAACCACCCTCCAAAAGCTTTCCTTTGCTTAGATTTTAGATCCTAACCTTCTTTTCATAGGAGCTTATATTACACTACTATCAAATATTCATACTTTGATTGAAACTTATATTTTCCTTCATGCTTGTGTTCACTTTCTTTTACACTTGAATGATCTTTCTAAGTCATAAGATAACCTCCTAACCTTGTCTTGTAGAGGTTCTAGGATTTCCTCCAAAAAATACGCAATCCATGAGGGAAAGTTGGACCTTGATTAATGGAATTTAATAGTCATGTCTGGTAGCTGTGCATTGAGCCCAACAACTATGAAGTCATGGATGGAAGCCTAAAAATAATCCTATAAACTGTGCAGTCCATCACTGAGCTCAGAAACTGTGCAGTGCATTGAGCTGGAAAGTTTTTGAGTTCCTCAGAATTCTGCAATATTTTCGAGCAGTGTGCATCAAAGTTTCCAAAATACAATAATACTAGGCATAAAGTTATGGTGTTACTATAATAAGTTCAGTTGCAATTGTGCTGACATAGAGGGAATCTTTTCTTGCAATAATGCAAACCCTACTCCTAGTTTGGGTCCCGATACCAACATTAAGGAGACAAATAAACCAATTGATGTGGAAACCTCAGTGTGCTCTGTTAGGGTCCCGTGATTTGGCTAATTGGCAAGCCAAATGACAGTGTAACATCAAACCAGTCTTTGGAGCCCAAGGAACTAGCATTCCTGGGCTCAGAGAGGGCTCTCTCTATTTGTGTAAGGGAAATCTGTGTGTTTGCTTATTGTGTTCCGATTTTAGGCTAGTTATGAAGTAGGTTTTTGGTTTTGGTTTTTTAAGTTGTGAAGGATGAAATGATCAAAGACTAAGATAGGTAAAAATATGTTGAATCAACTGGGATATGGGGTCGAAAAGGTCAAGAAAACTTTCAGATGGTGATTTAAGGTTGTTGAGGGGCTGATTTGAGCGAGGTAAAAAGGATCTTTGGGTAAAATGGAGTGGGATGGACATTAAACTTGTGAAGAAAAAATGATTTCAAACATAAATAGCTTAATAGCTGACATAAACATGGTAGGGAAAACCTTTAATGATGATAAATGTAACTATAAACTGATCAATGCATAGAAATAAACATTCAAGCCATGCATAGAGATATATGACTCTCTAACTTTAGGAAATGGCTATTAGATTCTGGGTAAATACATTTAAGACAAAAAAAAAACTTAAATCACTATGAAAGAATGCCTAAGCATATTATTTCAAGATATTGGGCACTTTGAAGCAAGATTGCATAGTTTTAGGCAAAGGGAAAGATCAATACAAGACCTCTTTGGTTCAACAAATGACAATCTAATAAATCAAAGAAAGGTCTCAGAGGTGGAGCTATGACTAGCCATGAGTAAGCAGGGCATACCGTGAATCATACTTAGTATGTATAAAACCATAAATGAAACAATCAAACAATATTCTTCAGTTATCAAAGAGCAATCAAGGATTCTTTGATATGACTAAGAAGGAAGAAAACATAGAAGCTATAAAGAAATAGGAAACTTGAGGTGCCTCCAAGGGCATGTCTCAAATCTATTCTCTACTGTCTTATAGCAAGCAAGAAAATGGAAATATGAATTAAAACTAAGAAGCAAAAAAGAGAGGGACACTATATCATTTTACCAAGTCATGGAATCCAACAACAGACCTCCTTGATCATCCAAAAACATTCAAGAAACTATCCAATGCATAAGACAAGTGTTTCTTCCAAGCTTGTATAACCAGATATTGCTTCTATTCATCAATTTCAGCCTTGTTTACAATGAAAGTCTTTGGAATATATAGGCCAAAGTGAGGAAAACCTCCTAGTTCAACTTGCAATCTCATTGGCCTATCCAAAATATTTGATTCTGTCCTTGAGGCTTTGCAAAGCCCAAGGCACAAAATATCTAATAAAATATCTCAAAAATGCTAAAAAAGGAAAATATATTGACTTTTCATAACTAATCATGCCCAAAAATAGCTAAACGCACATGAGGAAAAGTCACTTTAGAAAGGTTCATTTTTTACAAAAATACTTAAGAAATATATCAGCAGAAAGTCTTCTGACTTGCCGGAAACTTTTGGAGGCCTTCCCAATGTCGAAACGAGGCCTGTGATGGCTCGTTGGAAAGCTCTGAATGTATGCTTTCTGAAAATTCTTAGTGTTCTCCAAAATGACCACTAGAAGTCCATAAAAATCTGACCTGTGTGTAAAAAACCAAAAAATAAACCTTGCCGATAAACGGGGCAGAGTGTGGAAAAAGTGAGTGTCTTTCGCCATTTTGGAGAAGAAAATCATCTTCAAATGATCTAAAAATCGATGAGTATATGCCCCTAAAATTATGGCATCCAATGATACCATTTCAATCCTTTGAGGATGCCCCAAACAGAAATGGCGATGCCCATGATTTTTAGCCAAAAACCCAAAAATGACAAAAAACAAAAACTTGTTGAAATTCACCCAATTTTGGCGAGCATGACCCTCAATGGTTTTTAGAAACATGTTGTGAAGTTGAGGCAAAAATTTGGAGCTTTGAGGTATCTTTCTTCAATTTTGGTGTCGGGTGCCTCCTTTGAACTTCCTTGAGTTTCTCCTGTGTGGTCTTCAATTTCCACCAGGCTAACTGATTGAGCTTCTTATAGTGCCCGATCCAAATCTCTATTGGCCTTCTCCAACTTCTTTTCCAAGTGATCATTTACCCTCTCAAGCCATGCTTGTTGATTGTTCTCTATCTCTTGGGTGAACAATGTAGTGAGAGGAGTAGATTGGAGAAGGGCAACTTCTTCCTCCTTTTGTTTCTCAAGGGATTTTCTGATTCCCATGGTTCTTGGCCTCTTTCTCCTGGGCTGATATTCATCTTCACTATCATTGAAATCACCCATGATTTCTTCCAATCTAAATTGCACCTTGGAGGCCTCTATTTTGTATTTGATGGCACGTGTCTCATATACCTCCATGTGGACACTCATCTGTTTATTTTGAATTTGAAAAAAGTTATTGAAGCTTCTAGCCCTCTCTAGATCTGCCCTTAAAGCATCAATTTGGCTTTCTCTATTGATCAAGAGAGTCTCTAGGATTCAGAACTCATTGTCGCTATCATCACTTTGGATTTGAATTATGTCAAATTCCCTCTCCTTTTCATGGCTGCTTTCTTCTTTCTCCTTTCCCTTGCTTTGGGTGGCCTTCTTAGTTTTCCTCCTCTTGGGTAAACCAACAATGGGATGCTTGGGTAATTTCCCCTTGCTTCGGAGGGCCCTAGTAATATTTGGATTTACAGCTTTAGGCACCCTTTTCCTTAATGTCCGGGGCTTGGCCACTTTTGGAGAAGAAAGCATGGCCCCTTGCCTAGGAGAGGCAGCTAGCACATGCTCTATTATCTCTTTGCCAATGTTACTTTCCTCATCATTCTTGCCACTGTTTTGAGTTTTTTCATGGCACTACTCTTCATCATTGTGTTGTATATCATCACTGTGTTTTTCTTCATGAGGCTGCCTTTCCTCATTGTGCCACACCTCTTCATCATGCTGTTGTTCTTCTTCATGAGGCTGCCTTTCCTCAATGTGCTGCACCTCTTCATCATGCTGCCCTTCCTTATCTTGCTGCTGTTCATCATCATCATGCTGCTTTTCATCATCATCATGTTGTTGTTCACCATCATCATGCTGCTGTTCATCTTGCTCTTCCCCCCCTTGTTCATTCTCTTCTTCCTCATCATGCTCTTTTTCTTGTTCAATGGGAAATTTGAGCTTCTTGGGAATGGGCTTGCTTGAAGAAGGCGAAGGATGGTGAGTGGAAGGTGAAGGAGATGTATGGAATGAAGGAACAGTGGCAAAATCTGAATGTGCAATGAAAGTATCCCAAGAGATTTCCTTCTTCTCAAGCTGATGAAGAATGATAACCTTGATGAGGGAATGATGGAAGAGGCAAGCTGACTGCTGAGAAGGAGGTTTTTTCTGAATAGTGGAGGCCATTTTCTCAATACTTCTATGGAGGAAGAAAGGGAGATTTAACAATTTGGCTCTTCTGAAATGCATGAGCAATCGGACATGGTAAGCATAGACTTGGGAGAATATTCCCTCGCAAGTGAAGTATTTCATGTTTATCTTCATGAGGGGGGCATAATTAGGCAACAAATATGAGAAGGGAAAAATGGATGGACATGTATCTCTATGCTCAGGCTTCAGAAAAGGCTTGTATTGTTCTAAGTCTAGGTGGCCTTTTTTAAACCACTTCTCTCCTACATAAGGGATTTTGGTGGCCTTGGAAATGGACCTGGGAGAGAACTTGAAATCCAAGCCTACCAGCTGAAAGTGTTTCCCTTGAAATCTCAAAGCACAAAGATGAGTCAAAGGGGAATAGCTTTTCACCTCCTGCACCCTTTGAAAAAACTCTAGAAATCCAACCTCATGAAAGTTAAACAGGACTGATGGATGAGAATTTACCTCTTCAGTTGAAATAGGCTCAAACCTCATGTGAAGGCCACTTCTACTGTCTTTCTTGGGAGGAATTTTTGTTTTGAATACTCTTTGATGTTTTGACCAAGACAAGATGCTTCAAATTTTTTCTGAAACAATCCCCCAACACCAACTTTGTGCTCCTTATAAGTCACTGTTTTCCCTCTTTTATGCCAAACAACAAGTATTTTTCAAAATGAAACAAAATCAATCTTATCACTGTGTTTGGGCAAAGTATTTTGAAAAGAGATGTTTGTGGTTTGTTATTTGAACAAGGCTCCTTTGTGTTTTGACAGAAACAAAATATCCTTCCATCAAACAATACTCTTCTGCTACTCACTAGTTTCTATACAAAGGTAGACAAAACACCCTTGAGTTATCTAGAGAAAACCTTTCAATCACAGACTTTGATTTTTGGATTTAAACAGACAAAAATTTCACATCATGAATACTGTTTTCACCTTAAAAAAACTGCTTTCACCTTATAAACAATGTTTCACCTTAGATTTTGTAGACAGGGGTTAATTTTATTTTACCACTGTTAGGACACCTTACAGCAACTTGAAAGATCTACCACTGTGTTTACTGTCTTGTCATTAGTATATGGTTTATCACTTTGCTTGAAGGTAGTTTTAGGCCTTTTGAATCTGATACAAACACACCCTAGCCTTCTACTGTAACAATATTTGGCAACACAGTAACAAACAACCTTGATTTTCTACCAAGAACTCCACTCTTCAATCACTATTTTACTCTTGGAAAAAACATGGTATCAATACCCCTTTAGAATTTCGAATTCACCAAGGGGCGGTAAAAATACCTTGAAGATGGCTTATGGCCCTTGTTTGATGAGTTGAGCAGGTCCCAAGACCCTTTGAAGGCGTTTTGGATGTTTAAACAAGTGTATAACATTCATAGGCAAAAACTCCGCGCAGTGGAGGAGTGTCGAGTTGGCCTTCGGGCAGTTGGTGACCGGCGCTATAGACGTACCGCGCAACAATAGAAATCCTGTGTATTTTCTCTCCCAGGGCACCGCATGCTTTTCTAGGCATGCCGCGTGCTTTTACAGGTGCGCCGCACAAGCTTTAAGCCTTAAAAACTCTGAAAATTGATCGAAGCTCGTCGTTTCTCCAGTGGGTAGCCAGGGGATTGTTGTTTGGTTTCTTTGAATTTCGCAAGTGAGACTTTGCAATGGTCAATTACTCCCTTTAAATTCAAAAAATCCAACCACCTTTTGAAACTAATTTATGAGGGTTTTGGATGCTACGAAGGCCCTTTTTGTCTTAAAACAACATAAATAACTGTCTTTATGCTTGTGAAGATCTTTTTTCTCTTTTAAAACGAAAATTTCCTTTGAAAATTCATAAAAGACCTTTCACCTCAGAATACTCATTAACATAAGGCTGTTGCTTAACCTTTGAAGCTATTTGTAAAAACTCTGTTCACATGAAATGGAAGGAGTGTTAAAAATTCAAACTTGGACTATTGTTTATAGAGGAGTCTATTAACAAAACAACCTTGCAGCTCCTTCAAAACAACCCTTCAGACATATTATGAGATCTTCATCTTTATCAGCTGATGAAGGCCCTTTGATATGAATATAAAACTTGTTCAAGCATCTCTTTAACCATTTGTATGAAGTGATTTGTATGGTGAAAACCTCAGGAGAACTGACCCTTTGCCTTTTGTGAGGGAGGCCATTTTCAAGTAGACAAACCAACTGTTATGGTGTTCGATGGTTGATCATGCCCATTTTATAGGCTCAACAGCAAGGGTTTATAAAATTTCTCTTCAGGCATCAAAAACAAAAACATCCACAGAGGCTTATGTGTGCCAACTACACAAATTTCAATCTTAAGAACCTACCCATCCTAAACTTCACAAGTGCAGCAATAAAACTATTCTTGGTCCACATCAATAACTTGCAAGGCTGGTATTTAGAATGGGTAATTAATCTCTTTTATTTGAAACCGCATTTGAAACTCCAAGTGAAAATCTCTGCTATAAATAGTCTCCAACATCAAGGCAAATGACTAACCTTGGATTGCCAAAGTAATCTAGTCTTCAACTTTTACGAAGATGTAGCAGGGGATGATGAGCTGAATTTGAATTGTAAACATTTGAAAGCTATGCCTTTGTTCCTCTGTGAAGGAGGTCTGTAAGAATAGTGAATTTTCATTCATTTTACTATTTTTGAAAGCAGTCCCTTTTGAAATCTCTGCCACACTGAAATAGATGCTCTTCATCCTCAAACAATGGTGAGCCTTCTACTTGTTCATGAAGGAGGCCTATGTTTGACAATTGCCTGGGATCTTTTCAACCCCTGTTTTAATGAAATGAAGAATGTCCATGAACAAAATTTTAGTGGTTCTCTTTGTATTTATTAGTAGAAGTCAGTTTAAAACCAAAATTGTTTTACTTCCTTGGCCATTTAGATGAGGTTGTCTTTAGTCAAAACTCCACCTCTGGATTCTTCTTTGAAGGGGACTCTTATAAACATAAGAACCGAGGCTTTTAGAAACATTGTATTGACCATATTTTTGCTTAAACACCATTTGAAATCTACTGATGTATCTTTTTGTCATCCTTTGGAAGGGAGGTGACTCATCATTTCTGAAGTCATCTTAAAACACCTTAACTTTCTGCTTTTTAAATGAGGTTACATCTCTATTCCTGGCCCTATTCTTGTTAAATGAAGGAGGCCTTCAACCAATGACCTGACCATCTGCTCATATTTGGAGGAGGTTTTACACAATCATTCAACCCTTTGCTCATTCTTGGAGGAGGTTTTACATAGTGATGCCATCTCATCTGCTTTCAAGCAGTGCCATCTTTCCTTTCACTGCCTATTCATAGTTAAGAAAATAAAAGTGACAAATTGACAATATGCCATGAGGGGCATTACTTTGAGACATGTAATCTTACTATTAAAATTACTTTATGCATCTTTAGACATCAGAAGCAACCTAACCAATATCTGCAGAGTATTACTTGTTATTCATAAGTTTGCAGGAGATTATTGAAATAACTCTCTGTCTTGTACTTGCATCCCAGGCTCAAAACCGCATGAGAAGCAGCTGTCTTCTCATGTTAAGTTTAATAATGTCTTCTGGAACATTGGTACACTTCTACTCTTGAAAAAGACATTAAACATCGTAAATCCACTTAATATCAGTTTGACTTGTGGCATATGCACTGCTGAGACATCAAGGCTTGTTAGTGGCGCGACTTAAGGGTGTATCAAGATTTATTTGCAGGATAGGAAGGTCATCTAGGACTGGTTGATATTAGACAGAGGTTATTTTAGCTTTAGGATAGTTTTCCAAGGGAAGATTGCCTAAAGCACCACTACCTAACTTAGGGGAGACTTTTTGGACAGATTTGGAGTATTCTCTTTGGAGCTGATGGACAAGTTTGTATGACTGAGACTAGATAGGGCCTTAAAATTAGGTTTTATCTCATCATGGGCTGATTGAAAAGGTAGGAGGGAAAAATGTTTATGGGTGTTTTCTAGCTAAAAAATTTGACATGTTGGAGATCAACTGCTAGAAAACTTGGCTTTAAAAACTAGTCATCATCAACAGGCGAAAAATACTAATGACTAACATGCTCTTAATTTTTATGTTTATTATTTCTCTAAGTTTTTTTCTATGATAAATTTTTGCTTTAGACTAATTCTCATAGGAATTGGATAGTTTGTAAAAATTGTAATTTTATATGTTTCATTTTAGTTTTGAAATTTTATTTTACTGATAGGTTATTGTTTTGTTAGTGGTTTCTTTTCTCATGTTGTAAACCAACCTTTAGCACCCACTCATATTCTATTTAATATTTTTGTTTATCAATAAATCTCTCTCTCTCTCTCTCTCTCTCACACACACACACACACACACACCTGCCACATCTATCGAAGTAACCAACCAACCAGGGTAAACATGTGCCAAAGAGTTAGTATGATATCATTCAACTCCTTATGTGTTAGTTAGGTAAGTGGAACCAGCATAACACAACAACACACACACACACACACACCTGCCACATCTATCAAAGTAACCAACCAACCAGGGTAAACATGTGCCAAAGAGTTAGTATGATATCATTCAACTCCTTATGTGTGTGTTAGGTAAGTGGAACCAGCATAACACAGCAACATAGGCCTTTTACGAAAGCAACAGAACCCCCAAGAGCCATTCAAACCTTCCAGGCGACTATCCCCTGAGACAAATTAATTTTTGTTGCATTAATCCCCTAAGCCCTCCAAGCACTTGAGAACCCTAGTAGCTCCCATGATCCTGCATGAGTGTGAATGCAACCTTTTTCTGCAAGTTCTATGCTAGCGATTATGGGATTTAAGGCTAAATTTTAGGGTTAGGACCTAGGAAAATGCGCAGAAATCCATGACACTTCCAGGAATGAAATATAATAGTGGAATAAATACACAAATTCAATTACTTGAATAAGTACTTGACTAGACCCCTACTATCAATTATAGACATTTAGACAAACATGTCACAAATATGTAATCTATATGCTTAAACAACAGATCTGAGCATTGAGGTCTCATATTTATCTAAGAATCGCTAAGAAGAATTGATGCCTCATAACATCACCTACATTATTATATGTTATGTAATATATTCAATAAACAATCACATATTCATCAAACATTTCAGGAGCCATCAACAATATACATCATATAATAATCATACAAACCAACATATAAACTATGGAAACTCTACCATAATTACAACATCATAATCAATACATATTCTCATAAATCAAAATATAAAATACCTCTAATTAATATATGAAAGTGATAGCCAAGCCAGGGGCTTCCAAGTACCACCCGACCATAGACTAGGTTGAACCAAATATTTCTTTTAACTAGTCACCCCTACGCAATATTCCAAGTATGAATGTGGTATCTCACAAAACAAATCAATAAAAACCAACCCAAGGCTTCTAGAGGCCAAACCATCTGAACCCTCAACCAATGATTTCACCTCACGTTTGGACATCACTAACCATCAACAGATCAGTCTCTACCCAAGTTTTCCAAGGCTTCAAAGAGTTTGTTCCAACCAAGGCTCCAAGACTAGTAAGTCAAATCACAACTATTGCTAGGCTCTAGATAATTTTTCCAACGAAGACTCCAAGACTAGTAACTCAACCCACGAAGCGCTCCATGGCATTTTTCCAACTAAGGCTCCAAGGCTACTAACTCAACCCAAGTTGTTACAGGGCTCTAAATAATTTGTGTAACCAAGGATCTAATAACTAAGAACTCAACCCACATCCAGAGGAATATGAGAACCAACCAGAAAATGAAAGGAAGGAGACCCACAACACCATGTTTATTGAAGAAATGGAAAGGCTAGAAAAAACCATTTTCAATCTAGGAAATCCTCTATGCCAATGATATATCATAACCAAGAAATCACATGCATGTTCCATGTATGCCAAAAATATCAAGGAAACCATACATGCAACCCGATATGTACAAATAAATCCAGCTGCAGTTGTTGATCCCAATGTTCTCTTGCACTTTCTTGCCTTTCCTTTTCCTTCTTTCTCCAAATCCTAAGTATGCCACACTCCTCGAAGAGTGCTCCAAGAAATCTGAAGTGTCCAAGAGTATGAGAGAAAGAGATAATAGTGAAAGCTCCACCATATAACTGACAAAATACTAAGAAGAAAATTTCCAACTAATCTCGAGAAGCCTTTTTATCAGCGTGGCCTCTAGTTCATTCATTTTCCATTATTTTCCTTCATTTTCCTCCTCACATGCACTTGTGACCTTTGACCTTCCATTTATCCTAATTTCCATTATTTTCATAAATAAATGTGTCAAAAATACCTTTCCATTTTCAATGCCTTAGCCATTGCCTTTGCCAATTTCCCCTTAGCAATAAACACATTAAGTGATGCCCACTAGGATATGTTTCCCAACATTCAACTTTGAATAAGTTTCCCTTAACTGTGGTCTTATTTTAACTTTATTAACTTTTATTACATGAAACTTAGCTTGGGTATGTTACAAAACCCTTCCGCTTGGGGAAATTTTGTCTTCGATGTTAAACCACGCCTATAACTCAGCAATACCGATGAAAATAAAAAATGTACTACATATAGAGCTTTATAACCCATCTTATTTCAGCATTTACAATGAATAACCTGCTGAAAACATGACAATAATATTGTTTATTGGAGCTTTATAACACAACTCATTACGATATTAACAATAAAAAACACATATATTTATGCACATCTGCTTCAACTAGCAAATAAAAGGATACTATGCATGTATCAATAACAAGGGAATCCATAGGCTCACACATCCACCCTTAAGGTAATACCAGGATTCACCTCCTTCTGAGGAAGTCTAGAATCCACTATCGAAGTCAAAGCTGCATCGAAGGTCCAACGGTATAATCCTGAGCCACTTATCCTCTCAATGAACAGTTACCAACTCATTATTTCAGGGAACACTCCCAATGTGCATCTAATTCCATCTGGTAATGATAATTACAAAAAAAATCCATCCTCGACCTTCCCTTGTCTGCTACACATTAGCTCAGGAAATATGGTCACCCCCTTCTGTGTAGTCACTCACCTTCTAAGTTCCCCGACATCCCCTATACCGGGCAATCCATCCCTTGGCAAGGCTTCTTCATATCAGAAGGTAAAATAATCAAGGCATATACCTTTCTCAAAACCATAATAGCAGTCACAACATGCTCATGTAAATCAATTAACACTGTTGTGTGCTAGTATCCCACAAAGCCCCTACTCCTTAAGTTCTCTACCAACATACTGCTTCCTATTCTAATTCCTTTTTTTACTGCTGCTAATCCTTGCAACCAATTTCAATGACATAGACCAGGCATTACCATGCTTTCCTGTACCAAGAACATAATTTCCATTAGACTCAAAATAAATTGAACTAAATTCACATCATACCTCATTGGAGGCCTATCAATAAGGTACACTTGCATTTCTATTTACTTCTTGTCACAACAAGTCAAACCAGATCTTTGACCAAATCATCATGTATAAACATATCACATCTAGTTAGCTCAAAATGAAACCATCATAAATCAAAATCATATACAACATGTAACCATCATAAACCAAAATCGTAGATCACACGTAATCATCATGAGTCAGAAGCACATATCACATGCATAATAAAACTAAAATAAAATACTGATACTTATCCTTTAATCGATCCTTAGCTTCTACTATTATTATTTTTTCTTTCCATCTGCACATTGGGTCGGTTACCACACCCGAAAAACATACAGTTCCTTCTCTTCAGCCACATACACATACACATACACTGATGAATCACTGCATCATTTTCACAATTTTTTCATGCATTTGTGCATTGAATTTTCAAAATATGAAGTTGATTACGATTTATTGTGAAGAATATTTCAATATATATTTCACATTTCAGAAAATCCACATGAGTTAGAATCTTTTGAACGACTCCCAACATACCTCGGTGTTATAGCTTCTAAATATGCAACAGACAAGGTTGTTGTTCCATGTGATGCTCAATCCCCCACTCATCAAGAAATTTTAGTTCCATAGGCTGAGGTGGGAGAGGTTGAGAATTTATCCATTGATCCAACACCATCTCCTCCCACCCCACATACTTAGAATTTCAGTGTAGGTTTGGATTGTGAGTCTGATGGTTATGATTAAGTGTTATCTCCTCTTCCTCCATCCTTTGGTTCCTCTGATCCTTTGGATTATTAGTTTTTCATGTTCATTTATTTCAGATTGTTCTTGTGATGCTCACCAGGATCAAGTGTTGGATGGATTTGATTTCAAGTGGCCAATTTGGGGTATCATTTATGATGAGTATGTGTGGGAGCCCATAGTTGAAAAATAATTTGTGATGAAGGATGAATTTTTTGCTTCCACACCTCTCTCGCATCATCCTAATATTTTCCATGATTCTATCAGTTCTGTTGAATATTGTGAAAATTTAGCTTCTAATCATGTTAATAATTCAAATCATTCATAGAATACATGAGATGACAATTTTTCATTTGGATGCAGAGAGGATCAATCTTCTACTCTCGATCCTCCCAAGCTTTCACCTTTTATTTTAGAAAATGTAGAGGGTGAAATTTTCCATTTTCCATCTTCCCCTCTCTATGATTCATTAGACCATGAGGATGTCTCCATTGGTAATCTTGAACTTTATGATCATGGATGTTGTGACCTTTTAATTTATTATGTTTGTCACGATTAGAATTCTTTCGTTGGTGATTTTTCAAAGACACCAATCTTTGATGATTTACCTTCCGATGACTTGGAACTCCCTCAAGCTGTCGAGTCACTTCAGCACAATTTGATGGTTCTATTAGGTTCTCTCATAGCCTTGAGGTTAGTTCCACTTCTGATCAGAATAGAGTTGAAAATTTTGAGGCTCCTCGTCACACTATCGCATATACTGAAGATCAATCTTCTTTACAATTTTCACATCCTCCATATGTGTTACATGATTATATCGCTCAGTCATTGGAGGATTTGTACATAGTGAGCACTGCAGCAAAACACAAATTTTCTTCTTTATTTATGTTCACTCACCTTCATTGCTCGAAATAATTTTTTTATAAGTATTTGACTTGTAGTGTGTCACGAGACCATGATACAACCATAGAGTGTCTTCCATGAGATTTCCACTCTTAATTTTCTATGAGTATATTCAAACTTCAATCGTTTTGGTTTAGAATGTCTTATCTTTCTTATTTTCTAGTTCCCTTGTATATCTTTCATGACATGCATTCCCTTGCCAATATAGGCCGACCAATGTGTCATTGTCTCCATTGGAAGTATCAGTTCATGTGAGTTTGGATTATTATTTGTTTAGGTTAGGATGAGGATTTTTTTTTTCTTTTATTTGTATTTTTCTTTGCATTAGTTTTTTTACCATTTCACCTCTTTCCTTTCCTTTTTTTCCAGTTATAGGTTATTTTTCGCATGAGACTATGTTTTTCTTCTGAAGAAAGCATGGTGAACTCCAAGAAGAAGTTGTGCTACTATCAACAATTGTTTTTTTTTCTATTCCCTCTCTTTTTGTAAATCTTTCATTATTTTAGTTGATGATACTATGATGGAAAATATGTTCCTCGTCAGAGAAAAACACAGTGAAATCATGGTGTTTTGATTTTAACTAGTACCACATACTCTAATCAGTTTTATATTTTCAGTTCATCCTTGTCAACCTAGTCGAGTAGTGTAAGGAAGGAAGGAAATCATTAACAAGTATGTCAAAGGTGTATATAAACATCCTTTTCTAAAGGAACAACCTCTTCTGCTCTCAATAATTCGAGATCCCTCTTTCAGCCCATGAAATATATAAGTGCTTATGCATATTTATTTGAACAAAAAATGAAAAAAATGAAAAAATAATAAAGGGAAAAAAGAAAAAGGATTCCTTCTTAGAGAGGTGAAGAAATAAACTCTACAAGGTTATTGTCCAATCTCGTTGGCATTGGAGCAATTTTTGTGTTCCTGAAGTGGATCCGTTGGGGTACTTTCCAGGTATGTTGGCAACAGAGCAACACCAAATATGAAAAATAGTACTATGACAATTTATTTTACTAGTGCACTTATATAATCCTCAGCCCCAATCGAAACAACTTAGTTTAACTTGGAATGGTTAGTGTCCCGGTGATGAAAATGATGGATGTGATTATGTATTTAACTCAGACCAAGTGAGGAAGTTATGGTAATAAATGAATTGAACAATACTTCCAAAAGGGTGAGACCAATTTTAGATGAGATAAGATTCATTCAGAGAGTTGGAGTTCTACTATTGTGTCACAAGTGTTGTAGTGGCTACAACCACCCTCCAAAATTTTTCCTTTGCTTAGATTTTAGATCCTAACCTTCTTTTCATAAGAGCTTATATTACACTACTATCAAATATTCATGCTTTGATTGAAACTTATATTTTCCTTCATGCTTGTGTTCACTTGATTTACACTTAACTAATCTTTCTAAGTCATAAGATAACCTCCTAACCTTATCTTTTAGAGGTTCTAGGATTTCCTCCAAAAACTACGCAATCCATGAGGGAAAGCTGGACCTTGATTAATGGAATTTAATAGTCATGTCTGGTAGCTGTGCATTGAGCCCAAAAACTACAAATTCATGGATGGCAGCCTGACAATAATCCTATAAAATGTGCAGTCCATCATTGAGATCAGAAACTGTGCAGTGCATTGAGCTGGAAAGTTTATGAGTTCCTCATAATTATGCAATATTTTCGAGAAGTTTGCATGGAAGTTTCCAAAATACCATAATACAAGGCATAAAGTTATGGTGTTACTATAATAAGTTCAGTTGCAATTGTGCTGACATAGAGAGAATCTTTGCTTGCAATAATGCAAACCCTACTCCTATTTTGGGTCCCGATACCAACATTAAGGAGACAACTAAACCAATTGATGTGGAAACCTCTGTGTGCTCTTAATTTTTATGTATATTATTTCTCTAAGTTTTTTTCTATGATAAATTTTTGCTTTAGACTAATTCTCATAGGAATTGGCTAGTTTGTAAAAACTATAATTTGATATGTTTCATTTTAGTTTGAAATTCTATTTTACTGATAGGTTATTGTTTTGTTAGTGGTTTCTTTTCTCATGTTGTAAACCAACCTTTAGCACCCACTCATATTCTATTTAATATTTTTGTTTATCAATAAATCTCTCTCTCTCTCTCTCTCACTCACACACACACACACACACGCCTCCCACATCTATCGAAGTAACCAACCAACCAGGGTAAACATGTAACAAAGAGATAGTATGATATCATTCAAATCCTTATGTGTCAGTTAGGTAAGTGGAACCAACATAACACAACAACATATCCCTTCTACGAAAGCAATAGAACCCCCAAGAGCCATTCAAACCTTCCAAGCGACTAGCCCCTGTGACAAAATAATTTTTGCTGCATTAATCCCCTAAGCCCTCTAAGCACTTGAGAGCCCCAGTGGCTCCCACGATCCTGCATGAGTGTGAATGCAACCTTTTTCTTCAAGTTCTATGCTAGCGATTATGGGATTTAAGGCTAAATTTTAGGGCTAGGACCTAGGACAATTCCCAGAAATCCATGACACTTCCAGGAATGAAATATAATAGTGGAATAAATACACAAATCCAATTACTTGAATAAGTACTTGACTGGACCCCTACTATCAATGATAGACATTTAGACAAACATGTCACAAATATGTAATCTATATGCTTAAACAATAGATCTGAGCATTGAGGTCTCATATTTATCTGAGAATTGCTAAGAAGAATTGATGCCTCATAACATTACCTACATTGTTATATGTTATGTAATGTATTCAATAACCAATCACATATTCATCAAACATTTCAGGATCCATCAACAATATACATCATATAACAATCATACAAACCAACATATAAACCATGGAAACTCTACCATAATTACAACATCATAATCAATACATATTCTAATAAATCAAAATATAAAATACCTCTAATTAATATATGAAAGTGATAGCCAAGCCAGGGACTTCCAAGTACCACCCGACCATAGACTAGGTTGAACCAAATATTTTTTTTAGCCAGTCACCCCTACGTAATATTCCAAGCATGAATGTGGTATCTCACAAAACAAATCAATAAAAACCAACCCAAGGCTTCTAGAGGCCAAACCATCTCAACCCTCAACCAATGATTTCACCTCACGCTTGGACATCACTAACCATCAACAGATCAATCTCTACCCAAGTTTTCCAAGGCTTCAAAGAGTTTGTTCCAACCAAGGCTCCAAGACTAGTAAGTCAAATCACAGCTATTGCTGGGCTCTAGATAATTTTTCCAACCAAGACTCCAAGACTAGTAACTCAACCCACCAAGGTCTCCATAGTGTTTTTCCAACTAAGGCTCCAAGGCTACTAATTCAACCCAAGATGTTACAGGGCTCTAAATAATTTGTGTAACCAAGGATCTAATAACTAAGAACTCAACCCACATCCAGAGGACTATGAGAACCAACCAGAAAACGAAAGGAAGGAGACCCACAACACCATGTTTATCGAAGAAATGGCAAGGATAGAAAAAACCATTTTCAATCTAGGCAATCCTAAATGCCAATGATATATCATAACCAAGAAATCACATGCATGTGCCATGTATGCCAAAAATATCAAGGAAACCATACATGCAACCCAATATGTACAAATAAATCCAGTTGTAGTTGTTGATCCCAATGTTCTCTTGCACTTTCTTGCCTTTCCTTTTCCTTCTTTCTCCAAATCCTAAGTATGCCACACTCTTCCAAGAGTGCTCCAAGAAATTTGAAGTGTCCAAGAGTGATGCAGGGTCAACTTGCAACACCCATAATCTTTATCGATCATGCAAATTCACTTGCATCTCAACATCAAAATTACAAATTCACCCACTTCCTTTATCATGCGGAAGTTTTTTTTGTTTAAAACTTAAGATTCAAACGACAACCCACAATCGACACGCCTTAATCGAATGCCATAGCATATTTTCCAATACCCAAATTTGATTTTCACTATCGTCAACGCCCTTATATTTCATCTCATTTAATTTATAACGCAGGACCTGTAGATTTAATCTTTCAACATCTGAACCAACACCTTTTATAAAATCATTCAAACAGCATTAACACCTTATCAAGCAATACAACCCATGTATCCTCTCGCTCCACAGATCTGATCAATCCTTAGCTTAATTCATAAATCGGGTTGAACGCTCTTACAAACAGAGCGTTATGAAGATTCTTGCGCTCAGATCCACGTCTTCAAGGTTCCTGTCTATGAATCACTGCGGCCTTGTCAAAGGAATCAATTCACAAAACCAAATCACTGATCTAATGATTCGGATTGATTTCCCTTTCACTGTTCAAAAACGCTCCAAACTCTGGTCATACACCGATATATCAATCAGCGATCCCAATCTGCAACTTATAACCATTGCAATCATTACAAAAAACCTGCGCCACAAAAAAATCAAACACAAATCGCAGTCGGAAATATACATTTCCTTTTTTCTATGATCATCGGAGTTCCGATTCGATACATTCCCTAGAGCCCGATCCGATTCAATCGGAAATCGGAGATTAGCATTTACAACGATCGACAGTCGGAATTTAAAATGCGATTGATTATCGCCCGAACTCCCCGGACCTGATTCCACATCACTCAAGGTTTAATATAACATTCCAACACCGATGCAATACCAAATCTGCGATCGCTATCCCAATGTTGATATTCAATCGCTCCGACGCGATGTCACTCCACCTCCGCAACTCTACTGCGCTCCAATTTAAATCTACACCGATATCCTTTGTTGCCAAAACTGTCGACCATTATCACAACACCAATGCAATATGATTCAATTTGCTATCGCAACCAATATTGTGCTATCATTTATGTCATTTTACAGTTTTTCCGATGCGAGATTCCAGGCCCAATGCAATTTCCCAAACCAGTCTATAAAACTTTACATTCGGCTCATTGATATATTTTAAGGTATGCTATGTTCATGGGCTGATAACACATAAAATCAACCCTTATATTATTCAAAATCTGCTTCAAAGGTTCAATCAAAGATTAAGGGAAGACAACAGCGTTTTATCCAGAACGCCATATTTGAACTGAGATCACACAATCTCCTGTAAATTGACTTGAATTCTCACAGCATTTAATAACGCAATTATTCCTCCTTTGAATTACCTCACGAAAAGGAACCAGTGATCTACCAAATGGAATAATCTCTGCCAATTTAATTCGGTGATCCAAGTTTTCAACAAACTCCGCTAATATCCGAAATTCATTAAAACAGCACTACATACAGTTAATTTGACACCACACATAACCATATTTATTTCAATCCATTACGCAGATCAATAAAGTTCAAGCCTTCAAAATTTGTCATTCGACTATGCACAAACCACAACTGTAATTATATTGTTCAAAAAGAAAAATAAACAGAGTCTCGCCTTTTCCTAGTCATACCTGGAATGGCTTCTGTTATTAAAAAAAAAAATTCTCACACATAATCCGAGCTTTCGCTCCACCCAAACACTCACACTAACTCTCTAGTTCTATAACAAATCTACCCATCGACATTTACACTCCAATCGACTTTCCCTTTTATTAAGCCTTTCCAACTTTTTTTTATTAACTAGCTCCTAAAAACAATGCTAACGCTATCTCTTAAGAACAAAATTATGCTATTTTATAGCTTCTTGATTACATCTATACAAACAAATCTTATCGCTTATCTAAAATAAGACAGTCTCTGATTTATTATAATTCTAAAACTATTTGAGGAATCCAACCTCCTCAGCAAATCGATTTTGACCAACAGTAAATAACTTTTACTGGATTTAACCACAACATGAGGACAAATCTCCACATTGCTGGCTAATGTCGATGCTCCTGCATCAGACTCCCGAAGTTTAAACTAACCATGATCTCTTGATCATGCAATTCTGTTCTATGTCCTCCTAGATCCCATACTTGGTTTGATAGTCTGTCCTTGGTTACTGCTGTTGTTGTTTGTCCCTCAAGTTTTCCGCCTTTGTGCTGTAATTCCTCACTGTCTGCTGCTGTCCTTTTCACATATTTTGCTGCTACTTTGCTCACTTTAAATTTCAATTTTCCATTCCCTTCACCTGTACCATTTCTTCCAGCCAATCTTCCTTTCTTCTTTTGTCCTGCATTTTTTTTACTGGAATGCTATAGTATGAGTTTCCACAACTCATCCAATTCATTGTCCATTTCACTCCTTGTGTGCTGAATACTTTTCTACTGCAACTAATTGTGTTCTTGAATTAGAACATCATAATCTTTGTGCCAATAATCTTCCATATACATTTCTGAAATGTACAAATGCCTTTTACCAAGTTCTTCTTCCGGTTTCTCATTTATCACTTCATCATTCCTTACTTCAAATTCCAGCATACCTTCCATTAATCCGATCTGTTCTTCTTGGTTCAGATCGACTTCACACTGCCCTTTTCTTGCATATAAATCTTCATCAAAATTAATCAACTCAATAAACACAAATTCTTTACCTGCCTTCCTCATCAAAAGATTCGACTTATACAAATCTGCCATCTCATCTGGAAGTTCTCTCAAAAGTTCTGTACCATCTTTACTAACTCCATTGTCCGCAATATCTGTCTTTAATCCTCCTTCACTCTGGCTTGCTTCAAGATCAATGATCTTCAATGACTCAGTGTATCCTTTGAATTCAAAAATTCTTTTGCCATCCTCCTTATTCTGCATATGACTATGAGTAGTCATTTCTTCAACAGTCTTCAATAACTGTTTGTCTTTCCTCAAGTCAATGTGACCTGCAAACACACAACAACCTTCAATTTTCAAAATACAATACCTTCCATTTTCTTTTGATGCTTCAAGCACCAATCCTCCATCATAATTCTTTTGGATTTCAGCGGATCTTTCCTGCGGTGACTTCAAATCAATATGAATTTGTTCAAGTTTCTTGAACTCATTCATCAGCTTGCCATTCAACCTCTGTTGCAATGGTTTCCACTTCACTCTTTTCTTCAGTCTCCATCTATATCTTCGGTTTTCACTTATCTTTCTTTGTACTGCCAGATCAATTTCTGGTTCTTCATTCTGCTGCCAGTTTCTATTCTTCTGCAATTTAATGCTTTCCTCAAATTCACCCTTATGTAGCTGGTCATTCCTTCCAAATTTCTGGTTACTTCCACATTCATCTTGCTGAGTTAATATTTCTGTCTCTTTCATGCCTTTGAGGGCATAACCTCCTTGCTGCTTCTGATCTTTCATCTCACCTTCATATAATCGCTGCTCAATTTCTCTGATTTCAGCATCATATTTATTAATGTTGTCTTCCACACCTTTTCCTCCATCAGGTTCTGTAAGCTTTGTTTCTCCTTTGGGTTCCTCTAGTAATCTTTCCAAGAATTCTATCTCCTTGTGAAATCTCTCCAGCAGATCATCACAATTTTCCTTCTCAGCTTCATTCTTTTCTTGGCAATCCTCCTGAGTTGACCTGTTTTCCACATTATCATATTGTAAGCATCTTTCATCAATTCCATTAAATAAATTCATTGGTTTACCTTCTTGTAGTCCCACTATGGAATTGTCTTCAGACTGCTGGTCTATATCAACCTCATCTGACTGTTTCACACCAAACAGGATTTCATCTATGAACTCCTTCTGTTTCAATAGATCAACGCCTTCTTCCTCTAAAAGGGATTCACCATCATACTTTACCTCAAGAGCTTCATTCCTGGTTGTGACAATTTCATCAAGCTGTTCATCATCCTCTGCATATCCTGCAAACATACACAAACTATAAGAATCAAAATCACAAGGCTTCATTGCCTCATCTGCTTCCTTTGTCAACATATCTTCGAATTGTTCTGAACTCTGCTGATAGTCCATGAGATCTTCAGCTGACCTCTCATTATCCTCTTCCCCCAACATTTCACCTTGTTCCAGTCTGCAAATGGAAACTTCCATTTCTACTTCTGCTTCTCTGAGTTCCTCTGATTCCTCTTGAGCACTAAATATCTGCTCAATCTTTCTCAATTCTTCTACTATCTCTCACTTCACTTGCTGATTTCTCCTTTCTTGTAGCCTTGGCCACTTTACTCTTTTCCTCATGGTCCAAACACTTTTCTGCAGCATCTTCATCAATATTCCAATCTGGAAATCTATCTCAGCTTTCTCTCGGTCAAACTCTTCTTGACTCATCCTCATGCCATTTGCTTTGGCATCTTCCCTTCTACTATGGCTTCTTTGTGAACTTCTGCTATGACTATCTGTAGTCATTTTCTGCTCCTCTCTTTCCATGAGCTCCTCACACTTCTGCAACAAGCCTCTGCACAGCAAGTCCTTCTTACTGCAATCTCACCTCACTAAGCTCTCCTCACTCAGTCTTTTGGTAAGCACGATCCCCTATCCAGAATCTTCTCTTGAGCAACACTTTTGCTCCCTCTAGGCTTCTGCATCTCTCACTCTTTCTTTCGAGAACACCTAAATTGTCCTCTCTGTCCAATCTCTTGTTGGATTCTTCAGGTTCACTGCCTCTTCTATCTGGTTCTTCTCTCACAACTTCTCTTGATTTATATTGTTGCAGTCTTCGATTCAAAAGAGCCAAGCTCTGACACCAAAAATGATGCAGGGTCAACCTGCAACACCCAGAATCTTTATCTATCATGCAAATTCACCCACTGCCTTTATCATGCGGAAGTTTTTTTTGTTTAAAAATTAAGATTCAAACGACAACCCACA
The DNA here is from genome assembly GCA_034641835.2 of Pinus albicaulis. Taxonomy (NCBI): domain Eukaryota; kingdom Viridiplantae; phylum Streptophyta; class Pinopsida; order Pinales; family Pinaceae; genus Pinus; species Pinus albicaulis. Next base: position 47,657,022 of record CM076580.1, read on the forward strand.
ATCGACATGCCTTAATCGAATGCCATAGGATATTTGCCAATACCCAAATTTGATTTTCACTATCGTCAACACCCTTATATTTCATCTCATTTAATTTATAACGCAGGACCTGTAGATTTACTCTTTCAACATCTGAACCAACACCTTTTATAAAAACATTCAAACAACATTAACGCCTTATCAAGCAATACAACCCAAGTATCCTCTCGCTCCACAGATCTGATCGATCCTTAGCTTAATTTATAAATCGGGTTGAACGCTCTTAAAAATAGAGCGTTATGAAGATTCTTGCGCTCAGATCCACGTATTCAAGGTTCCTGTCTATGAATCACTGCGGCCCTGTCAAAGGCATCAATTCACAAAACCAAATCACTGATCCAATGATTCGGATCGATTTCCCTTTCACTATTCAAAAACGCTCCAAACTCTGGTCATACATTGATATATCAGTCAGCGATCTCAATCTGCAACTTATAACCATTGCAATCATTACAAAAAACCTGCACCACAAAACAATCAAACACAAATCGCAGTCGGAAATATACATTTCCTTTTTTCTATGATCATTGGAGTTCCGATTCGATACATTCCCTAGAGCCCGATCCGATTCAATCGGAAATCGGAGATTAGCATTTACAACGATCGGCAGTCGGAATTTAAAATGTGATTGATTATCGCCCGAACTCCCCGGACCTGATTCCACATCACTCAAGGTTTAATATAACATTCCAACACCGATGCAATACCAAATCTGCGATCGCTATCCCAATGTTGATATTCAATCGCTCCGACGCGATGTCACTCCACCTCCGCAACTCTACTGCGCTCCAATTTAAATCTACACCGATATCCTTTGTTGCCAAAACTGTCGACCATTATCACAACACCAATGCGATATGATTCGATTTGCTATCGCAACCAATATTGTGCTATCATTTATGTCATTTTACAGTTTTTCCAATGCGAGATTCCAGGCCCAATGCAATTTCCCAAACCAGTCTATAAAACTTTACATTCGGCTCATTGATATATGTTAAGGTATGCTATGTTCATGGGTTGATAACACATAAAATAAACCCTTATATTATTCGAAATCCGCTTCAAAGGTTCAATCAAAGATTAAGGGAAGACAACAACGTTTTATCCAGAACGCCATATCTGAACTGAGATCACACAATCTCCTGTAAATTGACTTGAATTCTCACAGCATTTAATAACGCAATTCTTCCTCCTTTGAATTACCTCACGAAAAGGAACCAGCGATCTACCAAATGGAATAATCTCTACCAATTTAATTCGGTGATCCAAGTTTTCAACAAACTCTGCTAATATCCGAAATTCATTAAAATAGCACTACATACAGTTAATTTGACACCACACAGAACCATATTTATTTCAATCCATTACGCAGATCAATAAAGTTCAAGCCTTCAAAATTTTTCATTCGACTATGCACAAACCACAACTATAATTATATTGTTCAAAAATAAAACAAAACAGAGTCTCGCCTTTTCCTGGTCATACCTAGAATGGCTTCTGTTATTAAAAAAAACAATTCTCACACATAATCCGAGCTTTCGCTCCACCCAAACACTCACACTAACTCTCTAGTTATATAACAAATCTACCCATCGACATTTACACTCCAATCGACTTTCCCTTTTATTCAGCCTTTTCAACCTTTTTTTTATTAACTAGCTCCTAAAAACAATGCTAACGCTATCTCTTAAGAACAGAATTATGCTATTTTATAGCTTCTTGATTACATCTATACAAACAAATCTTATCGCTTATCTAAAATAAGACAGTCTCTGATTTATTATAATTCTAAAACTATTTGAGGAATCCAACCTCCTCAGCAAATCGATTTTGATCAACAGTAAATAAATTTTACTGGATTTAACCACAACATGTGGACAAATCTCCACATTGCTGGCTAATGCCGATGCTCCTACATCAGACTCCCAAAGTTTAAACTAACCATGATCTCCTGATCATGCAATTCTGTTCTATGTCCTCCTGGATCCCATACTTGGTTTGATAGTCTGTCCTTGGTTACTGCTGTTGTTGTTTGTCCCTCAAGTCTTCCACCTTTGTGCTGTAATTCTGCATTGTCTGCTGCTGTCCTTTTCACATATTTTGCTGCTACTTTGCTCACTTTAAATTGCAATTTTCCATTCCCTTCACCTATACCATTTCTTCCAGCCAATATTCCTTTCTTCTTTTGTCCTGCATTTGTTTTACTGGAATGCTGTAGTATGAGTTTCCACAACTCCTCCAATTCATTGTCCATTTCACTCCTTGTGTGCTGAATACTTTTCTGCTGCAACTGATTGTGTTCTTGAATTAGAACATCATAATATTTGTGCCAATAATCTTCCATATACATTTCTGAAATGTACAAATGCCTTTTCCCAGGTTCTTCTTCCGGTTTCTCATTTATCACTTCATCATTCCCTACTTCAAATTCCAGCATACCTTCCATTAATCCGATCTGTTCTTCTTGGTTCAGATCAACTTCACACTGCCCTTTTCTTGCATATAAATCTTCATCAAAATTAATCAACTCAATAAACACAAATGCTTTACCTGCCTTCCTCATCAAAATATTCGACTTATACAAATCTGCCATCTCATCTGGAAGTTCTCTCAAAAGTTCTGTACCATCTTTACTAACTGCATTGTCCGCAATATCTGTCTTTAATCCTCCTTCCCTCTGGCTTGCTTCAAGATCAATGATCTTCAATGATTCAGTGTATCCTTTGAATTCAAAAATTATTTTGCCATCCTCCTTATTCTGCATATGACTATGAGTAGTCATTTCTTCAACAGTCTTCAATAACTGTTTGTCTTTCCTCAAGTCAATGTGACCTGCAAACACACAACAACCTTCAGTTTTCAAAATACAATACCTTCCATTTTCCTTTGATGCTTCAAGCACCAATCCTCCATCATAGATCTTTTGGATTCCAGCGGATCCTTCTTGCGGTGACTTCAAATCAATATGAATTTGTTCAAGTTCCCTGAACTCATTCATCAGCTTGCCATTACACCTCTGTTGCAATAGCTTCCACTTCACCCTTTTCTTCAGTTTCCATCTGTATCTTCGGTCTTCTCTTATCTTTCTTTGTACTGTCAGACCAATTTCTGGTTCTTCATTTTGCTGCCAGTTTCTATACTTCTGCAATTTAATGCTTTCAAATTCATTCTCATGTAGCTGATCATTCTTTCCAAATTTCTGGTTACTTCCATCTTGCTGAGTTAATATTTCTGTCTCCTTCATGCCTTTGAGGACATAACTCCCTTGTTGCTCCTGATCTTTCATCTCACCTTCAAATAATCGCTGCTCAATTTCTCTGATTTCAGCATCATATTTATTAATGCTATCTTCCACACCTTTTCCTCCATCAGGTTATGTAAGCTTCGTTTCTCCTTTGGGTTCCTCGAGCAATCTCTACAAGAATTCTATCTCCTTATGAAATCTCTCCAGCAGATCATCACAATTTCCATTCTCAGCTTCATTCTTTTCTTGGCAATCCTCCTGAGTTAACCTGCTTTCCACATTATCATATTTCAAGCATCTTTCATCAATTCCATTAAACAAATTCATTGGTTTACCTTCTTGTAGTACCACTATGGAATTTTCATTAGACTTCTGGCCTATATCAACCTCATCTGACTGTTTCACACCAAACATGATTTCATCTATGAACTCCTTTTGTTTCAATAGATCAACGCCTTCTTCCTCTAAAAGGGATTCACCATCATACTTTACCTCAAGAGCTTCATTCCTGGTTGTGACAATTTCATCAAACTGTCCATCATCCTCTGCATATCCTGCAAACATACACAAACTATAAGAATCAAAATCACAAGGCTTCATTGCCTCATATGCTTCCTTTGTCAACATATCTTCGAATTGTTCTGAATTCTGCCAGTAGTCCAGAAGATCTTCAACTGACCTCTCATTATCCTCTTCCCCCAACATTTCACCTTGTTCTGGTCTGCAAATGGAGACTTCCAATTCTACCTCTGCTTCTCTGAGTTTCTCTGATTCCTCTTGAGCACTCAATATCTGCTCAATCTTTCTCAATTCTTCTACTATCTCTGACTTCACTTGCTGATTTCTCCTTTCTTGTAGCCTTGGCCACTTTACTCTTTTCCTCATGGTCCAAACACTTTTCTGCAGCATCTTCATCAATATTCCAATCTGGAAATCTATCTCAGCTTTCTCTCGGTCAAACTCTTCTTGACTCATCCTCATGCCATTTGCTTTGGCATCTTCCCTTCTGCTATGGCTTCTTTGTGAACTTCTGCTATGACTATCTGTAGTCATTTTCTGCTCCTCTCTTTCCATGAGCTCCTCGCACTTCTGCAACAAGCCTCTGCACAGCAAGTCCTTCTTACTGCAATCTCACCTCACTAAGCTCTCCTCACTCAGTCTTTTGGTAAGCACGATTCCCTATCTGGAATCTTCTCTTGAGCAACACCTTTGCTCACTCTAGGCTTCTGCAATCTCTCACTCTTTCTTTCGAGAACACCTCAATTTTCCTCTCTGTCCAATCTCTTGTTGGATTCTTCAGGTTCACTGCCACTTCTATCTGGTTCTTCTCTCACAACTTCTCTTGATTTATATTGCTGCAGTCTTCGATTCAACAGAGCCAAGCTTTGATACCAAAAATGATGCAGGGTCAACCTGCAACACCCAGAATCTTTATCTATCATGCAAATTCACTTGCATCTCAGCATCAAAATTACAAATTCACCCACTGCCTTTATCATGCGGAAGTTCTTTTTGTTTAAAACTTAATATTCAAACGACAACCCACAATCGACACGCCTTAATCGAATGCCATAGCATATTTGCCAATACCCAAATTTGATTTTCACTATCGTCAACGCCCTTATATTTCATCTCATTTAATTTATAACGCAGGACCTGTAGATTTACTCTTTCAACATCTGAACCAACACCTTTTATAAAATCATTCAAACAACATTAACGCCTTATCAAGAAATGCAACCCAAGTATCCTCTCACTCCACAGATCTGATCGATCCTTAGCTTAATTCATAAATCGGGTTGAACGCTCTTACAAACAGAGCGTTATGAAGATTCTTGCGCTTAGATCCACGTCTTCAAGGTTCCTGTCTATGAATCACTGCGGCCCTGTCAAAGGCATCAATTCACAAAACCAAATCACTGATCCAATGATTCGGATCGATTTCCCTTTCACTGTTCAAAAACGCTCCAAACTCTGGTCATACACTGATATATCAATCAGCGATCCCAATCTGCAACTTATAACCATTGCAATCATTACAAAAAACCTGCGCCACAAAACAATCAAACACAAATCGCAGTCGGAAATATACATTTCCTTTTTTCTATGATCATCGGAGTTCCGATTCGATACATTCCCTAGAGCCCGATTCGATTCAATCGGAAATTGGAGATTAGCATTTACAACGATCGGCAGTCGGAATTTAAAATGTGATTGATTATCGCCCAAACTCCCCGGACCTGATTCCACATCACTCAAGGTTTAATATAACATTCCAACACCGATGCAATACCAAATCTGCGATCGCTATCCTAATGTTGATATTCAATCGCTCCGACGCGATGTCACTCCACCTCTGCAACTCTACTGCGCTCCAATTTAAATCTACACCGATATCCTTTGTTGCCAAAACTGTCGACCATTATCACAACACCAATGCGATATGATTCAATTCGATATCACAACCAATATTGTGCTATCATTTATGTCATTTTATAGTTTTTTCGATGCGAGATTCCAGGCCCAATGCAATTTCCCAAACCAGTCTATAAAACTTTACATTCGGCTCATTGATATATGTTAAGGTATGCTATGTTCATGGGCTGATAACACATAAAATCAACCCTTATATTATTCGAAATCCGCTTCAAAGGTTCAATTAAAGATTAAGGGAAGACAATAGTGTTTTATCCAGAATGCCATATCTGAACTGAGATCACACAATCTCCTGTAAATTGACTTGAATTCTCACAGCATTTAATAACGCAATTCTTCCTCCTTTGAATTACCTCACGAAAAGGAACCAGCGATCTACCAAATGGAATAATCTCTGCCAATTTAATTCGGTGATCCAAGTTTTCAACAAACTCCGCTAATATCCGAAATTCATTAAAACAGCACTACATACAGTTAATTTGACACCACACATAACCATATTTATTTCAATCCATTACACAGATCAATAAAGTTCAAGCCTTCAAAATTTGTCATTCGACTATGCACAAACCACAACTATAATTATATTGTTAAAAAAGAAAACAAAACAGAGTCTCACCTTTTCCTGGTCATACCTGGAATGGCTTCTGTTATTAAAAAAAACAATTCTCACACATAATCCGAGCTTTCGCTCCACCCAAACACTCACACTAACTCTCTAGTTCTATAACAAATCTACCCATCGAAATTTGCACTCCAATCGACTTTCCCTTTTATTCAGCCTTTCCAACCTTTTTTTTATTAACTAGCTCCTAAAAACAATGCTAACGCTATCTCTTAAGAACAAAATTATGCTATTTTATAGCTTCTTGATTACATCTATACAAATAAATCTTATCGCTTATCTAAAATAAGACAATCTCTGATTTATTATAATTCTAAAACTATTTGAGGAATCCAACCTCCTCAGCAAATCGATTTTGACCAGCAGTAAATAAATTTTACTAGATTTAACCACAACATGTGGACAAATCTCCACATTGCTGGCTAATGCCGATGCTCCTGCATCAAAGAGTATGAAAGAAAGAGAGAATAGTGAAAGCTCCAACATATAATTGACAAAAGACTAAGAAAAAACTTTCCAACTAATCTCGAGAAGCCTTTTTATCAGCGTGGCCTCTAATTTCTTCATTTTCCATTATTTTCCTTCATTTTCCTCCTCACATGCAACTTGTGACCTTTGACCTTCCATTTATCCTAATTTCCATTATTTTCATAAATAAATGTGTCAAAAATACCTTTCCCTTTTCAATGCCTTAGCCATTGCCTTTTCCAATTTCCACTTAGCAATAAACACATCAAGTGATGCCCACTAGGATATGTTTCCCAACATTCAACTTTGAATAAGTGTCCCTTAACTGTGGTCTTATTTTAAGTTTATTAACTTTTATTACATGAAATTTTAGCTTTGGTCTATTACAAAACCCTTCCCCTTGGGGAAATTGTCCTTGATGTTAAACCATGCCTATAACTCAGCAATACTGATGAAAATAAAAAATGTACTACATATGGAGCTTTATAGCCCATCTTATTGCAGCATTTACAATGAATAACCTACTGAAAGCATGACAATAATATCATGTATTGGAGCTTTATAACACAACTCATTACGATATTAAAAATAAAAAACACATATACTTATGCACATTTTCTTCAACTAGAAAATAAAAGGATACTATGCATGTATCAATGACAAGGAAATCCATAGGCTCACACCTCCACCCTCAAGGTAATACCAGGATTCACCTCCTTTTGAGGAAGTCTAGAATCCACTATCGAAGTCAAAGTTGCATTGAAGGTCCAACGCTATAATCCTGAGCCACTTATCCTCTCAGTGAATAGTTACCGACTCATTATTTTAGGTCACACTCCCAATGTGCATATAATTTCATCTAGCAATGATAATTACAAAAAAAATCCATCCTCGACCTTCCCTTGTCTGCTACACATTAGCTCAGGAAATATGGTCACCCCCTTCCGTGTAGTCACTCACCTTCTAAGTTCCCCGACATCCCCTATACCGGGTCATCCATCCCTTCGCAAGGCTTCTTCACATCAAAAGGTAAAATAATCAAGTCATATACCTTGCTCAAAACCATAATACCAGTCATAGCATGCTCATGGAAATCAATTGACCCTATTGTGTGCTATTATCCCACAATGGCCCTGCTCCTTAAGTTCTCTACCAACATACTGCTTCTTGTTTTAATTCCTTTTTTTTTACTACTGGTAATCCTCGCAACCAATTTCAATGACACAGACTAGGCATTACCATGCTTTCCTGTACCAAGAACATAATTTCCATTAGACTCAAAATAAATTGAACTAAATTCACATCATACCTCATTGGAGGCCTGTCAATAAGGTACACTTGCATTTCTATTTACTTCCTGTCACAACAAGTCAAACCATATCTTTGACCAAATCATCATGTATAAACATATCACATCCAGTTAGCTCAAAATGAAACCATCATAAATGAAAATCATATATAACATGTAACCATCATAAACCAAAATCGTAGATCACACGTAATCATCATGAGTCAGAAGCACATATCACATGCATAATAAAACTAAAATAAAATACTGATACTTATCCTTTAATCAATCCTTAGCTTCTACTATTATGATTTTTTCTTTCCATATGCCCATTGGATCGGTTGTCACACCCGACAAACACACAGTTCATTCTCTTCAGCCACATACACATACACATACACATAATTTACATCACAACATGTACATTCACATATGTCATACAACACCACACAATACATACACCCACATCCAACACAAAAAAAACACATATAGCTACACCTATTGTACAAAAAAATGCATACACGTACATCTAGTGTATGACACAATACATATATCTATAGAGAGTACAACACAATGAGTACACATGTCATGATACCACGACTACACAATGCACATGCATAGCATTACATGCCCACAACACAACATGTACGACATGCACACAATACCACATGTACACCAGTACCATATGGAAAGCATGTGCACATCATCACATGTACATGGCACCATATACACAATGTTTGCACAGCATCACATGTATAGGACACCACCTGCGCAATGTGTGCACAACATCACATGAACACGTCACCACCTACACAACATGTACACAATGCCACATGTACACTACACCACCTCTATAAAGTGTACACATCACCACATGCACGACATGTACACTGTACTGCATGTACACAACACAACATGTAGGACATGTACATAACACGACTTGCACACAAAACCACATGTACAATCATGCAAACAACACCATATGTACATAGCACCATATGTATAAAATGCACTCAGCACCATATGTACATAGCACTGCATACACAACATGTACATAGTACCATGTGTACACAACACCGCATATCCAACATGCGCACAACACCATATGCACACAACAATGCATATCCAACATTTGTGCAGTATGATATGTACACAACACCACATATCCAACATGCATGCAGTGCGATATGTACACAACACCACATATCCAACATGTACATAGCACCATATATGTCCAACATGGAATATGCAATATACACACAATGCTATATATACAAAAAGTATACAACATCATATGTACATAATGCTATATATTTTACATGTACAAACCACCATAGGTACAATCACTGAATATAAAAAATGCACAACATATATAAAACAATAGTACTACACATCCATAGACCACACACTGACTCCACAAAGAAACCTTTCTTCTAGTGTCTTTACACTATCCTTTCTTATCCTAGCATGTCGCATATGATACTTCTTTAATTTCGATGATGTATCCCTCATCATTACCTATCCATACCATAAACATAGGCATAGTACAAGAATATAATATCAGTTCATATCCACATGATACTTACCTCATATATCTTTCAGGGCTACTCTTCCCACTTGATTCCCCATAAGACCAGGAACCTCTTTCATTCTATTCACCTACATAATAAATCATTTGTCCACAAGAATGATCCCTAAAAACCCTGTTAAAGAGTGACATAGATACATAGATACATACATATATATATAAATTAGCATAAATAATCATAATCCTATCAGACAATGACATACATAAATAAATATATATACATACATATAAGAATTAGCATAAAACAAATCACGATCTATGATGACCCTATTATACACAACATACATACATGTATACATATATAGACATCATCATAATCATACTCACAACATGATTACTAGACATCATAAAGTTAAGGTTAGGAGGACTTCCTTTATCCATGCACAACATGCATAGCATTGAGAAAAATAGTTCCCAACTTAGCCAAGGCATCTGACACCTCAAATGTATTTACCTTACCTTTCCTACTACATTTCTCATGACTGTTATACCATCGTCCATTTACACCATGGACCCAACCAATCCAATTGGTTGTCATATTATTACCTTAAACTTCCCTTACTCTTGTATCGAGCTTCATTCGTGTATTACATCACTTGTTTGGTTTGATTCGGCTCTTCCCGAGCTCCATTAAATTTCCTCTTTCTCAACCAATTCCCAACACCCCCAAACATAAAATGCAAGAACCACAAGAAACCAAGAAGAAAACCATGAAAAACCAAAATCAATACGACACCGCAACAAAGTGGCAAGCCCTTCCGTCAGACATAAACAAAAATGAAAATCAAGTGCAAACAAATCATAGAAGGATAAAAGCATAAGACTAGCAACAAACACCGTGAATCAATCCCCTATGGGTTCCCAATGCTTCCAAGGGAAATCTCAACCCGATCCTTTTCAAAGATTTCATGGTAGTCTATTTTGCCATGTAATCCCCTACATCATATTTCCATAAACACATAATTGTCAATGTATAATATAAACATATAATATGCCAATTATCTTACCTTATTGTGCCAAACATGGTCCCTTGTAACTTAACACACATGTCAGCCTCATGTTCCAAAGAAAAATGCAACATATCTATTAATTTTAAATCAACCTTTACCAATACTAAAAATCATGTCATAGTCAAAAGTAAACTCACATTCATTAATCATAATGCATAACGCTACAACTATCACCTACTTACACTCAAGTACATATCAATTGTCTCAACACATATGTGTTAGTACAACCATCTTAAAACAAGATCATTTATTCAAGCAATGTTATAGACACATACTCATATCATGAAATTAATTAAACATTCAAATAAAATATAAATGTACCAAGTTATATAAATCAACTAAACGACATAATAGAAACGAAACACTCAGACACAAAATAGACGACATAATAAACATTCAAGCACCAAGTATATATCATACCATAATGTATCTCATGGGATGATATATTGTCTGCACAATCAATCTATATTAGCATGAGATAACTTCACAACATATCCACTCAAAGGTAAATAAGGTCGTGATATCCATAATAGTAACTAGCTAACATATTCATATCATAAAATCATAAACAATTGTCATTCATGCATAAAATTCACATATGCACAGTTAGTCTAGATTAGTAAAACATAATATCACAAATATATCAACTCATACATGAATGGAATAACCCTAACCATATGCATAGGTCAATCCAAATCAAAACGATCATGTATAACATCAAAATATTAATACAATAACCCTAATCATCAAGGTAACTAACATATAATGACAACAAGTTAACATATAACATAATCACCAATTAAAAAACCACAACAATGTATATAACAACAAGTTACTGTCATTCATGACTATTCGACACAAGTACATATGGTCACACTGATAATATAACATCTATCATACAACCATAACGACGATAAAATTACAAGTATATAAGTAACCCTAATTCTTATAACAACCATTAGACACATACCTCCATGCCAAACATACAATACCTATATGATGATATGCTCTTACCCCAAAGTCTAGTGTTCCAATCTCGCTCTAATAGTCTACATCTCCTGCTCTGTCTTATCCAACATATAAACATCATATCCTATTAACAACATATTGATGACATAACTAATTACAATGACCTCACAATGCATATCTAGCCCATTATGCATGCATAACCATAACCATAACGATGCATGCACAACAACCTATAGACACTAACATGCATAAACAACTCTCAACCAACATACATTCATGACAACCACATCCAATCAAAAACACCATAACTTTCATATGGTGACACCATTGCAACTATGACCAATGCCATGCATAGAGAAAAAGCACATAGACCACAAATCGTAAGGAACACATATGCTACTGGAATTAATGCATGCCCAACACACCGCCCATCCAGTCCAAGGGGTGAACCATGATACAATACCACTCTACAACACCCACCTCTTAGATATACCCAAGTAACCGACAAACTGGGTTAAACATGTGATGAAGTGTTACTATGATATAATTAAACTAACTATTTTCCAGTTAAGAAGTGGAACTGATGTAACACAACAACACAAACCTTCTACACCTAAAACAAAACCCCCAGGATTCATTCAAACCTTCTAGGTGACTAGCCCCTAAGACAAACTAGCCTATGCTGCATTAATACCCTAGTCACTCCCTTTCCAATCCGTCCAAGAAATTGAGAGCCCCAGTCACTCCCATGATCCTACATGAGTGAGACTACATCCTTTCTCTACCAATGCTATGCCAATGAATATAGAATTTAAGGATAAATTTCATGGCTAGGACCAAGTCACTACCCAGAACTCCATGACACTTCCAGTAATGAAAGATAATAATGGATTAATGATAAAAATATGATTAATTGAACAAGAACTTGACTAGACCCCTACTATCCATGACAAAAATTTCATCAAGCATGTCACAAATATGTAATCTACATGCTTAACAACAAATCTGAGCATAGCTGTCTCATACTTATCTGAGAATCGGTAAGAAGCATTGATGCCTCATCACATAAGCTACATTATAATTTATTAGGTCATATATTCAATAACCAATCACATATTCATCAAACATGTTAGGATCCATCAACAATATACATCATATAACCATCATATAAACCAAAAATAACCAACATATAAACCATGGAAAAGCTACCATAATGTCACCATCATAATCAATACATATGCTCATAGATCACAATAGAAAATACCTCTGATTAATATATGAAATTTCCAACCAAGTAAAGGACTTCCACGTACCACTTGACCACAGACTAGGATGAACCAAATATTTCTTTCATCCAGTCACCCTCGTGACATATTTCAGTCATGAATATGGGATCTCACAAAACGAATCAATCAAAACCAAGCCACGGACAGAGGCCAAACCACCTCAAACCTCAACTAGTGATTCTTCCTCATGGTCATACATCACTAACCATCACCATATTAGTCTTTAGCCAAATTGTCCAGGGATCCAAAGTGTTTTCTCCAACCAAGACTCTAGGACTAGTAACTCAACACAAAGTTGTTGTTGGGATCCAAAGGGTTTATCCAACCAAGGTTCCACAACTAGTAATTCAACCCACCAAGGGCTCTAGCTCGTTTTTCCAGCCAAGGCTCTAGTATTAGTAACTCAACCTAAATAATAGTTTGAAGGTTTCTATGGTGTGAGTTTTGAGTTGGGGAATTTAGAATCTCCATATTATTCATTTTTATGTCTACATTTCGAGTCTAGATCAAGACCCATACTCAAGACAAAACCTACCAAGAAGAGAGGAGGATTTATGAAATAATATAAGATGGAGCGAACAGAAGAATGAGTAGAAAGCAGGAGCCGACCAACAAATTCCAAGGAATTAGGAATCTAATGAGCCGGTCAAATTCTCTGCGGGTGTGTTGGATGTGAAACCTGTGTTTGATAGAAGCGAAGGGTGATGTAAGATTGAGATCATGAAACTTCTTGAGGAAAAATAGATCAGCCAATCTTCTCTGAATTTTAATGCTTGTTTTTTCGCGATTATGTATCTCAATCCAAGTTTCCCTTCCATACAGGGTACCAATAATAGTTTGAAGGTTTATGTGGTGTGAGTTTTGAGTTGGGGAATTCAAAATCTCCACAGTATTATTTTTTATATCTACGTTTTCTGTCTAGATCAAGAGCCATCCTCGGGACAAAACTTGCCAAGAAGAGAGGAGGATTGATGAAATAAATATAATATGTAGCGAACGGAGGGATCAGGAGAATGTAGGAGCCAACCAACAAATTCCAAGGAATTAAGAATTTACTGAGCTGGTCAAATGATCTATGGGTGTGCTAGAATTGCAAAACATCCCAGTGGGAAACCTGGATTGAGATACGTAATCCCGAAAAAACAAGGGTTAAAATTCAGAGAAGAGAGGTTGATCTATTTTTCCTGAAGCGGTGTTGTGATCTCTATATTACACCATCCTTCTCTTCTATCAAACATAGGTTTCATAGCCAACACACTCGCAGAGCATTTGACCAGCTCAGTAAATTCCTAATTCCTTGGAATTTGCTGGTCGACTCCTGCTTTCTCATCATTCCTCCGTTCGCTCCATCTTATATTTATTTCATAAATCCTCCTCTCTTCTTGGCAGGTTTTGTCTCGAGGATGGGTCTTGATCTAGACCAGAAACGTAGACATAAAAATGAATACTGCGGAGATCTTGAATTCCCCAACTCGAAACTCACACCATAGAAACCTTCAAACTATTATTGGTACCCTTTACGGAAGGGAAACCTGGATTGACATATGTAATCTCGAGAAAAAAATGGTTAAAATTCGGAGAAGAGAGACTGCTCTATTTTTCCTGAAGTAGTGTCGTGATCTCAATTTACACCATCCTTCTCCTTTGTCAAACACATGTTGTGCAACCCGCACACCCACAGAGCATTTTACTGGCTCAATAAATTCCTAACTCTTTGGAATTTTCTAGCTGACTCCTACATTCTCCTCATCCCTTTGTTCGCTCCATCTTATATTTATTTCATCAATCCTACTCTCTTCTTGGCAGGTTTTGTCTTGAGTATGGGTCTTGATCTAGACCCAAAACGTAGACATAAAAATGAATATTGTGGAGATTCTGAATTCCCCAACTCAAAACTCACACCATAGAAACCTTCAAACTATTATTTAGGTTGAGTTACTAGTACTGGAGCTTAAAAAAAAACTAGCAAGGAAACCATACATACAACCCGACACCTGCAAATAAATCCAATTGTAGTTTCCAATCACAATGTTCTCTAGTGCTTTCCTACCTTTCCTTTTCTTTCTTGCTCCAAATCCCAAGTATGCCATACTCCTCCAAGAGTGCTCCATAAAATCTAAGTGTCCAAGACTATGAGAGAGAGAGAGAGAGAAAAGCAAGAGCTCCACCATAGAATTGACAAAAGGCTAAGAAACAACTTTCCAAATGATCCTCAGAAGCCTTTTTATTAATGTGGCCTCTATTTTCTTAATTTTCCATTATTTTCCTTCATTTTCCTCCTCACATGCAACTTGTGACCTTTCACCTTCCCTTTCTTCTAATTTCCATTATTTTCATATATAAATGTGTCAAAAATACTTTTTTCCTTTTCAAAGCCTTATCCATTTCCTTTTGCAATTTCCCCTTAGCAATAAACACATCAAGTTAGGCCCACTAGGATATCTTTCCAACCATTCCTCTTGAAATAAGTGTCCCTTAACCGTGGTATTATTTTAACTTTATTAACTTTTATTACATGAAATTTTAGCCTAGGTTTGTCTTTCTCACACACACACACACACATACACACACACAAGTTTATCAGTATTATTAAACTCATTAGATACACATTTCATTGTTTTTTCAAAATCAATTTCCTTGTTATTTATTAATTTCCTTGAACATGAAGACAACACAACTTAGAAAGAAAAGCTATGAAGATCAGAATAGGTTGTTTAAGGAGTTTCAGGTTGGGGGGCATGTCTATTTTTGCATCAATCCCAAGAAGAGATCCTTGCATATTGGATCATATGCCAAGTTGGAACCTCGGTTTTATGGACCTTTCAATATTATTGAAAGTATTGGATTAGTAGCCTATCGACTTGCACTTCCTTCGACACTAAAATTACATGATGTTTTCCATGTGTCATTGCTTAAAAATTATGTTAAATATGTTGATCATGGGATTGATTGGTGTGTATTGTAGGTGGAGGACGAAGGAGAATTCTAGCTGAAACCATACTATATATTATAGAGAAATATCCTCATTCTTTGGAACGGAGCAATCGATCAAGTTGAAGTGCAGTGGAAGCACTTTGGGCCCAATGAAGCCACGTGGGAGATGGAAGATTAGTTGTAGTCTATGCATCCTTATATATGTACAAGCTGGGGGACCGAGCCCACTGCTCCCTAGGGAAGCTACGAGACCTAGTGGGCTAGTGCTCTAGTGCGATGATTGTCGCGTCGTAGGGTTGCACAATACTAACCACTATCCCCACCTTGCTGCATATGTTCCAGAGGTAAAGCAGAAATGGTCTAGGTTCTGCAGATCAGTGGGACATGATGAACAGAATTGCCAGACATATGATTTGATGATTGATCAAGGAAAATTATACAGAGTACAATCAGACCCTGCATCACCAAGGACCCCCGTAGGTATGGCGGCTCCTCATCAAGGAGCAGGGGAGGAGGACACGGTGGAAGTGTAGGATGGGGACGAGGTCAACTAATCTGCTACAACTGCAAAGAAGCAAGACACTTTGCAGGGGACTACTCGAACTCCACTAGGAAATCCTGTCAGTATTGCAGACAACTAGACCATGCGATTGAAGACTGCTCGATCTTGATCGTGAAAATGTAGGAAAAGCAGTCGACACTTATGCAGAATGTGTAGAGAGTTAAGGTTGAGTTGCAAAGAAAAGTTCCAAGCGTGAATGTGGTGACACGCAGTGGGATGGCCACCAGTGGGCCTGAGGAGGAGGTTGCGATGGAACCTCTTATCCATCGAGTCGTTATTAAACAAGAAGGCATGCAACTAAAAAGGGGGAAAGAAACATTTATCATAATCAACACACTCGCATAGCATTTTACCAGCTCCGTAAATTCCTAATTCCTTGGAGTTTGCTGGTCGACTCCTGATTTCTCATCATTCCTCCATTCGCTCCATCTTATATTTATTTCATAAATCCTCCTCTCTTCTTGGTAGGTTTTGTCTCGAGGATGGGTCCTAATCTAGACCCAAAATGTAGACGTAAAAATAAATACTGTGGAGATCCTGAATTCCCCAACTCAAAACTCACACCATAGAAACCTTCAAACTATTATTGGTACTCTATACGGAAGGGAAACCTAGATTGAGATATGTAATCTCAAGAAAACAATGGTTAAAATTCGGAGAAGAGAGACTGGTCTATTTTTCCTGAAGTAGTGTCATGATCTCAATTTACACCATCCTTCTCCTTTTTCAAACACATGTTGCACAGCCCGCACACCCATAGAGCATTTGACTGGCTCAATAAATTCCTAACTTCTTAGAATTTTATAGCTGACTCCTACATTTTCCTCATGCCTCTGTTCGCTCCATATTATATTTATTTCATAAATCCTACTCTCTTCTTGGCAGGTTTTGTCTTGAGTATGGGTCTTGATCTAAACCAGAAACATAGACATAAAAATGAATACTGTGGAGATTCTGAATTCGCCAACACAAAAATCACACCATAGAAACCTTCAAACTATTATTTAGGTTTAGTTACTAGTACTGGAGCATAAAAAAAAACTAGCAAGGAAACCATACGTACAACTTGACACCTGCAAATAAATCCAATTGTAGTTTCCAATCACAATGTTCTCTAGTGCTTTCCTACCTTTCCTTTTATTTCTTGCTCCAAATCCCAAGTATGCCATACTCCTCCAAGAGTGCTCCATAAACTCAAGTGTCCAAGACTATGAGAGAGAGAGAGAGAGAAGCAAGAGCTCCACCATAGAATTGACAAAAGGATAAGAAACAACTTTCCAAATGATCCTCAGAAGCCTTTTTACTAATGTGGCCTCTATTTTCTTAATTTTCCATTATTTTCCTTCATTTTCCTCCTCACATGCAACTTGTGACCTTTCACCTTCCCTTTCTTCTAATTTCCATTATTTTCATATATAAATGTGTCAAAAATACTTTTTTCCTTTTCAAAGCCTTATCCATTTCCTTTTGCAATTTCCCCTTAGAAATAAACACATCAAGTTATGCCCACTAGGATATCTTTCCAACCATTCCTCTTGAAATAAGTGTCCCTTAACCGTGGTATTATTTTAACTTTATTAACTTTTATTACATGAAATTTTAGCCTGGGTTTGTCTTTCTCACACACAAGTTTATCAATACTATTAAACTCATTACATACACATTTCATTGTTTTTCAAAAATCAATTTCCTTGAACATGAAGACAACACAACTTAGAAACAAAAGCTATGCAGATCAAAATAGGTTGTTTAAGGAGTTTCAGTTTGGGGAGCATGTCTATTTTTGCATCAATCCCAAGAAGAGATCCTTGCATATTGGATCATGTGCCAAGTTGGAACCTCGGTTTTATGGACCTTTCAATATTATTGAAAGTATTGGACTAGTAGCCTATCGACTTGCACTTCCTTCGACACTAAAATTACATGATGTTTTCCATGTGTCATTGCTTAAAAAGTAGTTAAATATGTTGATCATGTGATTGATTGGTGTGTATTGTATGTTGGAGGACGAAGGATAATTCTAGCTGAAACCATACTAAATATTATAGAGAAATATCCTCATTCTTTGGAACTGAGCAATCGATCAAGTTGAAGTGCAGCGGAAGCACTTTGGGCCCAATGAAGCTACGTGGGAGATGGCAGATTAGATGTAGTCTATGCATCCTTATATATTTGCTGGTTGAGTGAATGTCCTTGACATATGACTTTGGTATATTATTTGGTATGATGTTTTGGTATATGTACATAGGTATATCAATGTAAATATCACCAAGAGATATGTTATAAAGCTCCAATACGTGGTATGGTGTCATGTCATTTTGGTTGTCATGTTGGGTTGCTTATCAGCAGGTTGATCATTGTAAATATTGCAACGAGCTTAGTTATAAATCTCCATGGGAAATATGTTTTTCTTTCAACAGTTTGTTGGTTGTAGGTGTCCTTGAACACCGAGAACAATGTTACCCCAAGGGGGAGGGTTTTATAACAACCCTAGCGAAAATTTCATGTAAATAAAAGTTAATAAAGGAAAAATAATAACCATGATTATGGGACACTTATTCCAAGGTCAATATTGATCAAAACATCCTAGTTTGGGTGTTTATTTGGTTTATTATGGCTAAGGAAATTGGCAAAGGAAATGGAAAAGGATTTCGATAGGAAAAGTGGCATTTATTGGAATTTTTTAATGAAAATAATGGAAATTAGGAGAAAATTTTCATGTGAGGATGAAAATGAAGGAAAATAATGGAAAAATGAAGAAATATAGGCCTCATTAATAAAAAGGATTATGAGGATTAGTTGGTACCTTTCGTTAGTGTAATATTTTGTCATTTTAGTTTTGGAGCTCTTTCTCACACACTGTTGGACACTTTGAGTTTTCTTGAAGCACTTCAGCATTGGATCAAGAAAAAAAAGGAGGCAAAGAGAAAACAAAGATGAAGAAAGGAAGAGCAGGATCAAGAAGCTACAACCTGATTAGTTACAAGTATCGATTTGCATGTATAATTACCTTGCAAGTTTTGGCATGCATGTTTATGCATGTACATTCTCGGTTCTCTTTTTTTCATTGGCATGGGTTTTTCTAGGTGTGATAGTATTCTTAATCTTCGCCTTTCCATTTCCATATAGCTATGGTGTGGTGGGTTCTCTTGTATTTGGTTGAGCTATATTGCGAAATGGACTTAAAGCTCAGTGGGTTTGTCTCAGGATTATTCACAAGGCCTAGGAATCCTACGATGGGATACATGGTAAATCCTAGATGAAAACACCTCGATTGAGCCTAGGAATCCCTTGATCGGTGAATGGGGGGATAGAGGGTAAATATCAGTGGTGAGTACCCTTTATTAGGCCTAGGAATCCAGGGTTAGGACACACGGTAAATCCCATGGGTGGAGAACTCGTAGGCATAGGAATCCCTTGACCGATAATGGTGGGATACACAAGGTTGAGACAAATAAATTACTCATAGTTTATGTGGAGATATCTTGAGGCATCAATGCTTAATTGTAGCCTAGTAATCCAGTGAGGATTGTGGTAAATCATGGTTCTATTGATGAGGGTGAGGGGGTGTAGCCTCGGAAATCCCTGGTTGATTTTGGTTACAAGTACCACATTCATGATTGGAATATGGATAGGAGTGATTAACCAAAGAGATATTCAGTTCAACCAATCTATGGTCAGGTGGAATGTGGAAGTCCCAAACTTGGTTGGCTTTTGTATTCATTAATAAGAGTTTCTTCTCCTTGGTATATTATGTGCAAATGTACTAGTTCATATGTGGTATTTATGGTTTTAGTATCCTTATTATTTTTGTTGTTTATATTTTTGTTATGAGTTTGTTTTATGACAGTGATGATGTATGGATCTCACCATGTTTTGATTTATATATAAATGAAAAATGAATATATGACCTAATAGATGATAATGCAGTTAATGTGATAAGGCATCAATGCTTCTTAACGATTCTTATATAAGTATGAGACTCCTATGCTCAGATATGTTATTATGACCTGTAGAATGCATATTTGTGACATGTTTGATTAAATTCTTGTCATGGCTAGTAGGGGTCCAATCAAGTCCTTGTTAAAGTATTTGCATTCGTATGATTGTTTCTATGTTAATTTTCATTTCTATAAGTTTCATGGATTTCTCGGCAGTGGTTTGAGTCTTGGACTTGAAAAGTGGCACAAAATCCAAGGTCACTGGCACATAACTACTTAGAAAAGTCCCTAGTTGTAGCCATGCTTTTGTTGTGGGAACGAATAGAGTGTCCTATTCACATTAATTCCCATGTCATGGGAGTGACTGAGGCTTTAATGCAATAAAATGTTAGGTTGTCTAAGGGGTTGATCACCTGGAAGGGATGGATGGCTCCTGAGGGTCCTGTAAAATTTGTAAAACATCATATTGGTTATGTTGTGTTGGTTCCACTTTCTTAACTATACATGGGGATTTGAATCAGATCATATTAGCCTCTTGACACATGTTTTCCCCAACTGACTGGTTAACTTGGGCAAATGTTGGAGGAGGGTGTTACACTTCTATTCCATTCTCACTTCTTTTTGGCTCATTGGCCACTTGGGACACATACATGGCATATATTTTTTAGCTACACCAACTCACTTGTAGTGGTGATATTTTCTTGACAATGATATGATAATTACCTAGAGCATCATTCCCTCTCCCTCATTATTGAGACACTCTAGCACCTTCTTGTAGCACTCGATTTTAGTTTTATGGGATTCTATCCAATCCATGATGGTTAGGACATCATGCAAGACCAACAACAAAATATTAAGTGTGATTAAAGTAGAGATGCCACTTATCATGATGGGGCATGATTCCACCATGTTTTTCACTTCTCTTTTAATTCTCGTGACCAACTAAACTTGCCATGATTGCTCATGGATTTTATTTTTTAGAGCACATTTCTCTGCCATATTTATGATGAAATAAAATAAAATAGAACTTAGATCCATTAAAATTGAAATTAGTTGGTTAATGACCATGCCTCCCATATTGATTTCTAAAGCTTGATGGTTAGCCTTCTTATTGTCCAATGCAACATAAATTCCTGTTGGAACAAGGTCTCCTACAAAGCTGCGAAGCTAGTCCATTTTGTATATTTATGATTATATTTAGTATAGCATAGGGGTTTGGCGTGGGTCAAAGCCCCTAAAGAATTATGAATGGGTCAAGGGTAGACCAAGAGTCCACAAACCATGGTTTGTGCACCATTGGATGCATAGGCTAGAATATTATAAGTAGTTGAACCTTTTCGAATTGTAAAAGAAGCTAAGAAAGATAAGAGATTACTGCTAAGTGAAAATCGATAGATCTGGTCAGGGTTTTCGGGTAAGGACTCCTGCTACTATGTGCGCAGAGGGCCTGTGTCCTACTATGTGCAGACCCTTCTGCTGTGTGCGCAGGTTGGGTTTTTTGGGGTTTTGTACGTATATTTGAAAGATTAATGAATGCAGAAGTATTGATGCCTATATGAATCCACTAGAATTGTTGTGATATGAATCTGTGACGTATTTATTACTTAGTATATGATGTTGTTTTATTGGTTTAATTTGCGAAAATACTTGTGTACTTATTTATGTTGCGATCTGGGTTTGTTCTACATGCTTCATACAAGAATGTTTAAAATAACTGTGTATTGTTATATGAATTCTCGATCTATTGATTTCTGTGAGTAATATTTTTTTGGCACATGTGGATGCAAAGGGAATCTAGGCTCCGTGAAACTGAATCAGGTCACGATTAGGGTGAATGCAGCTCCGCTTGACTTACCTACCCTCTCCCAGGGTGCAGAAACCTAGTTCCATCACCCACCCATAATACTTTGGGGGAGAATTTGGCCTGCGCAAGCAGGTCACTGCCGAAAGGGCCAGTAGTATAGGGGTTTGTTGGAAAACCTCGAACATCTGAACCTGGGTCAAGACCCCTCGAGCCAACAAATGGTTCCATTTCCGGGACTCGAATAATTTTGAGAGAGGGATCAAGTAATGCCAAGACCATACTGGAAGCCAGAGAGAAAGGAAATTGATGAATGGTTTGAACAACAAGTTCAAGAATTTTCCATAAAATAAAACCGCAGTGAGAGGTTGACCACTGAAGAGTGGAAGAATAAGTACATTTTCACAGAGATCTATGAGATCTTCTTTGTAACGATTGCGATCGAGCTCCAAGAGTGGCTCACAAGACTGATAGAGTTTCAGAAGTGTTGAAAGGATGAGCGGATCACATAGTGGACCCTCGAACTAATACAACAGCTAGAAAAGAATGATAACACCATCACTCGCACAGTGGACCATTGGGTAGATAGCATGTTAGGGGGGTTTGTGACAGAATTTTCCATTGATCAGTTTGTCTCCTACTTTGAAGCAGAGCAAAGATTCTTCACGGGGTTCTGAGGTAATTTTCTGAAGACGTTGCCATTGCTAATCAAAATATTATTATTTCAAAAGAGTCTTCTGTGTAGCCATACCGAGTGAATGACCTCTGATTTGGACGGGAGCACAACATAGAGTGGCAAGTACTATAGGGCCAACCTAGAAGGAGATCGATTGGTCTACAACCCAGTAAGGGAAGCAGCTTCGCAGAGTCCTCAAACCACGCTGCTGTCAAATTAGCCTAGAGGTAATAACTCACCAACCCATCCGCCAGTGGAAGATGACATGGCCGCGCACATGAAGTTGTCGACCTTTAAGGGTTTGGGGGATGAAGACATGGATCAGTTCTGGTTTGTCACGGGATTGGTATGGACTGCGCAGAACGTGGCTAGTGATGCGGTGAAAAGGGCACAACTGTCCCTTGCCTTCGAAGGAAGAGCTTTAGACTGGTACATGGGATACATCGGCCAAAACACAAATGCAACCATTGAAGAGATTAAGAACACCCTGAAACAACAGTTCAAGAAGCCTAAGTCCTACTCCCAAATCCCAGTAGATATAAAGGACTTCAAGCAGGGACCTTCTGAATCTGTGTGGGAGGTCGATCAGTGACTAAAAAAAGTGATCAGAGAAGGGGGATTCCAATATGATGACAGAAAACACATGGAATGGTTTATTTCTATGTTGTTGCCTCACCTACGTGTACCTATGGGGCACCAAAATTTCGCATTACAGGGGAAGGCCTTGGAAGGTGCCACGAAGTTAGAAGTTGCACTTCAGGACGAGACTCAGCTAGGCATCCAATAGATACAGGGATAGCTGGAAGTGATGCATGTATAGATCCAGGACCTACAGAAGGAATGAGGGGCAGATGCTAGCCCTGAAAGATGGTGCATACGATATCGGGTGAATGGCCACACCAAGGATAATTATCCTCTATTAGAAGATTATGTACAAGTTGGGTGACTGAGCCCACTACTCCCTAGGGAAGCTGCGGGACCTAGTGGGCCAGCACTCTAGTGCGATGATTGTCATGTCGCAGGGCTGCATGATACTAGCCACTATCCCCGCCTTACTTCATATGTTCCAGAGGTAAAGCAGAAATGGTGTAGGTTTTGCAGATCGGTGGGACATGATGAACAGAACTGCCAAGCATATGATTTGATGATTGATCAAGGAAACTTATACAGAGTACAATCAGACCCTCCATCACCAAGGACCCCCATAGGTATAGGCGGCTCCCCATCAAGGGGCAGGGGAGGAGGAAACGGTGGAAGTGCAGGACGAGGACGAGGTCAGCTAATCTGCTACAACTGGAGAGAAGAAAGACACTTTGCAAGGGACTGCTTGAACTCCACTAGGAAATCCTGTCAGTATTGCAGATAGCTAGACCATGCGATTGAAGACTACCCGATCTTGATCTTGAAAATGTAGGAAAAGCAGTCGACACTTATGCAGAATGTGCAGAGAGTTAAGGCTGAGCTGCGAAGAAAAGGTCCAAGTGTGAATGTGGTGACACGCAACGGGATGGCCACCAGTGGGCCTGAGGAGGAGGTTGCGATGGAACCTCTTATCCATGAAGTCACTATTAAACAAGAAGGCATGGACCTAAAAAGGGGGAAAGAAACATTTATCACAACTCGTAAATATTTTGCTGAGACAGAGGCAACTACGCTCGGACACCTACGAACCTCAAGGAAGATGAGGAGGTTGAGCCCTTTTTGCAGGCATGTATGAAACTGCTGCACAACCCAAGGGCTGTGGAGAACCTTTAGGCATTAATATATAGCTGCGTGGCATGACCCAACCTAACCCCAGAAGTCAAGGATGTGCACAAACTATACAGGTATAAGAAACGTACCGGAAGAGAAATGTGGTTGTCTGCACAGATCGGTGACTACGAAATGAGCCAGGTTATTTTGGACCTAGGGTCGGATGTGAACACGTTACCTAAGCAGACTTGGAAAGGAATAGGAGAACCTAAGTTGGAATGGTCTACTATTCAGCTGCACATGGCAAATCAGTAGAAAATCATCCCGCTAGGAAGGTTTCTTAAAATTACAGTGGATATTGCAGGAGTAAAGGCCCGAGATGATTTTGAAGTAGTAGAGATTGTAGAAGATGTGGACCCCTACCCTGCGCTCTTGGGATTGTACTGGGCCATAGATATGGGCGGTATCATCAACCTCAACAAGAGAAGCATGTTTTTTGAGAATAACGGCACAAGGGTGATAGTACCATTAGATCCTGCGGAAGGTGAACGATATACAGAGCCAGTACGCGATGAAGAGGAGGTGGATCACATTTACAAGTTGACTACGCGGGACGAGGATTGGATCAACCCCATGGGAGAAGGAGTACTCTAATGGGAAAAGGACAATGAGTGCTTCTATGACTTTGACGAGGAGATGGAGAAGTGTCAAACCGGTTGAATGATGTCTCAACACTATAGTGTCTTCGAGTCACAAGGGACTTCTGCTGCATTTCTACAGAGGTAAGAGACCTACCCTACTTTGATGGTTCTAGCAGCATTAAGGAATTTTTAGGAGCATTCGAAGCAGAGGTTCCCAAGGAATGAAGGCTATGGGCCCTCAAGATAGCCCTGCGTCGAATACCTGCACATTGGTGGGAGACACATAAGGAAGCGTTATAGGATTGGGAAGCCTGTCAGTATATGATTATCTTGCGATTTGAAGCCCTGACTAGCCTGTGGGTCAGGACATTCCTTCGATCAGAAGATCCACGCGAGTATAAGTCAACATGGGAAAAATAGTGGTGCGACAAGATGACTAAGGTATGGGTTCACCTACTGATTCATGACCTAGGACCAATTCCATCTGCATGGTACTTAGATGCGAAGATTTTTCAGCCCACCTACCACTGGGGGATGTTGAAAGAAGAGTTCCTGGGAACATTTGGGTTAGTAGACCGGACCATGGCGCTTGCTGCAGCCCTGCGTGACATTGACACTAAGGAGTGGGGTGAATCGCACCTATTCCTCGCACTAGAATTAACCACATGGGAAAAATAGAAACCAAGCATGGTTCACTATCATAGCCCAGGTGCAACAGATAGTAAGGATGATCCGCGAGCTATGTTTAACTCGAAATTGGAAGGGGTGCACATGACTACCAAGCTGCAAGGGGATTGCAATGAGATGCACCTTACGTTGAATAGGAATGTAGATACAGAAGGTAGATTTATCATGGATGCGGCGACTCTCGCAACAAGAAAACAACTATGGTCACTCCTCGGCCATGCAAGGTATTACGAAATTTTTTGTTGGTAATATGTGCTACTTATAACGCCTCTGAAAGATTCGTTCCCACAAAGGATCCGGCGCAGTTGGGAGGACACTATGGAAAACACATGTATTTGGTTGTAGAGTACCTTAAGAACAATCTGTGTTGGGGGAGGATGCGCAAGAGGCACGGATGTTTATTCCAAGCTCAACAGGTACGCAAAGTTCACACAGGGAGCAAAAAGCGACAAGGGGAACAATAAAATCAGGTAAAAAGGAAAAATTTACTGTTAAGTAGAGCGGGTGGTTGGAAATTAATGAAGAGATTCCTTGATATTTTTTATCATTTACTTGATGGTAAGCTGCAACTGACACTTACCCTACCGTTGGATTACCATAGGCACTATAAAGTAGGACAGATAGTTTGGAAAACAGCTCCGTATTACGCCTGTAACCCGTATGTATTTTTTTATGCTGTGCGATTTTTTGGGCCCGTTGCATCCTGCTCATGGAAAAGCGAACCACTCCCATTGCCGATAGGCCCCTGAAATCAAGATTCCATGTTCCCACTAAGATAACAACTCCTAGGACCACGAAACCCTCGGTACCTATAGACCCCGGACAAGAGGCAGTTATCATTAGGTCAGGGGACGAAGAAATCAATAGGTTAATTTCACTCTGGCTCCTTGAGTGGAGGAGTGGCCTCAGTCCTAGAAAAAAGAGTACCAAAGGGACCTACGCCACAGAAGTACCCCCTACTATCGACTCAAATAACACTCCAGAACCAAGCGCGAGGGGCGCGTGCGTAGTTGTGGAAAAGAATGACTAGATACTATAGGTCACCAATACGGATGCCAGGGCCTATTCAAAGCTGGCACTAATTGTGCGAGGGAAAAATAGCCTAGCTACCACCTCTCTCCAGAATAAAAATTGGCCAGGTGGACCTGATGTTGGGCCCTGAAAGAAGCAGCACACCCAGCGCTAGGAATACGATGCAACGGTTACACTGACTGACGGTGATCTCAAATATATCACATATGCAATTACACTAGCCACAGAAGAAAGCTGGGAAGCCATAGAAAAAAAACAGAAGGCTGCAATTGACACCTTCTAGAGTGAGCTCCGCGCCCTCTAGTGGAAGGCAGATACGCTGCAGACCAACGTAACTCAGAAACGGGCACCCTTGGCAATCAGTAGTACCGTGCTCACACCAAGAGGAGGATACCTCTGCTCCTTACCTAGCACTGCCCTTATAAGAACCCAACTCCAAGTCGATACAGAGGTCGACTTAGACCTGGCTAAGTTGCCCATTGAGGCATTGCAAGGTCTCCATGCCGCCGTAATCTGGGAGACCCACCGGCGTGACTTGGAGGTACATCAATAGCTCGGTATGGCCAAGCGGGTCCTCAAATGGAAAGACGCAGAAAAATCCCTTGCTATATCACATCAGGTGGATCTCGAAATGGCAATCCACTAGCTCTGCACAAAGGTTCTGGACGGAGTCCCGGTCACAGCTACACCTCGGGCCAAGGTAGAAAGTATGGTTGCAGCCATAAAAGCGTCTCAAATAGAAATTCAAACCATCAAGGCACAACTAGAGATGCAACTGTCTAACTTATAGGCTACACCGCACCCAGCCACGCCACCGAAGGTTCGAGCCTAGCACGTTGCACTGGTGGCTGAAGCAACAAACTCCATATCAGAACAAATTGTTCAGGAAGCAGCTTTCGCACAGGTCGAGGCTACCTTGCCCACCTTGGTGCCTACGCAACAGTTAGCATAGTTGCAGACCAGCAGCACTCTCCTAACCGAGATTGAGAAACTACGGTGTCAGAAGCACATCCTTGAGGAGAAATTAAAGCCATGGGCTGCCACAACCCTCTGGACCTTACAAGATGTCGATGGCGCGGTGACGCAACTCCACCAGACATTGGAAAATGTCACTACGACCACCGAAAGGCCAACATCCCAGAATCTCGTGGATATTGCGCAGCGTGCTACTTCTCAAAGCCAAGAAGTACTACCCTCGCTGATCACTGCCATCAAAACATTATGTGCCCAGGTGGAGTGACTCGAGACGAGTCACAAGATTGCATTGGGGGACTGTTGGAACAGGGTCTCCTACAAAGCTACGAAATTGGTCCATTTTGTATATTTCTGATTATATTTAGTATAGCGCAGGGGTTTTAGGGTGGTTCAAAGCCCCTAAAGAATTTTAAATGGGTCAAGGGTAGACCAAGAGTCCGCAAACCATAGTTTGTGGACCATTGGATGCATAGGTTAGAATAGTATAAGTAGTTGAACCTTTTCGAGTTGTAAAAGAAGCTAAGAAAGATAAGAGATTACTGCTAAGTGAAAATCGATAGATCTGGTCAAGGTTTTTGGGTAAGGACTCCTGCTGCTATGTGCGCAGAGGGCCTCTGTCCTGTTGTGTGTGGACCCTGCTGGTGTGTGCATAGGTTGGGTTTTTTGGGGTTTTGTACGTAGATCTGAAAGATTAATGAATGCGGAAGTATTGATGCCTATCTAAATCCACTGGAATTGTTATGATATGAATCTATGACATCTTGATTACGTAGTATATGTTGTTGTTTTATTGGTTTAAGTTGCGAACATACTTGTGTACTTATTTATGCTGTGATCTGGGTTTGTTCTACATTCTTCATACAAGAATATCTGAAATATATGTGTATTGTTATATGAATTCTCGATCTATTGATTTCCGTGAGTAATATTGCTATGGTTCACATGGATGCGAAGGGAATCTAGGCTCGATGATACCGGATCAGGTCACGATCAGGGTGAACACAACTCCGCTTGACTTACCTACCCTCTCCCAGGGTGTAGAAAGTTGGTTCCAGCACCCACCCATACTACTTCGGGTGAGACTTTGGCCTGTGCAAGAAGGTCACTGTCGAAAGGGCCAGTAGTATAGGGGTTTGTTGGCAAACCTCGAACATCTGAACCTGGGTCAAGACCCCTAGAGCCAACAATTACTAACACATTCTAAGCCATGTCATTTACCGTTGTTGCCTCTTGTCCATGATAGAACCTTGTTCCCTTATATTTTTTTTGAGGACAATATTAATGCATATGGTTCTCTCCACATTTCCAACAATGAAAATTCCCCCTTCTAAACTCATATCATCTTCTCTTGCTAGTGAAGCAAGTCGGTCTCTACTGGAAATACTAACCTTGTGCCAAAACCCCCTTGGTGAGAATAGTGAAATTCACATTTCTCCTTCATGGCTTATCTCTATGGGGTCTCATCCCTTTTCCCATCAATCTAGTGTTATCTCCCCTTTCCTAGTATATTTGAAACTTGGCATTATGCCTAAAATGCTCATAGAAATATATGGCCTTTCAAAAATAATCCCCCATGGTCCTTGGCTCATAAAAATCAACTCTATCATAGTAAGCTTGTGGTTGCCCACTAAGGTACCTTTGGATATTCACATTCTTATACCTAATGTAAAATATATTCCTCAACAACTAGAGAAATATGTTATTTTCTCATCAACAATAAGTTTCCCTAACTTATGTTCATGAGATTATTTAACCTTGTTGTCATAGTACCTCTTAGACATGTACTTCTAGAAATATATCTCAAACCTTCCCAATGACATATCTTTCTCTCTAATGTCCTTTAAACTTCTTAAATCTTCCCACCATATGTTAGCCTTACCTTTAAGCTGAACATGGATACTCTAGCCTTCATGTTTTTAGAGTAGTCATGTACTTGGAAGTACTTCTTCATTCCCAACAACTAGTCTCTCCCTTGTCAACCCTCTTAATATCTCCATCGAAGGTAAGGGGTTTTTACTTCTTGAACTCATATGACATCATGTTCTTATATATTTTCCCATGCTCATGGTGTCTCTATTGAACCCTTAGTTGAACTGAGAGGGGGGGTGAATCAGTTTAGCACATTCATGGACTTTTAAAACTTTCCTTTAAACTTATTTACAACTTCATTTCATGATCATCTTATTATATAATGAAACAAAAATATTAATATGTGAGCATCAAGTATTAAGAAGATTAAATATAGAACATCAACACATAATCATCATTCATATGGACAACAGATATAAGTGGAAACCCATAAAGGAGAAAAGCACATCTTATTATTGTTGTGATTCA
Source organism: Pinus albicaulis (assembly GCA_034641835.2). Taxonomy (NCBI): domain Eukaryota; kingdom Viridiplantae; phylum Streptophyta; class Pinopsida; order Pinales; family Pinaceae; genus Pinus; species Pinus albicaulis. The sequence goes on from CM076580.1 coordinate 47,687,253, forward strand.
AAGGCAAGCTCCAAATCCCTCTCACCGCTGATTTTATGTAGGCTCCAACATAAAGGAGGCTACTACCTCAAATTCTGCAAGCTACGATTTTCAAGGAAGATCCAACTCCCATCTGTTTTCTGTAGGCTACAACCCATATTAGGCTCCTACCTCAACCAGCTCAAACTAGACATCTATCAAGCTAAAACTTGAAATGGGTGCACCAACTCCCATGTATTTTCTGTAGGCTACAACCCACAAGAGGCTCCTACCTCAACCAGCTACAACTGGACATCTATCAAGCTACAACTTGAAATGGAAGCACCAATTACCATGTATTTTTTGTAGGCTACAACCCATAGGAGGCTCCTACCTCAACCAGCTATAATTGGATATCTATTAAGCTACAAATTAGCATGGAAGCACAAAATTCCTCACTCTATAATAAAATAATATGATGATTTACCTGGATATCAACTCTGTTTTTCTCCTTCTTCATTGTTGTCCTTCCAGCCTTCATATCTGCTTTAAATCATCTCTAGATCTTCACAGCTTCTCTATCTACATTTTTTCTTCTTCCACTCTCTACCCTCTTTATGCATATGAAAATCACATCATTTATAGAGATCACCTCATAGTTGTTTTCATTCCATATGGGAATGTGAAATGAACATGTATGACTCTTTGCCTTCCACCTTCTCATTTTCTCGCTCAACACATTCAGTATGTTACAATTCTGTGTACTCATTTCAATATTACATTGGAGTTTTTCTTTGCCTATGGAGACTTGCCTTTGCATCACAAACAATATAAAATAAATAATACATTTTCAGTTACAATCAATTATTTAATCAACCCTTTCAGTTTCTTAGCTTTGCCGAGCGTTTTTCCTCTTCTACTTGATGTCTTTTTTTCTTTTCTGTTTCTGCAGTTATATTCCAACTTTGCTGCATAACTTCCCCTTTTAGCCCGACTCTTCTTCCACATTCAACCTTTTTCATTTGCTTTACTAACACAACACTGTTCAGCATGAGTCCCTAGTCCTTTGTTATGCATTCATGTCATTCTTTTGTGACCTATGTGATATGGCCCACATAAATCTCTTTATAATGAAATGGAGTCCAATTTCGGCATTTGTTCCACATACATACATTTAATTATCAAAACAATGTATATAACATAACATAACACACATAAAAGATGCACATATACACAGAACATGAGTATTCGGTTCCCACATAACCTTGAACCAATCACATTTCATCGAAAAATACTTGCACGCAGGTTTCCCACTCTAATGTTAGTGATAAACCATAAAACCATGTGATCTATGATCTGTGTGGTGCTGACATGTGGATTCCCTTCACCGCATTGCAACCAAAATAACATTCTTTGAAATGTCTTGAAGTTACAACCTATTTCTTGTGGGATGCAATGTTGTGCAAGGTCGACACGTGTCCCTCCATTTCACATTGCAAAAATTAACTTAACTTGTGGTCGCCTTCCTGCTATCCCTTAAGCACTGTGATGTGCAGTATGCGGGAAAGGTCCACATCATCATGCCATGTCACCCTCTATTTCATGAGATCTATGATATTTCGTCATGCCACCATGTGTCCCTTCTCTACTTTGCATTTCACACAACCTAACTTTCCCTGTGACGGCCTTAATGCTAAACTCTTAAATGTTGCAATTTTCAAAATTGCTCTTGAAGCGATTCTATCTCCACCGTCCATCTCTCGCCTTCAATTTTGTGATCTAATCCTGACCATCCATTTTCCTCCCTTGTAATTCTTCAAATAATTCTCCTCCTTAGTTGATTTTTCGTTTGTTTACACTGTCCCACTCTGTAACTGCGGTTTCTCCATGTTGTTCCTCCTGAGCTTGTTCCTCAGCTTGTCTATATTATTTAATGTCATCCCAAGTTATCACACTTGAAATCTATCCTTTTCATATTGATTAAAGCCCTCTCTATCTCTTAGCTCTTGCCTCTCTCTCGTGGCTTAATCAACTTTGTTTAATTGGCCTCTTCCTCTCAGCTCTCACCTCTTCCTGATTCTACTATGTGTAAGATCTCTGGTCCTTGTTATGTCTAGCAAATCTAATTTCCTTATGCTGTGCATTGAAGAAATTTTCTACCTCTATTTTCTCTGCTTATTTGTTGTCTCTACTCCATTCGCTACCTCTGCTGCATTCGCTGCCTCTTCTTTCTCTGCCTCTTTGCTGCCTTGTTGCCTATGGTGCCTTCTTAGCTGCATTTGTTGCCTTTGCTACATTCATTGCCTTGGCTGCCTTTCACTACTTGACCTGATTTTTTTCCTTTGCTGCCTTTCGCTACCTTGGCTACCTTTCATGACTTGACCCGCTTTGCTGCCTTTGCTACCTTTCACTGCCTTGGCTTCCTTTCACGACTTGACCCGATTGCTGCCTTTGTTTCCTTTCACTGCCTTAACTACCTTTGTTCTTTTGTTGCTTCTTTTCCTTAAGTAATCATGGTAAAGCTTCTCCATGCTGCTCCATTTCCTCTTTTCTGCTTCTCTCTACTTTAGGTTTTAATTCTATTGTTGCACCTTTACCTCTCTACTGCACATTGCGTGATCTGCTCCTTTTCCTTATAACTTCTTCTTCTCTGCTCCTTTGTCATCAATGATAATTATGGTGTTGCTCCTTTCTGTTCCTTTGCCATTAATGAAAATATTTCTAACAATCTCCCCTTTTGGCATTGATGGCAACACATCCACCAATACTCCAATACTCCCTCTGGGACTTCCTCCCCCCTTTCATTTTGAGAAGTGTGTTTTCTTCCTTTGCCTGCTTTTCAGAAGAGCCTTTCTTCTTCTACTTCCTTTTCCTCCCCGTTTGACATCAATGGAAAAGGGTTTCACATTTCCTAGTGTAGCTTTTATCTTTGTATTTCCTCTCTCTGAGTTGTGTTTAGACCTTCTTCTTCTAACTTTATACCTTCTTACTCCAAACTGGTGTATAAGAGTTTTTGGGAGAACAATTTGAGAATCAATGAACTTGTATGTATATAAACAGTAAAATGATACCATCTCAAAGCACAACCTCCTTGCACTTTTGAAAGTCATGATAAGGACACTTCATAGAGCTATCTTACGTAATCAGACTTATATAATCAGATATGCATCATTGGAACAATACTAAAATAATGAGAATGGTCCATACGACTTATAAAGTCTGCTCCAAATATACGTTAGTCCATATTATGACCTTCATCATAGATACATATCTATAGTACACATCTATTCAAATATGACGATGCCAATATATCTTTTATAGTTGTAGTTCACCTTTACTGTCTATTGGTGGTGATATGAGCTAGGTTGCTAACAGGGATATTACACTTAACAGCTGAAAGGTCCTTGTTACCGATGTGAACAATGAATCAAACCAGAGCTTACAACTTATTGTGAGATTATACAATATCTTTCAATCTAAGAGACCAAATGACTTTACTTCTTGTGCAATGTACTTTCAAAACAAACACTTGAGGCTAGATATATTCAATGTATTGGTCAGTCTCACTTATCAACTATGCAATTTTATTTATCACATAAGGGGGTATGCATGTCAATGATCAACCTCTCTTCAACGGTGAAATACCAGCAAATAATTTTTGCTGAAGTATACTTTAGATGAATTTATAACAGACTCTTGAGATTCAAATGTAATATTAACACAACTAGTCCTTCATACTTCAGATACTTTAATTGGTCTATCATGATGATCTTCAACAAAATATCTTCAAGTTGTTTAATTGAAATCTCAGCAAATAGACTTCACGCAGTTTTATGAATGATCTTAAGAAAGAGGCCTTGAATATATATCTATACTGACTTGAGGAAGGCATGCAGTTATATCTAGAAATAGATATTGCTTCAATGCTCAATATACTACTTCAAGTGTAAACAAGATAATGATCCTTTTACAATTTCATTGACCTTTTCATGCTTTAATAATGCAAATAACACTAGGTGTACTACCTTGATGTACTTCTGCCATAATAGTCTAATCCTGAGGACCTGTACCATACCACTGCTTCACTGATAACATTTGGGATTCTACTAATAGGCAGACTACTTAATCCAAATACCAATTGATACTAATTTGATAAACTATGTAGTAATTTCACTTCAGCTCGCACATGCACCCATAGTTAAGACAACCTTCATAGTTTCTACTATTGAGCTCTCCATTGTTCTTAATAGCAATCATCAATATACTGAATCTGACCTTGGCATCATTTACATTTTTCTTATTCTATCATTCTAGAAAGAATGTCACTACATATTCCTTTCTAGGACTGCTCCAGAATCATTGTTGCTCTATATAAAATTCAACTGATCTAAACATAATGATCTTTGGGAAGATATCTTGAATTTCTTTACTAGGAATATACAAGGGAAAACCACTCATATTTTTATCACTCATTTAACTACTTTCCTCCGAGAGGACCTTCTATAGATGAAAGATGGAATGAGATAATGATGATAATAATTTCTCTTACTCATCCTTCTTAAATTTGATTCATTGTTAACTCTTGTAGTATGATGCACAGTGTGATCATCCTCTATGGATATTTCCAGTTCTAGAGCTTGAAACATAATTTTTGTGATTTTAACCATTCATCACTTAGTGTGTTGTTGTATTCTTAGCTTAAAATTTTCATGGTTGATGTTCCCTCTACCACCATGGAAGCTTGCTACCTTCTCTCCTTTCGTCGACCTATTGACTATTGAATAATTCAGGTACCCTTCTTCCTCTATTTATTTGTCTGGGGAATTTTCCTTTTCCTTCCTGAAATTTTGGCTGTTCTTATTCCAAGGAGCTCTTCTTAGACTAATTTTAAGGGGACTATTTATGAACTACTCTCCCCCTGGGATTTTCTTCTTATCTATTTCTGCCTGGATATTTGCATTTCTTCCTAGAGAATCTCTATCTAAGACTATGATGGATTCATTATGTTATTGAGGTAACAGACTCCCCCTTTCTCTTTTCCTTCCATACTTTATTGGGGTTCTTCATAATGTTTCACTTTTTTTTTTTCACAATTTTGTCTGATTTGATTGGATTCCATCACCTGTCTGGAGTTCTTTAATGTATATGGTAACTTAGAGTCTTTTGCTTTGTGACCAAGCTTGTGGCATGAATAACATCTTGTTTTACCTAAGAAAGGTTAAGCTGATGTATGGCATTTTGGTCCCTTTTTAAACACAATTTAGATTCAACAGATTTATGTCCAAATTTATTACATGAAAAACAGTAGCCATGGAAATGATTTGTGTATTTGGTGATAGATTGTCTTCTCCATTTGTTAGCTTGAGGTAGTCCTTTCATTGGCTGCATCTTTAGTAGGTTGGATTGGATTTGCTTTGTATTAAAATATGTTGCAATATGTACGGGCTTGTGGCAGACAAAACAAGTGATACTTCTCATAGAAGGAAAGAAACTCCTTTGGAGTGTATGAGCCTTTTTCAGCTGACTGTTTCTTCATTTCGTTCTTTGTCATTTGAGGTTGTTGATTTTTTCTGTTTACTTCATTGAAAATCATCTTCTACCTTGAACTTACTAGTTTCTCCTTCATAGCCTAACCCAACCTTTATGAGAGGAGATATTTGAGCATTTAGTATTTTTCCCAACTTTTCAGAGCTTTTCATTCATGGAGTGTTCATAGATAATTCCCTTTTGGTGTTTTCTAGTTTCTTTCTCAGGCATACTACTTCTTCTTCCAATTTCTCTTGCTCCTAATGTTTATCTTTAATTTTCTTAAGTAGAATGTCTTCCACCTTCTTAGCTTCTTCAAGTTATACTTTCAACTGAATGAGGTTTTCCAGATCTGGCTCTTCCATTACATATTTCACGAGAATGTCTTTCTATTTTCTGCACTTGAGTCTAAGTTTGTCTACTTCCTCTAGGGCACTCCTTAGCTCCCCCTCAAGATCTTCCTCACCTTCTTCCACTTCCTCCAGAAGGAATCATTCAAGCTCTTCCTTGGCCATCAACAGAAATTTAGAGGTTCCTTCTTCATTTAAGGATTCATCTAAGCTCTCAAATGCACTGCTATCTTGCTGAGCATAAAATGATTTTCTTTTGAATCTCTTCCCTTTCTGCCATTTATTTATTTATTTATTCTCTATCTCTTGTGGTTGGTTCTCTATTTTTTTATGAGGAAATTTAGATGCATATTGCCCCACTCTTCCATAGTTAAATTACTTAAATGGAATTTTACCTTTGTATTTACCTGTGCCTTTATCCAATCTTCTGGAAAATTTGGCCTCTTCTTCATCTGAGCATGAAAATGTATCTTCCTTATATTTCACACACTTGTCTACCTTAAAGGCTTCCTCCCTCACATTTGACTTCCCCTATGGAAATATCATCTCATAAGCTATCAAGTTTCCAAGAAATTGGTTCATGGTCAATGTTTCCCATTTTGTTGTTTCTTCTATGGCAAAAACCTTAGGGTTGAACCTAGATGGTAAAGATCTCGATATATTTTGTACAATTACACATTCCTTAATGGGTTATCCTAGAGCTTTCATGTTATTCACAATTTCAATAGCCTTTAAGAAGAAATTGGCTATATCTTCTTCTTCATTCATTTTTACATTTTCAAATTGAGCTCTATAGGCTTGCAGTTTGTCCATATTCACCTTTTTATCTCCCTCATGGATACTTTCTAATGTATCCCATATTTCTTTGGGTGTTTTACTGTGGATAAATTTGATAAATTCTGACTCACACAGACCACTCAGGAGTGCATTCATTGCCTTTTCATTAGCTATGAAATATTGTTTGGCTTATTTCTCTACATCAGTATTCTTTGGAGCATATCCTAATTCCACAACAACCCAAACTTCTAATCCTAGAGACATTATGTACGTCCTCATTCGTATTTTCTAGAAGGCATAATTTGTGCCAATATACAAAGGGGCTTTATTTGTTGAGCATCCTTCTAGGCTAGCCATCTTGGGGACCTAGGATCTCCTTCCAGTTGTTAAAATGATATAGAAGGAACCTGCTCTCATACCAATTGTTGAACCCTTAGTTAAAATGAGAGGGGGGGTGAATCAATTTAGCACAATCATGGACTTCTAAAACTTTCCTTTAAACTTATTTACACCTTCATTTCATGATCAACTTATTATATAATGAAACAAAAATATTAATATGTGAGCAGCAAGTATTAAGAAGATTAATACAGAATACCAACACATATTCATCATGCATATGGACAACAAATATAAGTGGAAACCCATAAGGGAGAAAACCACATCTTATTATTTTTGTGATGCAAAGGCAAGCTCCAACTCCCTCTCACCACTAATTTTCTGTAGGCTCCAACCTACAGGAAGATACTACCTCAAATTCTGCAAGCTACAACTTACAAGGAAGCTCCAACTCCCATCTGTTTTTTGCAGGCTACAACCCATAGGAGGCTCCTTCCTCAACCAGCTCCAAATAGACATATATAAAGCTACAAATTGAAATGGAAGCACCAATTCCCATGTATTTTCTGTAGGCTACAACCCATAAGAGGCTCCTACCTCAACTAGCTACAACTGGACATCTATCAAGCTACAACTTGAAACGAAAGCACCAAATCCCATGTATTTTCTGTAGGCTACAACCCATAGGAGGCTCCTACCTCAACAAGCTACAACTGGACATATATCAGGCTACAACTTGATATGGAAGATCCAACTTCCTCACTCTATAATAAAATCATATGCTTATTTACCTGGATATCAACTATGTTTTTCTCCTTCTTCATTGTTTTCTTTCCAGCCTTCATATCTACTTTAAATCATCTCTGGATCTTCACAACTTCTCTATCTTCCCTTTTTATTCTTCCACTCTCTAACCTCTTTATGCATATGAGAATCACATCATTTATAGAGATCGCCTAATAGTTTTTTGCATTCCATATGGGAATATGAAATGAACAGGTATGACTCTTTACCTTCCACCTTCTCATTTTCTCGCTCAGCACTTTTAGGATGTTACAACACTATGTACTCATTTTAGTATTACATTGTAGTTTTTATTTTCCTACGGAGACTTGCCTTTGCATCACAAACAATATAAAATAAATAATGCATTTTCAGTTATGAACAATTATTTACTCAGCCCTTTAAGTTTCTTATCTTTGCTGAGCGTTTGTCCTCATATTCTTGTTGTATTTTTGTCTGTTCTACAGTTATATTCCAACTTTGTTGCATAACTGCCCCTTTTAGCCCAACTCTTCTTCTGCGTTCAACCTTTTTCGTTTTCTTTACTGCTGCAACATTGTTCAACACGAGTTCCTGGTCCTTTTTTATGCATTCATGTCATTCTTTTGTGACCTGTGTGATATGGCCCACATAAAACTCTTTATAATGCGGCGGAGTTCAATTCTAGCATTTGTTCCACATACATACGTTTAGCGATCAAAACAATGTATATAACATAATATAACACACATAAAAGACACACATATACATGGAACAAGAGTATTCGAGTCCCACAGAACCTTGAACCAATCACATTTCATCGCAAATACTTGCCCGCAGGTTTCCCACTCTACCATTAGCGATAAACCATAAAACCATGCGATCTATGATCTACACGTCGTTGACACGTGGATTCCCTTCATTACATCGTATCGTTTCATCCCTACCGCATCGCAACCAAAATAAAATTCCTTGCGATGTCTTGAAGTTACAACCTAGTTCTTGCGAGATATGATGTTGTACAAGGTCAACACGTGTCCCTCCATTTCGCATTGCAAAATTTTAACTTAACTTGCGATCACCTTCTTGCCATCCCTTAAGCACTGTGATGTGTGGTATGCGGGTGAGGTCCACGTCATCATGCCATGTCACCCTCTATTTCGTGCGATCTGTGATATTACGTCATTCCACCATGTGTCCCTTCTATGCTTCACATCACACACAACTTAACTTTCCCTACGATGGACTTAATGCTAAACTCTTAAATGTTATGATTTGAAAAATCGCTCCTAAAGCAATTCGATCTTCGATGTCCATCTCTCACCTTTACTTTTGTGATCTAATCCTGACCGTTTGTTCGCCTCCCTTGGAATTCTTCAAATAATTCTCTGTCTTAGTTGATTTTTCATTTTTTTTCACTATCCTGCTCTGAAATATGGTTTCTTCATGCTATTCCTCTTGAGCTTGTTCCTGAGCTTGTATTTGTTATTGAATTTCATCCCGAGTTATCACACTCGACATCTACCCTTTTCATACTGATTAAAGCCCTCTCTATCTCTCGGCTCTCGCCTCTCTCTCTTTGCTTAATCAACATTGTTTAATTGGAATATTCCTCTCGACTCTCGACTCTTCCTGCTTCTGCAATGTATAAGAACTCTGGTCCTCGCTGTGTCTAGAAAATACGATTGCCTTATATTGTGTGCTGAAGAAATTCAGTGCCTCTGATGTCTCTGCTTCTTTGTTGTCTCTGCTCCATTCAATTCATCTGCTACATTCATTGCCTCTATTGTCTCTGTCTCTTTATTGCCTTGCTACCTTTGGTGCCTTCCTTGTTTCATTCACTGCCTTTGCTACATTCGTTGCCTTGGTTGCCTTTCATGACTTGACCGGCTTTGCTGCCTTTGCTGCCTTTCACTGCCTTGGCTACCTTTCACGACTTGACCCACTTTGTTTCCTTTGCTACCTTTCGCTGCCTTGGCTACCTTTCACGACTTGACCTAATTTGTTGCCTTTGCTACCTTTCACTGCCTTAACTGCCTTTGTCCTTTCACTGCTTCTTTTCCTTAAGTACTCATGCTAAAGCTTCTCCATGCTGCTCCTTTTCCTCTTTGCTTCTTCTCTCTGCTTTAGGTTATACTTCTATTGTTTCTCCTTTGCCTCTCTACTGCACATTGCAAGATCTTCTCCTTTGCGTTATAACCGCTGCTTCTCTGCTCCTTTTCCATCAATGATAATTCTAGTGTTACTCCTTTTTGTTCCTTTTCCATCAATGACAATATTTCCCACAATCTCTTGGTCACTGCACTAGACATATAATTCTGGCTTCTTTATTCTCTTTCCAGAGTAATTAGTGGGCTTCCTCCCCTCACTGCATCTTCACTAGCTTTCCTATGTATCCTCCTTGACTTACTACCTTCCCCTTTATTGGCTTCTATTCCTTTATTCCTTATTTTAGAGGGACTTTTCTTGGATTTATTCTTCCCTAGATAGTTAGCACCAATATCATGTTGCTTCTATATTTCCAGATATGGAAAAATTTACAATTTCACTGCATTAAACTCTACTTGCCTCTCTTGTGATTGGAAAAAATTCTCATTATATACCTTACAACTTTTCAATTCATCTCTCAAAATACTAAGGGTCTCCATCGATTCAGGGGAATTTTTTTCTGATATTTTCTCACAAAATCCTCTTCTGATGATGATAGTATTTGGGCATGCTATACTCTACCATTCTGCAACTCATTTCTTTATCCTTGTGAGAATTTGTGTCTTATTATCTCTCTTTCTCTATCTATGTTGTTGCATACACATGATTATTATCCAATAAAACACAAATCAACTAAATTTATGCAACATGTCGACATATCTACATTAGGAATGTTGATGTGAAACTAGATGCAAATTCAAGTCCCACATTAGTATGCAAGTTAGAAATAAAAACTTGCAATCAAATAATGAAACCAATAGTCATATTAGCTATAATTTCATCATTAGAAGACATGTATATATGTAGCAATTTAACCATCAAGTCAAACATTTTAGCTTATGTGTGTGTGTGAGCCTCTTCGGGTTCAATGTTGAATCCCTTGCTTCATTATAATGATTCACTCTATGACTCTATAACAAAGCTATAAATTGTCTCTTTCAAGGCCTATCCATTCCATATGTGGAACCTCGACTCTGATACTACTTTGTAACAACCTCCCTCCCAGTCCCCTAAGAATATCAAGCTATGGGTGTTGTTACCTTCTTGATTTATCTTGATCCCAAAGATTCGTTATGGGGATATAAAATGCCACTTCTTTCGAGAATACAAAATTTTGGTTTTACTTCACCATCATGCTCAAATCGTTGAGATATTTAAGGTGATATATAATTTATCTTGATCTAAGCCCTAGATCGAAATCTATAATCATTCCAAGTCCAATATATTATAAGATTTCATGTCGTCACATTGGCCATGTGGCAGCGTCGTGGCCTCCATATAACCCTAACAAGTCATTATAGTGGGTCATGCCACACTAGTTCCATGCCAAGCCAATTTGCCCACTTGTTCATACTACTACCGCAATATCAGCATTCAATCAGGAAAATGGGTAATGGAAGTAATTATACTGGAATTATGAATAGATAATTCCCACTCCCATTGGGGGAATTTTGAGGTATTAAATGGGGATCCTAAGGAAAATTATAAAATAAGAGTTAAAATAATATAATGAGAGTTACAAATTTTTAAAGAGAAAAAAGGAAACCATATTTTTTTTAATTATATTTTTGACTTACCTCCTTATAGGTTCACTCAAATATCAAGTGTAGACACCCACTGGATATGGAATTTCAATCCCACATCCATTGAGTACCCAATGAAAATTATGCAAAATGGGTACTCGTTGGAAGTGGAATTTAATGCTACATCCAAAGGGTTTCTAAACTTAGAATTTTAGTAAACATGTAAGGAGATAAGAGAAAAGTGCAATTGAAGAAAGTAGTTTTCTTCTTTTCCCTCCAAATATTTCCCCCTAGGGATGACATCATAATATTGAATCCTATTAGTTCTTTTAAATTTAGTTTTTTTAGTACATATTGTTTTTTTAGGCCCGATTTTTACGTTGAAATTCCCCTAATAATTGGTGCACTTATATTGTCTTCATGAGGTGATGAGAGGGCGATGGTGACAGGTTTGCACATAAGAACCAAGGTTTGATTGGCCTAAACCTTGTCAATGTTCCCATTCTCATGTCACATTTTCATGGAGGATTCAATGAAAAGTTTGAGTGGTAAGTGGGTGATGTTCTAGTGCTCCAAGTTTTTCCTAACCCCGCTCTTGCCCCTTCATAGTGGTTAAATAGTCCTTGCAATTATATTGACCTATGAATCATTTATGAAATTTAACTACAACGATTGATGGAAGGTGACTAGCCTTTTAATCATGGTTCTTCTTGACTATGGTTCCATCAATGCTTTCTTGGTGTTGACCCCACAACATCCAAATTGGTTAAAAATTATTTCTTGTTGGTCCTAACCATATACATACATAGAAAAATGACCAAGATTTGGTTTCACATAGGGATAGCATAGACCACCAACCTATAGAGGTTATGATATTATACCAAATATTAAACTAAGAAGGGGAGGGGTGACTCAATGTAATGGAAAATTGATCATTTAAAAAATATTTCAACAAGAATTGAATATGTAGCAATGCATCAACAAATAATGTACATTCGAACAATGAATAAAACTATGCATCAAGTAACAATCGTCACATCAACACATAAGAACACTAACCTTTACATGGAAACCTTTGTGCGAGAAAACCATAAATTCTTTTGTCCTCTTCAATTTGTTTACATAGATTTATAGGAACCAACCTGTTGGAGGCACCAACCCTACCTCCACCCCCAAATAGAAATTTGTTGGAACCAACCCGCAAAATGTGCAAGTACCCACTTTCAATATGCTACATCGTCATTGATGCTCCAACCTTTACAATGTGCACCTACCAATCTTGGTGGAGGAACCAAGATTGGTGGAGGAACCTACCCCCTTCTTCAACTTGGTGTGGACCAGATTTTCATAGTATTTCAGACTGGGTTCACAAGCTCAAATCATAGAAAAATAAACTTGCCTTTTTTTCACATGTCAAAACCATGTTCACACACTTATATTAACAATAATCATGACCTCCCAGATTTCAACAACTATTTGTAGCTTCTATTTTTCAAATTACAAAATATTCTAACCAAAAATCCCTTTTCAAAAATCAATTTGTACTCAATTCAAACCCACAAAACATTAGTAATATTAACTATTATAAAGAATGATTCTTTCTGGAGCATGTTCTACAAAATGCGAAAATTTTGGTAGTCACTGTACAAAATTATCACCTTTGATCTACTTAATCATTTGACAAATTGAATCTCCAAAGGGAAAAATAATAATAGAAAATTAATCAACCTTATGCCCAAGCCTAAACCCTCAAACTCATGGAGTTTCCATTATAAACTACACCAACTATGATATAACATACTTTTTTAAGGATTGAGACACAATGTTTAGTTAAAATTTCCTCGATATCCTTTCCCATTATACTTCCATCTCAATTTGATTTCATGGCCTAACCAATCAAGATATTCATACTCTCCATGCTATTGTAGGGGCTAATTATTTCAACGAGTAAAACTATTTGTGCTCTCCATGTTACAACTGGGGACATTTTAGATCAATCAAACTATTTGTGCTCTCTATTTCAAGAAAATCAAATGTTTTCTCTATCTATGTTACAACTAGGGCTAGGTCAACCAAAAAAAATAAAATTGTTTGTTCTATCCATGTCAAATGAATCAAATTTTTGAGCTATCCACATCATGACTAGGGCCAGATCGACCAACAAATTTCTCTCCATGTCAATCCATCAAAGTTCTTACGTTCTCCACATCACAACTAGGGCCATATCAACCAATAACCAATAAAATTGGTTGCATTTTCTCAAAATGTTGGAGGTCTCCAAGTAAATAACAGGGAAAATTTGACCAATAATGAATCAAATTGTATGCATTCTCCACATTAGGATAATAGATATATGGTTTCGGTCTCCAAGTCACGATTGGGCCTAACTCAATTAACAACTAATCGAACTGTATATTCTGTCCACGTTAGGATAATTAAATTTTTTGTGGTCTATGAGTCACGACTAGGGCCAGATCAACCAAAAGCCAGTCAAATTGTACGTGGTCTCCATTCCAAAGTATAGGAATCACAATTTTTTGAACCTGCAACCACCCAAGTTGTGGCACATCAATCTAGCCACAAATTCCAAGTCTTCACTTTGTACTTCACACTCTTCTTTGATGCTTATCAATTATGAGCTATGTGACACCATAAATACATTAGCAGGTTCCCCCTTTAAGGGAACATGTCAAAATTTGAAAGCCTCATGGGACCACATAACATGACCAGAAACTAGGGGTAATTAGACACCCTAATTTTGACATCATCATGACATCATACCTACCACATGGAACACTATATGTAATGCCACGTGTCACCAAGATATGCCCTTATTGGCCAGCTGAAAATTCCATATTATCATACCACATGACATCATGAAAAGATGCCTTTTCATCCTTTCTTTTCCACATTATCATCACTTTCCACATTATCCTTCACTATCACATAATTATTTTAGGCCAACCATGAATCACCACATGTCACTATCAACACCTATCTACAAATGATTTTCCAACTCAACACCCAGGTTAGGGCTACTACTTCATATGCTTCTATGCATGGGGGTCTAAATGGAACATGACTGAGGGGTCTATCATTATCTTGCCATGTGTCACTGCGAGACTAGGCCAATGTGTAGGGGTGAACCACATTAAAGTTCATACATGTTTATACTTCTATTAATCATGAGAAATTCAACAGCCAGATTAACTAGTAAATGCTCAAAATTTAATATATTAAATAATGCAAAATTTCATGTGATATTTTTTGTACATTTCACCACAAGATCATACTTCCAATCTGAAGATGCTCGATGTTTAACAAATTTGGTGTTTTTCAAATAAATTTGATGTTTTTTCCCTCATTGTAGTTGCCAACTTTAAATGATCATAACTTCTCATTTGGAGGAGTTTTTCCATGTGTGAGACACCATTAAAAAGGTCTTGAATAGTATTATATAATAATACCATCCACAAATTCATTTGGGAATCATAAATTTGAAAAAAAATCAATAAAGTTGCAGACCACTTTGACTTCATTTTATGAGGGGATGTAAGATATCAGACTTATCATAATGCTTCCTTTAATTCATAAATAAAATTGTCGATTCCTTAGACTTCCCCTTTGACAACAACGGAACTGAGTGTCATCAATGACAATACTAAGTCCAACATATTTCTCTACAACAAACAACTGTAAGTTGTAAACTTCTATCAGATAAGAATTTAATCCCTTTGTGTATATCTTAGTCACTAAGATTAGAAGTAAATTTGAATACACATGACTACACATTTATCCCATTCAATAAAAGAAGAATTATCTAGGCATGTAATAACATTCTTAACCACACTGGATATTGTTCTCATCATAAGAATATCAATTAACCTTTACACTTTAGGAATTCAGCGAATTCATAAACAATCAAAAGCTTGCACCATGCACAACATAACTAGAACCATCACATTCCATAAGATAGAGCACATGAGAAATTTGCACTTATCTATGTTATTATAGATGTTTATAAACTAAAGGAGGAACTTCAACTCTCCACCCAACCATAGGCCATCTACACTGCAAAATATCTTCCATTTGATCACCCTTGAACCAAACCTAGAGTCTAAGGGGTATTTTTTCAAAGGGAATTCACACCAAGGCTTCATTAAACACCTAAGACGAGTCCATTGTCTAGGTGGTTTATCAAGTAATCTCTAGAAATAAGCACCATAATGACTCCCTTACCTCTTGAAAACAAACATAGGAATTCAACCAAGGAGTTTTCAAGGAAAGAACTGTAGGAGCATATAGCCTACTATCTAGGTGGTTTATTGGCTTACTTAGCAAGAACTAAGTGGTTTATTAGCTTCCTTTGCAATAACTTAGTGGTTTATCAACTCTTTCATTAAGCACAAAAATTGATTATCTTACCTACCTAGTGTTCATTAGTCTTTAAACAAGAAACCTTGTGGTATATCGACCCATTTAGCAAGCACTAAGTGGTTTAATAGCTTATCCATCAAACACTTTGTGGTTTATTAACTTACTGAACACGCACTCGTGGTTCAACCCTTTATTTAGCATCCTAGTGTATATTTAGGTTTAGGAATGAAATTTAAGGCCTTATCATCATCGTACAAGGGACGTAGTTTGAATATCCATAACTTCCATTTTAAAATATCATCCATGCTCTATTTTTCATCACTAGGTTACTCTATTCCTCAATTGTCTTCAATATTTCTTCACTCTCCATGAGATTTTAATCTATCTTCCTCTTGCTAGTCACCTTCTTCTATACTCTCTTACTCGATAAATATTTCTCCTTCTCTTCATTGTTATCTTCCCTCTTACCTGCTAATCCCCTTCACATTGTTGAGTTTCCTCCTTTTCTTGAGGCAATCATCCTCCTCAGCCTCAACCCAAGAGGAGGATGGGTAGGGGTGATGTTCTTTCTACTCCTATGACCACTCCATAACGTAAATATTCTAATTATGTTAGAACAAAGGTAGTTCACTAGTTAGGGAGAGGTATCAAGGAAATTAAATGAAGTGAAGTACGGGCCCTCTCACGAAACAACAAAACAAAATAAACAAGCATGCAATTAGAAACCCTGTTAGAGCTTTGAATCCATACATCCCTCCATTAAGGCAAATCATCAATTCATTTTCACTCAAATTTATGTGTTCCAAGGTTCACATAGGGATACCTACAATCACACGGTGTCACAAAAAGGGGTTTTGTAATACAGTTTTGAAAAAATAGGTAAAAAAATACCAAAAAATGATAGCATGATCTTTGGAATATTGGATCAAAAGGAAAATTTCTAGACAAGACTAAATGGTACACTAGAGAGAAGGTGGAGGAAATTTTCCTCAACTCATTCAATAGAATATTTTGGGGACTAAAAGCCTCTTAACACAGGGGTTTGTGATATATATTAGATCATTATATTATTTTTCAGCAATCTCAATGATTCTGGAGTGGAAAAAGTGGAGGAATTACCTCACACAACCATTTTTATCGATTGGACACAATTTGAAAAATTTGGGTGTGAAACATTTCAAGTGAAATTTGCGGCAGCAAATGTAATTTTTTGGGATAAAAAATTTCCACTAGAGTGGTAAACCTCCTTGTTCTATTTTACATACATATACCTTTCCAATAATGTAATAATAGCCTCAATCAGAGCCCGTATACAAAATTTATGTCACTTGAAAGTTAAATTGCATGTTTTAACCACCATAATTTGAGAGGATGTTGCATCAACCTCCATTATTCATGGAAAAGGAGCTAGCCATGCGATCATGATGAATAACACTATAGAAGAGACACTATTGTAACTCAAGTAAGAGTTTAAGGAGTCAAAGCTAACTACTAGTACACTATTGGGTTGTGTTATAACCTTTCCACTAGGAGAAAAATGGGTTTTATTATATTCAAGTGCATTTTGTTCCATAAATAGGTAGAGTAGAAAAGAGGGATAAAGAGAGAGTAAACATATAATATTCATAGACCGTAGCAAAGCATGGGCCATAGGCCTTACTTTTTTGTACCTGGATCCATTTTCCATGAGAGAAAGAAAGGATAGCAACCTTAGATTTCAATTGGGTTTTCTCCCAAAAGTGTTTCCCAAAATATATCTTCTTGAAATTGTGGTTTGTGAGTTTTTATTTCACTATTTTCTATTTTTTTCATAACTATAATTCACATGCATAAGCAATAAACAATAATTTAGAGATCCAAAAATCTAAGGATAAATAAACCCTCAGTGTAGATTTTAGATTTTAAGTATATTTTATTAGATCGGTTACGACGAATTGTCCAACGGAATATTCATAGCAGTTTACAAGTCAACAACATATAATAATCATGAATTTTGACTCAAGATGATTAAACATGTTCCTTAGGAATCAAAAGATCATTTCATCTTTAGATCCCTCTATGAAATATGTGGTCATTTTTGTTGCTTGTTCAAAGACCTCATGGTTCATTAAGAACTTCCATAAACTACAATAACTAGAGATGTATCACTCTACTCTTTCATGAGATGCTTTACTTTAAAAAAAAACTAAACTTAAAAAAAAAAAAATCTCTAACATTATTAATCAAATTTTATCACCTCTTATTTCCAACCTCTTGATAATTTAAATTAAAAATATGTAAATAATCTAATACTACAATAGAATTCCAACAACACCTCGCCAACCTTTAATTATTTAAATTTAAAAAATCTCTTATACAATATCTAAAATCCATATAAACTCGAACACATAAGATAAAATAAAAAAATTCGAAACAATAAGAAAAAAAAAATTTAAAAATTCTGTACACATATTTTCTTTTGCATTACAAAAGCAATAGAATTTACCAACAACTTGCAAACACTAATTTTAAATTCAAGATTCTTCGAATACAAACTCTAATAAAAGCATCCAAGTAATAACTTTCCTATAGTGGACCCTACGGTTGCCAATTTCTTTTAGATGTAGTTTAATTTAAATTAATAGTACCCAATGTATTAAATTACCTTTCAGCGGTTTTAATATTTTACTATTTTAAAATTTTATCTTTTAACTAGTTTTCAAATTTTATAAATCAAATCTAATGTAATATCAATTTTCTTGGTACGATAAATCCACTTTGGTACAGTGCCATTGTGCTTTTCATTAGTGGAATTGTTCCAAAACGTTGAACTCCCTGAAATATGAGAGAAGGTTGGTTGTGGTTTAATCCTGCAATGCCTTACTTTAATGGAATTGATCATCTTTGTAAATATAAATATTGTTTTGAATTGAAAACTGAAAAAAATTGAAGTAAAGGATTGTTTTTCTCAATATTACGAATAATTTAAATAAAATTACATTAGAAATATTAGCAATAAATGATTGAAGTGAAACTCGACTAAACATAAATTTAACTGGGACACTTGTATGGATGGTTTTGACACCTAGCATGTAGTTGGAATTAGATTCTCCAACAGTCCCCCTTAATTACAACCACATAATAATTTAATTAAGATACCTACTGGTCTATGTTTCAACGAGGCTTACAATTTAAAAATTGACTTCAACTAGATTTAGTTTTCTTCTTCTCTTCTTCCAGATTCTACAGCCTCTAATTTTTTTTTTAGCATTTTCTTATTTTTGTATTCTTTAAACCTCTATTTCTTCATTTGATGGTGCAGGGCTTCTACTATTCGAAGATCTCTAAGCATGTCCTGGACTTCTTCAAGAAGTGACTTGTATGTGGGTTGCTGCCACATATTGTCTTATGTAGTGTGTTTTTCATCATCAATTTGCTGCAACATAAGATGAGAATAATATTTTGTCTCTTCAAAACTCCAATATCTAAAAATTTCATTGATGTGTTCATCATGCATGCTATCTTCAACATTTATATCTACAACTTATGTATAGAACTTATCTAGACATGGTGTTGCAAGCCATGTTTCAAGGAACTTTAACTCTTCTTCATAATCAGTCTGTTTACTTGCACATTGGAAATCAATGTTAGAATTAAAAATATTTGCAGAGCCATATTGGTTATGTTCTATTTTCTCTGTAATGATAGTCTTCTCCTATTGTGATTCCTTCTCTGCCTTTACCTCTTTCTTTGTTTTCTCTTTTTGAGTTTTCTTCTTTGCATCTGCCTTTATCTTTGTTTTTATCTCTATATTTATCTTTGCCTTTGCCTCTATCTCTTGTTCACTAACCTGTGCTACTACAAATAGCTTGTATTCCACTAACTCAAGTGAGCTTTTACCAATGATAGCATCATGTCTATATGATGTTTTTGTTGCATCATCTATAGCCAATCATCATTAGCCAAAAATTATTTATCAAAATTTACATAAGCATTTACTGCTCCAAAAATAGTTTCACTCTCATTAGCAAGCTCTGTTACTCGATTCACTAAGGCATTGCCAATAAGCTCTGTTGCTAGAATCACCAAATCTTCATCAACAAGATCTCTTGCTGGAATCACCAAATTTTCATAAACAAGCTGTGTTGCTGGATTCACCAAACTTTCATCCCCTTGTGGCTGTGCATAGTGGGGTTCACGAGCATCTACATGCTCCTTCTTTGTTACTTCTGCAATTTCTTCATAGACATCATCCAATTGTGGTTGAACACAGCGGAATTCAACAAACTTTTCATTTCATTGTAGATATGTTACTATAGATCTGCCTTCATTTTTAACTTCAATGCTCCCCCTTGCACCAAAGCCCCTGTCAAGGGTATCCCAAGCCTCCTTGATTGTCTTGGCATTTGAAATCAAGGGAATAATGTTGTCATCCACAGATTCTTTTATGACTTTTAATGCAAATGCATATTTTGCCTCTTCACTTCTAGATCTAAAAAGATCTCAAACATCTCATGTTTTCGGTTTAGCCTCTTGGCTTTTCTCATTTGCTGAGTGTTGGCTTAGTGCAACTCAACAAGAAAAACAAACTGAAAACATAGTGATTATGTGCAATGCCTCTATTTGACACTAAAACTTCACTCTCTTACTTAAGAAATGAAGAAATTTTAAAACTAAAAGCACTTCCATAAACATTTTTATAAACCCTTTCTATCTAAAAAAAAACTCTTCACCAATCCCCCTTCCCCCCCCCACCCCCCCCTTTTTTTTAAATTTGATAAATCAAAATCTCTTCAACTCCCAACATTACAATAAAGTTTTTTCTTTTAAATAATAAGCTTTCAAAAGAAATGTGATTCGATAACACATTCATAAATAAAGCCTTTTGAAGAAAAGGGAAACCATTTTAAAGAGATGAAGCACCTTTTATAAAAATGATACCACATACTCTATTTTAGAGATTAAAAAATGACGCAAATGATTTCCATCATGTACCTTGATTTTTTCAAGAACATTGTTGTCTCAACCCACTTCCTGCTTTGTCGCTTGACCTTAGGTCCCTCATGGAATTTTTTTTTTTAAATATTATGGGTAACTCTCTGTGGGTGGAGGAGAACCCGTGTTTGAATGAGACACGTGTAATTTTCTGCAAATAACTCAGATTTTAAACCTTCTCTGCTGCGTTAGTAAGTCCTAATGATACTTCTCAACTTCTGGGCTACATTAATAACACAACTTCTAAACTGTTGGGGTGCATTACTCTCAGATGCATTTCATTTTTTTTAATATCTCGGTCGTCTTCTTAAGAACGAACTGACTCTTTCTCTGTTGCTTCTTAACATGAGGCTTCTTCAGATTTTTGTTGTTCTATCAAAGAGTCTTCTGCAAGCTCACTTT